>CM077175.1:8091115-8561115 GCA_039654105.1 Coreius guichenoti
TGGATGAACTATTCCTTTAAAATATTTCATTGTGTGTTGTGAAGCACATTTCACTACATTTTACTGTATGTATGAAAGGCGCTATACAAACAAAATATTAATAATATTATTTGTTAAAAAAGGTTTGATTCATTATCATAAGTTCATGCAATAAGAATCATGAACAATGAACAGCATTTTTACTCTAGGTTAATTTATAAATACACTGGTTCATTGATAATTCATGTTTATTCAATGTTCATATTCATTTATACAACTTGGAATGTTAAAATGTTTTAGTATTTTTTAGAAATTAACATTAAACACTTAATTAACATTAACATTAAACCTAAATTAATAAACACTTAAAAAAAAAAAACTGTTGATTGTTCATGCATACCTAATGCACTAACTAATGTAAACTCAGACCTTACTGTATAGTGTTATATTAATCATTTTTAATTAATCAATCAGCTGATGATATTTTTCGATGGCAACCAAAAAAAAAACAGCCCAAAGCCGACAACAGCCTGTGTGTGTGTGTTACCCAGTGCTTCATTGACTGCTTAAGTAGAATGAGCTCAATGGGGTGGCGTTAGGCATCTGTTCATAAAGGGTCACACAGATGTTCAATCCAGACACACACACAAATAAATGGAGAGCTGGTGACACGAAAGAACATGTACCACATTTAGCAATGTCATCGGGAAACATCTGGAGCCGAGAGAACGACTCGGCCTGATAAAAGTGGTGAAGGGCAGCGGTTTTGCAAGTCTCCTGGTTTCCTGCCTGCAACCTTTTCATTTGCTTATCATGTAAACACGTGCTTGGAAACAGATTAGCGGTTTTAAAGACCCTGTAAGACCAACATTAGTACAGCTTATTAACAGTGAAACTACATTTAAGTGTACTAGCTAGTTTAGGCGGTGACGACACACCCTCCCAACGCTAGTCGACGCATTCAAACACTCTGACACAAAACTAACAAGAACGACTAGAAGTAGAAGAAGAAGAGGTGGAAGAAAGAAAAGCTGTACACGTAAGTGCTCATCAGCGTGGAAACACCTACAATAAACACTGTTTAGTGGCCTGAATGCGTTTTTTGCCTAAAGTATCTCTTTTTAACGCTAGTTTATACACAACTAACTGATATTTACACAACATCGACAGAGTCAGAGTTCATCCCAGATTGTTCTCGTGAGCGAGTTCGTGTCCTGCAGAATCGGCAGTTCTGTTCCAGTGCGCAACATTGCCAAAAATGCAAGCGGAAGAAGAGTGTATTTACATAGAGGTCCGTTACACTTCACCTTCAATATGAAGGTTTACTCTGAAGATATACTCATGTTTATTTAAAGATATACATCATTTACGCTCCTATGGCCAGGGGATGGGACGCAGGCATACAGGATGTCCTTTGGCAACGTCAGCCATACCGAAATCGACAGGTAATGCAAGTGGGAAGCAGTGACGAAAGAAGGTTTATAGTGGAAAAAAAGAAGAACGAAACAACCTTGTAGAAAACGATGCAAGGTCTCGGAATCGGAATAGTCACTGTGATTTCTTGATAAGCATCGTGAAGATAACTAAAGCGGAATTACAATGTTGAGAAGAGGACAAAAAGAGTCCACTTCTTCAGTTTTCCCTGTAAATGTAGCCCAAAGAGACAAACAGTCGATAGGTTAACAGACGTCCTGTGAGTCCCAGTGGGTCCGGTCCTGTTCTGATCTGCTCTGTTGGATATGGGATAATGGTTCCTCTCCTGAAACACGTTCTCAGATCAGGATGATAGTCTCTATTCTGGCGCGCTCCGATGGGATTGGGCTCGCCCGCTGGTAATTCTTCCGCAAGCTGCCCAGCCCGTCGCCCGGCGCCCCCTGTAGTCATGCCAGCGCAGTGCCCGTCTGGCACTGAGACATTTGCAGGTGCATGGACTGAATGCTGTTGAGGATTTTCTTCTGATGGCCGGCTAGAGTCACACCTATCCTCAACAGGTCCCTGTGAACACAAGAAGAATGCATACCTACAGTTAATATCGGACAAACATACCAACATAGTACACAACTACAAAAAAATACAGCCAAAGAAGACATTAATTAGCTCTATAATATACATCTGCATCACTCCTTCCCAAATCAACAGTCATTTGGAAGATACTTTAACATCATCTTCCCAAGCTAAAGGAGCAGCCATTATCGTTGCACAATGGTTGAAGCTCAGACTACATTCACACCGCAACTACATGTGGCCCATATCTAATCGTTCTGAGGCTGTACACATGAGCTGACTTTAGATTTTAGAATGAGATTATATAAATTATCATGAGTTGCAATTAGTGTTTGTGTAATGCATTAATAAGTGATTAATTAATTACTAATGAATTAATTTTGAAAAAGTAAAGTAAGGGATTACTCTTGATTTTTCTGTAATTTAATTACAGTTACTTATGTAATTGCATTAAATACTGTATAGATTACAGAACAATTCTATTTAAAACAATAGTGGATATAACATCAAAATGTAACATGTAGTGATAAAATGCATGTTTGTAATGTTTGTTAAATACTTTGGTAAATTCAAGAATAAATTATGCAATTTTATATTATTTATTTGAAAGAATTAAAAGAGCAGTTTCATGTCTATCATTGTATTATTCATCTGGTCGAGGTTAATATAGGATTTAGGAAGTAATTAGTAATAAGCAATGCAATACTTTTCAGAGAGAGTAATTAGTACAGTAATCTAATTACACTGCTAAAGATTAAGCATGTCCCGTGCTGATCCCAAGGATCGGAATTGGGGCTGATTAAACATTTTTTAACTGATTGGTAACAGCTATCCTTAGCCTGATCCTTATTTTACGCCAGCTGTCACCTGGTGTCGTGAAGTAGGTGGCGAGATTAAAAGGAAAAGAAAAAGCTAAAATGTGTGAATGAGGTTTATAGCACGTCACACACGTATGTTCGATCTTCTGTGTTTAGCACATTTCTGTCATGACAACTCTCAGCGTGTTTAGCATGGTAATGGGTATGATGTTGGTATATTTGGTCTTGGCAGAATAGATTTTCTACGCTGCTGCTTTTGCTGAGCAAGTACGTGACTTGCTACTGCCAATACAAACACAACACGCTGCTGTGAGCAAGTAAGACATGCTGCTGCTGTACAATAGCGCATACATGAATTACTCGTAGCAGAACTATACAGGTGGAGCTGGGGGAAGGGGAAGGTGTTCTGAAAGCACGCTGGCACTACTAAGGCAATCGCTAACCAAGTATTTGAAGGTTAAGCACGCGAGCTCATTGGCTACTGATACAGCAGGAACCAATCAGCTGTGCCCTATGGATAACGATGTGATTGCAAGCAGGTTATGTTAAGGACCTATTAGCCTGCGCCATCTAGAGTTTCATGACAGAACTTTGTATTTGATGTGCACTTTTGTAAAGAATCACACGAAAGTCATTTATTTACTGTTTATTTTTATGTGCTGTCGGACTGTCTTAGACCTTGTTGCCACAACGCATTGCTATGTATAGTATCTTATTATAATAATATATGAAATATATTATTTCATATAATACTAGAAATAGTACTATGAACTAATATGAATTAATAATGAGCAACTTGAAAATATATAAAAATCAACATTTGGCAACAGTATATATAGTTTATATTATATAAACGATTTGAATTAACAAATAGCAATTACATTTTAAATTATTATATTATATAATTTAAAATATATGTAAAACACTGGCATTTTAGATTTTATTTGTGTCTCTCACTTATTTATATTCAGCTTTGAGCCGTATACATTGATGATTTCACATTGGCATTGCCCACACTGGAGCATTTTTTCTCCTTTACAGCGCAACAGGTGCCCTCTAACTTTTTCTGAATGTAGATGTTGCTGCATATACTAATAATAATAAGGTTGATCACCTTACTGTCACACATTTACCTGTTGTCACTGTCCTTCATTAACTTCTCCAAACTAATGAACATGGCTAATTATTATTACTCTAGCAGTAGTATTGAAATACTCTAAAAGCAGTTTGCCAGATGGTACAGGAAAAGATTCAATCCCTAAGCACCTCTTCATGTTAGTAGAGAAACTGTCAGCAAACCAAAAGCCAAATAAGATCAAGACGTGTCTGCTACAGCATGCAATTTTAGGTGACCGTTTCATTGCCTCCTTTAAATTACGAAGACAAAAGAGCAACTCTGAATAAACGCTCAATTTACCTTGCTATTCTCAGATAGAAGCTTTTATTCTGAATGAGAACACCCTGTACTATCAATATACGGCCATTCAAACAGCACGGAGAGAGAGAGAGGAACAACACAGAGCCCCCACAGGTTTATAGATGTGAGAGCAAACAGCATTAGCACATGAAAGCCGCTTGCATTTAACTTTCTGTTTATGCGTGGGCTCATACTTATGTTGCTAATTAAGCACAGACCCTCTCTGTGAGCACCGGCTGCATTAATCAGAGTGTCAGAGACGCTACACCTCACAGTCTGCTTCCCACCATGAACAAAACACCAGGAGATGTTTTAAACATCATCAACAGCATATCCACCTGTTCGCTCGATAGCGAATCAAACAAGTCAAAACACACGCGCACATACCTCAGCGATACGCACTAATCCTACTGTATGGTTTAGAAATCGATATTAAACACGTTTGCAGAGATATCTGACCGCCCGGCATTCTGTGATCAATGCACTATCTGGAAATCTGAAACCAGCTTTAATCACCCTTCACACAGACAGAACTCACTGATGTCTCAGAGTATTAGACATCATCTAAAACAAACCAATAATATCGCAGAATGGCTGAATAAGATGCATAATTGTTGTAAACATAATGATTTTTGTAAGAGATGTTGTTAACAATGTGATCTATGAAAGCCTGTTTCCATTTCAAAGTAAAAATCAGGAAAATATGTGATGGAGCTAACAAAATTACAAAACACTACAGAATGGTTGACCAGTTACCTTAAGTTGGTGGGCCTGGTTTTTCCTGCTTATTTAGAAACTTTGCTTTATGCCCTGTTTACACCTGTTATTAAGATGCGTTTTGGTTTATCGGATCACAAGTAGACGAGGGAGACACATTCCTGTTTCTACACCTGGTGTTTTAATCCGTCTCTTTTGTCCACTTTCGACCACTTCTGTCCTGATTTCTTCATGGGGAGGGTCTATGCATGGGTAAATGTATGTTTTGTTTTTCTTCAGATCTTTCGATCTAAGGAACAAAATTAACTTAGAAATTAAATTAGCAATTAACATATGAACACGCCTGGAGACGACAGAAAACATATGGAGAGCAGCAGCTTTCGTTTCTGCTCTGATAGCCATAAGACCACGCCGAATGCTGTGAGTATGTGTTAGAAATCAGGAATGGTGAGAGAACATTGTGCTTGGTATGTTTTTCGTCTTCAAACCAAACTTGGGTCTTCAGCTGACAAAGTTTTAATCCCGTCTGGCTAGCACGCTTCCCATAATGCTTACACTTTAAGTCTTTTGTGGCTGTTCGAACACATTCGATCACAAGAGCATTTACACTATGAAAGCAATCTGGTCCAATGCGTTTTTGACTACCACTAGAAGTGGTCAAAAGTGGACAAGCTTAAAACGTTTTAGGCCCTGTTTACACCTGTATTTAGTGTCGTCCACTTGTGATCCGATCGACCAAAACACATCTTAATACCAGGTGTAAACAGGGCCTTAGACAGGTCCAAGCTTGTTTGAATGGTTTATTAGTTGCATGACCAGCTGATGTGGCCATGTTTGACCTGGTAGACCATTTTGGTCAATCTGGTTGAGCCTGTTAACAGGACTGACCAGTGTGAAAATCTAATGCTGATATGACCTGTTTTTTCCCCAGGGTACAGCTTTAGTAACAACAATAAAAGCCTAATAAATGTAATAAATGTGAGAATAAATGTTTATTTAGAAGCTGTGCTTTAGACTGGTCAATAGCTGGTTTACTAGTTGGTTAATCAGCTGGTGGGGTTTGACCTGCAAGTTTGACCTGATAGATCATGTTGATAAGCGTGGATAGAACCACGTTCCAAAGCGGCTTGGTCTGGCTGACCAGCTTGAACATCTAATGCTAATATGACCTGTTATTTCCTGGGTAGAGGTTTAGTGAAAATAATGAAACCCCATTTTAGAAAAGACACATCAAACTTTAAACTCACTCTGAAGTCATCTGGGTTACCAGCTGTAGGGATGTGAAGCCAGAGTTGAGGAAGTTGTCTCTGTACTGCGACATCTTGACAGCGGCCAGCCAGTCCTCTACAGAACTAAAGGTGGTGAAGTCTGGGATGGACCTGTCCAACAACGGCTGGGACGGACTGGTGGAGGAGAGAAGGAGAGATTGAGATGCAGGAGAGAAGAGGAATCAAATGACCCAACCTTTGTTGGGACCAACACTGTGGGGACCTATCCTGTTTTTCCCAGAATGAAAACAGCTTAATGTCTTTAATATGTAAATATGCCAAAATGATTAGGGTTTGTTTTGGGCTAGTCTATAGGACTTACACTATCATTCAAAAGTGTGAGGTTGGTAAGACTTTTTAATGTTTTTGAAAGTCTCTTGTATGCTCACAAAGACTGCATTTATTTGTTTAAAAACAGTAATATTGTGAAATATTATTTCTATTTAAAATAACTGTTTTTTATTTGCATATAATAAAGCAAAATATAATTTATTCCTTTGATGGCAAAGCTGAATTTTCAGCACCATTACTCCAGTCTTCAGTGTCACATGATCCTTCAGAAATCATTCTAATATGTTGCTTTGGTGATGTTGTAAACTGTGATTTTTTTTTTTTCAGGATTCTCTGATGAATAGAAAGTTTCTTCATTAGAAATATGAATCTTTTGTGACAATGTAAAAGTTTTACTGCCACTTTTGATCAAATTAATGCATGCTTGCTAAATACAAATGTTAATTTCTTAAAAAAAAGTTTGAAAGGTAGTGTTACACTTAGCATAATTTACGGTTCCCACAATGGTATAAAAACAAAATGTGTGTATGATGAGTTTGTTTGACTCACATAGTGGGTATACTGGCGACTGCTTTAAGGCTCGTGGGGTTGCGGATGAGTTTGTCGAGCGTATTGACGATATCTGTGAAGCGTGGACGAGCATTCCGATCTTTCTGCCAGCAGTCGAGCATCAGCTGGTGGAGAGCAGTGGGACAGTCCATGGGGGGCGGCAGCCTGTAATCCTGCTCTATGGCGTTGATCACCTACACACACACAGATATTATTGTCATTAATTGCTTTGCTGTCATTTGTGGGGGAAGAACATGTTATTCTTAAACACTTTCTGGAGTCTCTTAGTGGATTTATAAATTTGCTAATTTAAATTTTATAAGGATAAAAACACTAAGGGTTTAGATTAAGCCAGGATTAGGCCTTAGTTCAATTAAGGCTTTTATAAATGTGCCTTAGAAAAAAAAACATTAGTGGTGTGCATCTTGAGACAAATGAATGGCACTGACATATTGAAATATTGTCAGTGCAAATTGCTTTAGTAATAAATGATTACTAAGTAAATGATTCCATGACTCGCTCAGAAAGGGTCAATGAATCAGTGAACAAATCTTTTTAATTAAAACTTTTATATGAACAAATCTTTTGGTGAACAAATAAGTGAACAAATCTAAGTTTACAAAACAACAATGTATTATAAACTGAAAACTTTTTCATACAGACGCCAATGTTGTCAAAACTATCCTCGTTCACAAAGATCCACAAAAAAACGCTGTATTATACATGCAGGGCAAGTGGTTGGCGATGTCACAAACACTACGCGCCTATAGACTGAACACATAATACGTATGTGCATGACGTCACTGTTTTCACAAAATCATGTTTTTGTAGTTTACATTAAAATGATGACGGTATCGAACGGTATTGAAACCCGGTTTCAAAAGTTAGCATTTTCAGGCCCCCAAAACGCTTTCCGTTTTCCGAAAAGTTTTCCGTTTTCAGTTGAAAACAGTGTTGTGTAAATGGCCCCTAAATGAATCTTTTAGAGAATTCAAAAGATTTTAATCACTGAATCAAACTTACTTATGGAAGCTTGTTTCCGCAACGGAATAAAACAATTTAAAATATAATTGCGACTTTTTATCTCACAATTCTGATTTTTTTTTCTTCAATTTTGACTTCTTTTCTCATAAATGTGAGATATAAACTCACAATTGCGTGTTATAAAGTCAGAATTACAAGATGTAAACTCGCAATTCTGAGAGAAAAAAAGTCAGAATTGTGAGATAAAAAGTTGCAATTACCTTTTTTATTTTTTTATTCTGTGGCGGAAACAAGCTTCCATACTTACTAGAAGAGATGCATTGTGAGAAACTGGTTTTGAGTGAACTGCTTAAATAATAAGGACTAAATAATACCATCACCATATCATAAAAAAACAGATCCTAAGGCACACAATATTGTTTTATCTCACATAAATACCCTCATATATCAGTTTTGTTGCATAGACGCCGCAACATGACACACAAACAACCCACAAACATCATTAATATTTAACTGTGATCTGTCGTTCTGCCCTCCTCAAACACCGGACTCTCTTCCCATATTCCTCTCTCTTTGATTCTCTCTGACACAAGCAAACATCAAATGAACAAACAAACACGGTCTGTCCTCTGCATACCAATCCTGAGCTCTGGTTTGCATAAACATGAATCTAAATATTTGAGGATCAATCAGCTCTCTGCTCCCTCCACAGCGGCCGCTTTTCTCCTAAACGGATTCCTCAGGACGGCGGTGAGATGTGGGCTCTGAGCGCTGTGGATGTCCTGCTGTTTCATTATGCTGATCGTTTTATGTTCATTTGGGATTGGATGATTGTTAAGAACTCTAGAAGATCGGATAATGAAGTGTGTGATAGGCCAAAAAAGCATTATCCACCTCATCCACAACTTTATCCTTGGCGGTTCTTCTGCGTCTGAGAGTATAACATGGGAGTTCTGTTGGTTTATGTTTATGTCATGTGATGTTAAACACTTTGTACAACAGAATTAGACAGCTTTATATAGTCCTACATAAGATGGTTTTCATGAATATTTAACAATATAATTTTCAAATACAACAAATTAAGTCTGTCAAGCATGACAAACGACGTCCCTTTTGAGCAATGGATACAATCTTTAGGAAAAGAAAGTACATGCATACATGCAAGTAATTCATTTCTTCGATTTATTTTCTTTGATTTAAATGTTCTGAATCTCTGAATGCTCAATTCATTTTTTACAGCTGTGAGTTCGGCAGTCATTACAGTCACAAGTTCCTCAGGGTTCGTTTTGCATCTCTGATGTGTTAACGGGATGCTAAAAGGTTTGGGGAATTTATGTTTGCATTGGCAGGATTTTCTGAAAATCCCCAGAGAGCCTAGAATGAGTGTGCTGTAGTCACAATACGAACAGAAAAAAAAACTTTTGTCTGCACTGAAACGCAGATGCTGGAAGATTTGAATGCAGAAAGACTTGGAGGTAGAAGGACTCAGAGACAAAGGCAGTAAGACTCAAAGTAGTGAGCATCAGAGCCAATGAGTCTTAGGGCAGTCTCAGTGTTCGATTCAGGGGTCTGAGAGTAATTTGCAATACACTTTATATACATCAAGAATGCATTGTGAAGACCTACAGGTTCACTTTTCACATACATATTAAACGCAAAAATTACTGGACATCACAGGTTACCATAAAAAGATTGTGATGACAATTACATGAGTTTAGTTGTACTATTATATTATATTACATTATATTATTAAATGTACAAACCCGATTCCAAAAAAGTTGGGACACTGTACAAATTGTGAATAAAAACAGAATGCAATGATGTGGAAGTTTCAAATTTCAATATTTTATTCAGAATACAACATAGATGACATATCAAATGTTTAAACTGAGAAAATGTATCATTTTAAGGGAAAAATAAGTTGATTTTAAATTTCATGGCATCAACACATCTCAAAAAAGTTGGGACAAGGCCATGTTTACCACTGTGTGGCATCCCCTCTTCTTTTTATAACAGTCTGCAAACGTCTGGGGACTGAGGAGACAAGTTGCTCAAGTTTAGGAATAGGAATGTTGTCCCATTCTTGTCTAATACAGGCTTCTAGTTGCTCAACTGTCTTAGGTCTTCTTTGTCGCATCTTCCTCTTTATGATGCGCCAAATGTTTTCTATAGGTGAAAGATCTGGACTGCAGGCTGGCCATTTCAGTACCCGGATCCTTCTTCTACGCAGCCATGATGTTGTAATTGATGCAGTATGTGGTCTGGCATTGTCATGTTGGAAAATGCAAGGTCTTCCCTGAAAGAGACGACGTCTGGATGGGAGCATATGTTGTTCTAGAACTTGGATATACCTTTCAGCATTGATGGTGCCTTTCCAGATGTGTAAGCTGCCCATGCCACACGCACTCATGCAACCCCATACCATCAGAGATGCAGGCTTCTGAACTGAGCGCTGATAACAACTTGGGTTGTCCTTGTCCTCTTTGGTCCGGATGACATGGTGTCCCAGTTTTCCAAAAAGAACTTCAAATTTTGATTCGTCTGACCACAGAACAGTTTTCCACTTTGCCACAGTCCATTTTAAATGAGCCTTGGCCCAGAGAAAACGCCTGCGCTTCTGGATCATGTTTAGATATGGCTTCTTTTTTGACCTACAGAGTTTTAGCCGGCAACGGTGAATGGCACGGTGGATTGTGTTCCCCGACAATGTTTTCTGGAAGTATTCCTGAGCCCATGTTGTGATTTCCATTACAGTAGCATTCCTGTATGTGATGCAGTGCCGTCTAAGGGCCCGAAGATCACGGGCATCCAGTATGGTTTTCCGGCCTTGACCCTTACGCACAGAGATTGTTCCAGATTCTCTGAATCTTTGGATGATATTATGCACTGTAGATGATGATAACTTCAAACTCTTTGCAATTTTTCTCTGAGAAACTCCTTTCTGATATTGCTCCACTATTTTTCGCCGCAGCATTGGGGGAATTGGTGATCCTCTGCCCATCTTGACTTCTGAGAGACACTGCCACTCTGAGAGGCTCTTTTTACACCCAATCATGTTGCCAATTGACCTAACAAGTTGCAAACTGGTCCTCCAGCTGTTCCTTATATGTACATTTAACTTTTCCGGCCTCTTATTGCTACCTGTCCCAACTTTTTTGGAATGTGTAGCTCTCATGAAATCCAAAATGAGCCAATATTTGGCATGACATTTCAAAATGTCTCACTTTCAACATTTGATATGTTATCTATATTCTATTGTGAATAAAATATAAGTTTATGAGATTTGTAAATTATTGCATTCCTTTTTTATTCACAATTTGTACAGTGTCCCAACTTTTTTGGAATCGGGTTTGTATTATATATTTTAATAATAATAATTAGTATTATTATTAATAATAAGTAACATAAAATAATATTGTTAAATAAGAATTAATAATATCAAAACACAATAAATAAAATAAAAAATAAAATAAAATAAAGATTCAGGGCTAGTGTGTCTCAAAGCTAGTTATAGACAACAATTCTCTGTTCTGTATAAAATTTACAAAAAAAATTTACTTACATCTTGGTTGCTCATGTCCCAGTAGGGCCTCTCACCAAAAGACATCACCTCCCACATGACAATGCCGTAACTCCAGACGTCACTAGCAGAAGTGAACTTCCTGTATGCGATCGCTTCCGGCGAGGTCCATCTCACAGGGATCTTTCCACCCTGAGGAAAAAACAAAAACATGAGATTTAAATGGGGAGCTATCATTTGGATTGATTTCCATGTGACTCTGCATAATATATATGTACAAATAACCATCCAATAGAAAAATATATCACTTTCACATGGACAACTGGGAAGTATGTTGTTTTAACAAAACAAATAAGCAACGGGAACATATCGACTCTCTGAGTTCTACATCCATTGCAGCTATAAATATTTGCAAACAATAGGCTGCATTTGCATTTTTTAAAATTCAACATGACATCAATTATTTTTGCTTTACAAAACACCATACAAAACCTCTTTTCTCCTCTCTCAGTACACACACAATAGTGTATGTGTGTGTTTATGAGGAGGGCCTGGTCTCATCCGTGGAGCGTGTCTGTCTGTAATTGGTCTACCTGAGCTGGATTTGTGTGTCTCTGATTAAAATTGACAGCAGTTCGTTTCACCTTTGTTTCTGTTTCACCCGGAAGATTCACCTCACACACCCACCCACACAAACAATGATAAAACACACACAGATCTGATTTGAGAAACCACATGCTTTATGTTCCAGTCTAATGATGTCAATTAGTTCAGTCCTGCATCTGACGTCAAGCAGACAAAAATTAAAATGACAGGGAATGAAGAAAAGGACAGAGCTGAGGAGCATTTAGTCATGGAAGTGAGGTTTAGAATTTGTTCATTTAGGATTAAAAAGTGACAATATTAAAACTAATATTTTTACATTTTCTAAATAAAATAGTGATGTTTACCAGCACAAAACTTGCTGCCAGGACATAATGTGGGTCATTGCTAAGGTGCTGCTGTGCAGTTATTGTGTCCTAAATGTTTTTTAGCAAGTTGCAGTGTGTTTGCTACATGATTGCATATTGTCTCCACACATTGTCTCTGGTCTTTAGAAACAACTTGGGTCTCTTCTTTAATACAAGGGAATTGTCCAGCACCTTAGCCCACCAGATTTACACTTTCTAAATGACAGTTTAATAAAGTTCCAAAATGAAGTTTCGAATAAAAAAAATAAACAAGAAATATTTCAGTGAGTTGCAGAAGAGGCTAAATAAATTCAAATGATTGTGCATGATGCCATTGCTTGTGGGCGGGGCTTTTTCATTTTAAATGCAATATCGTTCTTATCGTGTCCTTACTAAACAAACTAAACACACATTTTAGTAAGCTATAATGAAAGCCCTCTCTGTCCATTTTATTTGTCTTTTTTATAGTGATGAAACAGTGGTCAGGGAAGGACAGATGCCTGCTGGGAGTTTGCATCACTCTTACAATTGCTCCATGTTCAGTGCTCAGCTCTCTCTTTAGTCCCCTCCATTTTTACCACTTTTCCTTATCAATCCATCTATCTCTATATTTCTGCAGCTCAATGTATCTGCTGTAGGACAATGTGGAGCAGAAAACCAATGAGAAGAAAGTGAGAGAAGGATCTTTTAGGGTTGTTTTTCTCATTTGGTTTTAAAAGAATCTTGAATTGAAAACAAGAGCATCAAACTTATATATAAACCCAACTCACAAAAGTTAATTTTAATGTGTTGTGGTTAGCAGAGATTTACCAAGATCAATAATCTTAAAAGGGTCACACTTTCACATCAATACACTATGATTTTCTTTGCACTTTTTTTACAAAAGAATTTGACGTACTATACTGTATGTAAACACACTATTATAAATACAAAGCAATACTTCCAGCCCACCCAGATCATGCACTGAAACTAAGCTGCACAAATGGGTCATTCAGAAATCATCACAGATATGACACGCAATACTCAAGGTACGCTGCTTTGTGTTTGAGACCTCGGCAACCGCCCATGTTTGCATGTCATAGTACTCAGCAATTTGACCCACCCTGATGAAAGACACTAGCTGCGTTAACATGGACCCTAAGGCCACATCCACACGAAGCCAGAGCTTTCCCTAGTCTCAAGAAATATCTGCATATACACGAAACCACTGAAACTGACTTAGTATGTGGCACTGTAATTCTGCCACAGAAATACACTAAAAACGGAGAAGAAGACTTGAAGCATGCGCGAGACGTGGTGTGATGACATCACCGGTTCACAAAATATACGGATTGGCTGTACACATGAAGGGTGTCGGTTTCAGATTTATCCACTCTGGGACCCGGTTTCAAAAAATACTGGTTTCAGGCTCCCAAAACGGCAGATCCGTCTGGACGAAACGCTGATACGATACAAAATTTTTACGAATACAGCTAAACGCGTCTCTGTGTGGATGGGGCCTAATAATCTGATTGTAATCGGACTAATAGCACAGTCGGAATAAAAAAGTAACCACGTCAATCGTAATAAATCGGCCAAATACGTTTCAAATTTCATTCGGATTGTGAGGGTTGGTTTAAAACTTTTCTAATCCGATCGAGAGGACATGTAAACACTTAATCGAATTGAAAATAGAAACTTCTGCGCATGTGCAATGACGTGTGACAGAAGGAATTAGCTGTTTTCGTTGTTGAATGAAGTGTCATAAATGAATGTCGTGACTCGTGTCATTCTAAAATTCTCCTTCCACTCATCGTCTGTGAAATGGAGCAGAACAACGTCCCACAAGTCCTTGTTTTGGACACTCATCCACAGACACCTTGTTTTGGGCGCATGAAGGGGTGTTTTTACTATTTGATAAATATAAGCAGCACGGCAGAACATGCTTGCTGTCACCTAATTAGATAAATTAGGAAATAGGTAATAAATAGAAAATAGATAAATATTAAGTCAGCTCTTTAAAACAAAGAAAAGAAGGAATGTAGGAGAATGGTTAGTACGCGCAAACAGCGGGGAATTGTATAATTGTGCACTGTGCGCATGTCAAAAAATCAATTCCGATTTGAAGCTTGTGACACATGAATGCGCACATCAACCCAATCACTTTCTTTTGTGTTCATGTAAACACTACATTCGGATTCATCAATCGGAATGAATTCAGGGTGTTTTCAAACTTGAGTCCTCTTTAAAAGAACCAAACTCAGACTCCTTTAAGTGGACCAAGAGGTGAACCAAGTGAAAAAGGACCCAGTTCTCTTTATGTTCACTGTCCCTGTCCCTGAAAGAGGACCCAGATCCTTTTTTGGTCCACTTAAGTAGGAATGTGGTCTCAGACCTCTTTGTGTTCATACTGTTGCTTTTTGGATCTAGTCCAGTTCAGTGTTTGATGGCTGACCCTTATGGCCTTCAAAGTGTCATCCCATTCACTTACATTGTATATGCCTCACTAACCAAGATATTTGTTTGTAAAGATTATTATTATTAATTATTATTATTTTGTAAAATGACATTGCTACAAATGCTGTTGAATAAGCTTAACTATTAAGTTTTTTATCTTTTGCACAAAAATCAAGTGAGGACTGATTTTGTGTTCACAATAGACATTTTTAGTGAACTGTACCGTTAGCTGAAAGCAAACCGTACCCACACCACCTCCCGAGATGGTCTCGGTTTGGTTCGCTTTTAAGGGGGATGAGATCGTTTGGAGTGTTCACATATGGGCCAAAAATCACACAAACCACGCTGAAAAGGACCAAGTGTGAAAGCACCCTCAAAAGGTGTCCATGTAAACCTACCTAACGTGAAGTACTCCAGTACAAAGAGGTTAGCCAATTATTAAAGAGATCAGTTGCATAGTCTTAAAGATACAGTATCAAAATCAGCAACAAAAGCAAGTGTAACTGTAAAGGGTAACAAAAACTTCAACTTTTTGGTGAATCGACTTCAAGGAAAACAAAACAGAATGCTTCAGAATATAAACAAATATTATTTTTTTTGATCAAATGAAAAATATATGAATGATTGGAGGGATTGGATGACCCTTTGTGCTTGGACTTTCTCCTGACCTTTGTGTTCAGTGACCTGAACACTCAATTTCATCTTCATCGATTCCAATAAAAGACGGAATGAACCTACATACAACAGAGAACAGTGTCTTAAGGTCACCTTCACTGACCGCTTTCTGTCACGAGAGGTCTGTCACCATACAGACGGAGCACATAAACACTGAATTCAGGTTAGTGACACTTACTTTTACATTGAATCCATGTAGTGTGAACATAACAGAACTGACCTAGCAATTGTTAATACAAAAGTGGCACTGTGTTTCACCAATGACAGTGTTTGAAAATAAATAGCTGGATCACTGAAACATGAAAAGTCTGGGCAAATACAATAATGTGGTTTAACATTCATACAGCATTTTTAGTTATAGATCCGTGTGTCTCTCTGACACATGGCACTGTCTGTCACTGTTTCGGATACAAGCTGCAGTCTGACTGAACAATGAAGATCTGTCCCTCAGAGCGGCACATGCACACAGCAAACAACACTTGAACAACTGCAGAAGAAAGACACACCACTAGTGTTTAATGTCCTAAACACAAACAGTCTGCATCGGAAATGTGCCTGCATGAGGCAAGATGGCAGCAGCATAAATTCTGATCTGTAAAAAAGATCTAAAAATACAGAAAGAGAAAAGAGACTGCCTGTCTATATATTGCTACTTTACAACACTTACAAGCAAGGCCGTAACCATGTCTTAGACATTGGGGGGGACCAAAGTATTTTTGTTTTTTTGCAAGGGGAAGTGGGGGTATTGGTCTTATTGGTTTATTTAAAGGAATTAAATTATTAAAGGATTAATATTAGGAAATAAAGAAAATGAAATAAGAATGGTAAAAGTTACAGTTCTATTATAGTTATGAAGTAAACTATTTGCCAATAATATATTTTTTAA
This sequence comes from Coreius guichenoti, assembly GCA_039654105.1. Lineage (NCBI taxonomy): Eukaryota > Metazoa > Chordata > Actinopteri > Cypriniformes > Gobionidae > Coreius > Coreius guichenoti. The sequence goes on from CM077175.1 coordinate 8,107,610, forward strand.
ATATGCACACATTCACTCTTATTTTCACATCAAATTCAGTTATGATTTACATAAATAATGTCATATTTTTGATTCAAAACGGTGAAATTTCATAAAAAAATGTCAAGTAGTTTGCATCACTCGATATTACTGTTGGTCGCTGAACGTTTTTATCGTAAAACAGTTGTCAAATATTAAATGTTTAGCTACTTACATCTTACGACGCACTCTTTCACTGCTATAACTAAAGTGTTGCATTTGAATTCGCACTAACAGTAAGCCCCGTCTTCTTTGGTTTGATTGGCCATCTCACTCATTCTGACAGTGACGAGCGCTGTTAGACCGCTGAGGCAGACCAACCTAAAGTGTAACATTTTACTTTTGTCATCCTTGCAACAAACAGAGCGGTGTGTAATGGAGTACAGCAGAGCAGCATCAGGAATATCAATTATTCGGGGGGACTTGCTCCCCTCAATGTCTATGGTGGTTATGGCCCTGCTTACAAGTGAGATTGATGAAAAACATGAAGTAATGCAAAAATATAGAGGGATGTAACAAACCATTATGTGACATATATACATTTAACATGATATATAATGACTCATACTCTGATATAAGGTCCACCGTCCACCCCCATCTCACACTGATGTCAACAAACCAATGCTACAGCAATGATGAATTCTAGATCACCTTGTCTAACTGCTTTTAAATTATAACCCATGGCCATTCGGTTTCTCTGTGGGCCTCACAGATCTAATTTGCTTATTTCTCCTTCACTTACATTAATTTAAAATTCCAGTCCAAATTGTGCTGCAATAACATCAGCAGGCAAATCAGACGTCAGGGGAGCTGGTTCAGATAGCAGTAGGCTAACCGTGCGTATCTAACCTTTCGCCCCCTCTTCCCGGTCCCGTACCGCCCCGCCACCACCCAGACACCCAACGGGGACAGCGCAAATTAAACCACGCTCACCTAATCCTTTATCATCCTTTCTTTCCAATTTCCCATCCAGGATTTTTAATATTAGATTATGACCTTGTCTTTCATAACCAGGTTAAGTATTCTTTTTTCCTCTCGCTTTCTTTTTCTTTTGAGAGTTCTTTGTGTTTAAATGAAACAGCACTTGTACGCCACTGTGAACAGTTTTCACTAGGGATGCGCCGATCCGATACTCAGTATCAGTATCGGCTCCGATACCGCCATTATTTGCCGGATCGGGTATCGGTCAGACAGGATCGATCCAAATCCAATACTGTGCGTATAATATTCTGTGTTATTGTTAAGCCCCGGTGCCCCACAAAAGGCACAAAAACATTATAAAGCATCATCAACGCTTTGTGCACTATATTAAGTGTTCTGAAGACATTCCATAGTTTAATGTGAGGTACAGATGAATATTTGAGTCATTAAATTTAATTTCACGTAAATGCTTTCCTCCGCTGCGTCTGTCAGTCATTCTCCATTCAGTTTTCAAACTGCGTGTTGCGTTCGGTTGGGACAGTCAACACGATGAAACTCTCTCCAAGAGGATTCAATGTTCCTGTTATTATGCTTAATCTGTAGATAACGCTCTATGGTTTCGCATAAAATTACGTTATCTGGCTGGAGTTTATTGCGGTTTCTTTATTGCGTGTTACTTTCTGGACTAGAGATTGTATTGTTCTTCACACGCACGGTAACTGAATTTTTAAACTGTTAAAAGAAAAGGCTCAATAAAATATTGCATAGATAGATACACTAACACTACGCATCGATATATCTTCCCTTTGTGTTTTGAACTTTTAATGCGGAGCGCTGTGACTCCATGTTGCTTCAAGCGCATCATCCTGCGCACGGGATGCGCATACACGCTTTGTGCCGCTCTGTATTGGAGCCTTTCGTATTATAATACTGCGCAATGAAAGATTATTAATAGCCCTTCTCTTCAATATATCTATAATATATTGCTGCCTCATTAAAAAAGCTGTGCTATACATTTAAAATAAATGTCTTTTCATTTCTTAGTATATAGGCCCTATTTTTATAAATATATTTACTTGTTTTTCATGAATGTATTTTACAACAATGTGTAACATTTTACCAGATTTAGTGCTACACTTATTCACTTTTATTTGTTCCCCACTAAATGTTTTTTTTTTCACTAAATGTTTAGATTTTATACAATTATTGTGCACTCGTGATTTTTCTAGAGTAACTTTTGCTGCTGAAATATCCACTAATCTAGTTTATCCACCATCTAGTTTATAGTAGTATTTTTGTCATAGATTGTGATTTATATATTTTTTAAATTTGTTTTTCTTTATAATGAAGTTGTCTGTATTTAGTAGATTGTGTTTAACACACAAAATAGTGATTATCAGTTCAACACACTGAGGTATAGAAATTCTACATTGAATTTTTAAACAAAACTGCACTGGTATCGGATTGGTATCAGTATCGGCCGATACTCAGAATTTTTGGTATCGGATCGGATCAGTTCTGAAAAAATGGTATCGGTGCATCCTTAATTTTCACTGGGATCAAGTCTGTCACATGGTACTGTGCCCATGCTGCAGGTCAAAGGTCAGATTTCATGTTTAAATAATAACAGCCGAGGACAACTGTGTGGTAAAGTGGTGTTAATATCCTCAGTTACTCGCTAACCAATCTGCTCACAGTCAACATTTTACAAGAGAGGCAAGAGTCAAGGCTGCATAAACCCATGCAGGAAATTGATAGTTTATATTGACGAAAATAAATAATGAAAAATGCTGCAGTCCAAATTACATACTAAAAAAACAAACAACAGTTTTACTATTGCTTGTACTTATTTTTGGGGTTAACGTGTAACTTGACCCCACTGTGGACATACGGAATACCTGAAATGCAGTGTCTTATTGAGGAGAGGTGTACAATTACTGTTATTAGTGATAAAGGGCCCTATTTTAACAATCTGAGTGCATGGCGCAAGTGCACTTAGTCTGAATCCACTTTTGCTAGTTAAACAACGGAAAAATGGTCCAAAAGGGTTGTACCTCGTCTCTTAATGAGTCATGGGTGTGTTTTGGGCATAACGTGCAATAAACCAATCAGAGTCTCATCTCCCATTCCCATTTAAAAGCCAGTTGCGCTTGCACCATGGCGGATTTGCTATTTACATGGCGGAATATAGACACCCTCAACCTGACGAGTCAGTTTAAATAAATGTGTATTGCCATTTCATTCATCATTACTGCAAATAGGTAATTCTGATACATGCAATGACTATCCATTATGACATGTAAGCATTTTTATCTTTATGTACACAATAATAATCTTTTACATTGTAATCCTTTTATTTTTAATATTTGGCATGTTTGTGTGCTGCCCTGTGTGTGTAACAAGCAGAGTGTACACGCGTTGTGTACCCACCTATAGGCGCATATAGACGCAGGTCAATGGTATAGTCGTTTTCAGTTGCCTCAAAATAGCAACGTGCCAACACTGCGCCTGAACACACCTCGTTTTCAGACCAGGACGCCTACGGGCGAACAGCTATTTAAACAACGTGGGCGCTGGACGTGAAAATGATAACTGCGTCGGGCTGAAACTAGCAAAAAACACTTGCGTTGCGCCTGGTGTTGCATTGCGTCGGGTGTATGATAGGGCCCAAAATGGATAAAAAAAATTCCCATAAAGATACATTGAAGGAAATGCACACGTCATATTCGGGGACCAGAATATCATAGGGCTCCAAGCAGCCACCCAGAAACATAATTGCAAACACTCAGAACACCTTCACGCAACATCCTGGCAACCATCTAACAACACCAGCTAGCAACATTGTAGCAACCACCCACAACATCCAAGCAACCACCCACAACACCAGCTAGCAACATCCAAGCAACCCCCCATAAATCATATCCTAGCAACCACCCAGCAGCATACTAACAACAACCCAGCAACATCCTAGCATCCGCTTCTACACAAAACAACACAAAATCTAGTGTTCATTTAAGATTCAAACAAAAAACTTATTCCTTGGCATATATGAAAGCATAAATCAGCATTCAATCAAAATTAATCTGGCTCTGTGATAATGACCTTGAGACTTTCCATCTAAATGCGGTTTTACACTATTAGAATTATTTAAAGTGAGCTGTTGTGAGATCAGGAAAGATTAAGAAGTGTAGAAGGAGCACATATGTTCTTCTCAGCTGCACTGCACTGGGGACTGACACACACATAGATAGGGAATGTAATAACTGATGGGCTTATACTGGCTTAGCTATCTGTGATACTTGACATTCATCAGACTACACACACACACACACACACACACACACACACGTCTGGCTTACTACCTTTGTGGGGACTCTCCATAGATGTAATGGTTTTTATACTGTACAAACTGTATTCCATCCCCTTACACTAACCCTACCCCTAAACCTCGTAAGGCTTGCCCATGGAGGTTTATGTCATCAAAAAATATTTAAAAGTTATTTTCAGAGTTTGAGACATTTAGGGACAGATTTACTAACAGCTTGCGCCAACGCAAACCCTCTTTTGATGTTAAAAAAAACTACTGTCAGGGTTTACTAAAGACAGGCAGTGAAAAATTAACACTGAAAAGGTGTGGACAGTTATTTTTGCATACCTGACCTTATTGCATATGCATTTGTAGGAGTACACTGAGGTGTACTGAGTACATCAAAATATTTAACTTTGTTCCCAGGGTTAAAGCACCTGTATATGCCTGCTTGATGCACTGAGAAATGAGAGGCTTATATATGCAATTACTGTTAATATGTTTAACATACATTTTGTTTAACATACATCCTACTGTAGGTGTACATTTTTAACAGTTCATGAATTCCCTGGGAACTGAACCCGTGACCTTGGCTTTGCTAGACACAAAGCTCTACCGCTTGAGCTACAGTACAGGAGCAACAGTTACCAACGCTGATGCAACAAACCAGACAACTGCATGATGGTCAGATGGCTTTTTTGTGTCTTAGGCTAATATACACTGCAGCAAACCAAGTTGGGCAGTGTGAACTAGTTTAAGTGTCAGTTCTTGGCCAGAATAAGTCGTAATGTGAACCATTCTTGACACTGACTGGCTAGTCTGGCTAAACAATTGCACGAGATGCTAAAGGACATCAGACTTTAACACCTGGAACTGAGAAGACAAGTGTGGGAAAACAACTGAAGACACTGAAGGAACTGAAATAGTGAATAAACCGGAAAGAGAGAAGGATCATGTCACATTCCACAATCTGGCATGCCTTGGATGGGAGAGGAAGAGGGAAACAGAAAGTGACAGAGAGGATGGTGGCATGGTGAGGGGGTGTCACACATCCAGATCCCACCTCAATGTAAATAGTTTTATTTTCCATTTGCAGCACACAGCCACTGCACTTGTCAGGCTGACAGCGAGCGGGAAGTCTGTGTTCATGCTGAGAAAGTGAGGGACAATTCTTTATTTCTTCCTTTTCAATTTCACTCCCTTTTCTATATCATCTCCTCCAAGACCAAGAATCCTCCAGTTTTGGATGAGAAGCTCCCTGGCTAGTTTGTGTGTGTTTTAGAACAAGATTGTGTTATCTTCAAGTTAGACAGACAGACAGACAGACAGACAGATAGATAGATAGATAGATAGATAGATAGATAGATAGATAGATAGATAGATAGATAGATAGATAGATAGATAGATAGATAGATAGATAGATAGATATACATGCAGAAAGACAGACAGACAGACAGACAGACAGACAGACAGACAGACAGACAGACAGACAGACAGATAGATAGATAGATAGATAGATAGATAGATAGATAGATAGATAGATAGATAGATAGATAGATAGATAGATAGACATGCAGAAAGACAGACAGACAGACAGACAGACAGACAGACAGACAGATAGATAGATAGATAGATAGATAGATAGATAGATAGATAGATAGATAGATAGATAGATAGATAGATAGATAGATATACATGCAGAAAGACAGACAGACAGACAGACAGACAGACAGACAGACATAGATAGATAGATAGATAGATAGATAGATAGATAGATAGATAGATAGATAGACATGCAGAAAGACAGACAGATAGATAGATAGATAGATAGATAGATAGATAGATAGATAGATAGATAGATAGATAGATAGATAGATAGATAGATAGATAGATAGATAGATAGATAGACAAACAGACAGGCAGACAGACAGACAGATAGATAGATAGATAGATAGATAGATAGATAGATAGATAGATAGATAGATAGATAGATGATAGATAGATAGATAGATAGATAGATAGATAGATAGATAGATAGATAGATAGATAGATAGATAGATAGGCAGACAGACAGAAAGACAGACAGACAGACAGACAGACAGACAGCTAGATAAATAGATAGATAGACAGGCAGTCAGACAAAAAGATAGATAGATAGATAGATAGATAGATAGATAGATAGATAGATAGATAGATAGATAGATAGATAGATAGATAGATAGATAGATAGATAGATAGATAGATAGATAGATAGATAGATAGGCAGGCAGACAGACATGCAGAAAGACAGACAGACAGACAGACAGATACCTGGTGATCTAAAAGCAAAGTTCTGGTCTGTAATTTCAGGGATATTTGCATTCTATGCCTCACAGTCAATATGTACCTAATTAGTGTTCTGAGTCTGCCACCAAAAAGGAGTACTTGATGGGAAATATTTGTAAGAGCATCTTTCTAACTCAAGTCTGTGTCCTTTCAGAAAACAGTGATATTGGACGCAGAGAGTGATGAATTGGTGAAAGAGCTGGCAGAGTGACAGATGAAGCAACACACAGTCAAACAAAAGACCAGCACAGTATGGATGGATGGATGTGTGTGCATTTATGTGCTAATGACATCAGAGAGATTTAAACCTTCATGTCGTCTATGAATCCCATCAACGGAACAAAACCCTGAAGGCCCTTTCAAATGACTAGTGTCAACGTTCCCCAATGCAATGAACTCAGTAAAGAGAAACGTCAAGCTACAACTACTATGGCCAACACACAGGCAGATGATAGATAGACAGACAGAACAAGCGAACAAAAATGCCAAAAAAAAAAAAAAACCTCTGGGGGGTAATTAAATTCTCCCTCTATCAGTAAGGAAGACAGCGATGTCACATCAGTATCACACCCATGTTCACACCTTTGCCGCATATTCCTGTCAATCAACAGTCACCACAGGACATCCTGTTTGTGAATGGTGGCTGCCTTTAGGGCTTAATGAGCTTTCACACGCTTTAAGAGAGACAAAATGTTAGCTAAATATTCCCTGTCTGTTGTCTCGTCTCCTTATCATCTGCCTCACATCTCTGCTCACAAGCACCGAGTAACCACCCAAGTGTAAACGATGAAATTGTTTGCTTACAATGCATGGGACATTTCGAGGAGAAGTCTGAAGTGAATTTAAAACACGCTCAATAAAGGATGTGACCTAGGGCTGTTTCTCTTCAGTGCAGAGGAATTATGCATCGAAACGGTTAACCCTGCTAAATGTGGGACTGTCAATGTACCAGCGCCTCTGAAACCAGCCTGAATACAAAAATCATAACAGGGTCTGATAAGACGGAACAAGACAATGAATTATCAGCAAACCCAGATAATTACAAACGTGGCGAATCCACTGTACCAAAAATATCACAGTGCTCTTAATCGAGAATCTTTAAGGAGGCAGGAGAAAATAGTATTTCGTATTAATATTAAAGATCTGCAGCACAGGAGGGCTAATGATGCCCTGGATGCCTATTAATGATACATAATAGAGAATTCTGAAAGTCTGAGTATTCCATTTGGTGAAGCAGGCTATTGGAAGTCCAGTCACTAGGCTTTGTTCAATCACATACAGAATTTAAATGCAGTTTTTCCAGAAAATTATCATGTCCTGTCAGAGAGACAATGCACTGTTTCATTCTGGAGACATTTTATGGAATAAAAGAAAATAAAGCAGACAAGAATGAGAAAATAAAACCAAAGCATGGAAATGAATACCTGTCTTTTCAATTATCTCAAGCAACACTGCCAAACATGGCACCTATTATCTTCTGTTAAAATGAAGTGGTGAGTCTGATGTGCCTGGACAAAGTCTTACCAGTGAGCTGGTATAGGTGGGGTCAGAGGTGTCTTCCTGCAGATAACGGGATAGGCCGAAGTCCGACACCTTGCACACGAGGTTGCTGTTGACCAGGATGTTGCGGGCAGCCAGGTCTCGGTGGACGTAATTCATCTCCGACAGGTATTTCATCCCTGCAGCAATTCCCCTCAGCATCCCCACCAGCTGGATCACCGTGAACTGCCCGTCGTTTTGCTACAACACAACACAGATATCACGACATTCACAAATATGTCAAAGCTTAAGAAAATGAGCTCTTGCTGTTTAGCTGTACACATATTTTTGGTTTTATCTGGTGGTTACTGAAAAATTTAAGCATCTATTTCTGTTTCACTCTATTTCAAAAAGCTTAACATGTTTGTCAAAGTAGGACATGTTCCAGGATCAACATTCTTGTTTCTGGAACAAAATTTGTATCAACCAATCAGACTTTAGACTTACAATCAGAGTTGTGCACCATTCAGAACTGAATTGATACCCCTTTTCCACCAGCATGAACCAGGTGCTAGTTCAGAGTGAGTGTTATTGCCGGTTCGGAGTTGGTTTGACTGGAGACGGGCTAGAGAGCCACCACAGAGCCAGGTCTTACGTCACTGTATACGTCTCATCTTTCCTAGCAACGCTAGCATGGCAGCGGCAAACACAAACACACCATCAACAATGGCGGACGTTGCGTTACTATTGATGCTCATGGCTTTGCGAACCGACGTCGGCATCCAAACACGGCGAATCCAACGTCATTGTTGATCACACCATCAACAATGGTGAATCTACCATCAAACACGGCGAATCCAACGTGTTAGTGCAGCTCGCCGTAATTTGTATAGAAGGACATTACAATCGAGAATAACGGGAATAATCCATTGTTTTTAGCTGCTATTTCAAAAATGGCGGTCACAAGTTTCTGTTCGTCTTGTTGGTCACGGTAAGCCAGTCCCCAGCCCCTGACGCAATCAGTTCTTACTTCTAGACCAGCAATGTTTTGGTGCTACTTACAAACCACTTTTCCTGGTTCAGAGCTGTGCTTTGGGTGTCGAAAGACAAAGAACTGATTTAAAACTAGGCTTTGGCTCTGAACCAGCACTCAAACTGCCTTGGTGGAAAAGGAGCATGAAGAGTCCCCTTAAAATTTAAGTTCAGTTCCTAAGTTGAATTTGAATTGGGGCAGCAAACAGGATGCAGAATTCCAATTAGAATTTAAATGTAACAAACTTACTGTAATTTATCATTAGAATATTTGACTATATTAAAGAAGATTTAAAATGTGAAGATTTGAGACAGATAGATACAGAGAGATAGATACATACAGACAGACAGACGGATGGATGAATGGATGGATGGATGGATGGATGGATGGAACGACAGACAGACAAACATACATATATACAGAAAGATAGACAGACAGCCAGATAGATAGATAGATAGATAGATAGATAGATAGATAGATAGATAGATAGATAGATAGATAGATAGATAGATAGATAGATAGATAGATTCAACTTCCTGTGGGATGTATGAAGCATATGAACCACATGAACCATACCCCCTACTTTCAAGATGTTTCCAAACTTGGATGAGCATCAAGGGCTTTAGTTCCTCCATAAACTGCTGCTGTATCTCCACTGAATAAGGACTGTTGCAGGGAGACTGTCTTTGCAATTAGCGTGAAATCAAACAGCTGCAAATCGTTCTGAGAAATGGATGTACAGTACTTTTAGAAACAAGTTAATTAAATAAAAGGGTTGTTTCATACAAAGGCAAACCCTTCAATAATTTGGGATTAACATAAATATATAAATATATATCTTGAGTATTCGCACAACCATAAAAGAAACATATTGATTTTCCTATTTGAGCACCATTTGTGTTTAACACTCTTTATCAGTAGCTGTCTAAAACGTGTTAACAGCACACAGTGGGGGATGTTACAGTTCCTTTGAAACTTCTGTACACAGCCGCCATGTTGCACAAGTGAAAGCTTTGAACTGAACGCACGATAACAAACAGGGGTGGGGGGTGTGGATCGATGGTGACGGTACTCGGATGTGCTGGATTTCTAAGCCAGCTTCAAAGAGAACCTTTATTGCGGCACCAGATCAAAGCTAGGGAGAACCAATCCATGAGATAGAAAAAAATGGGCTGAACATCGATTAAGCAGTGTACTTCTCCATTTCAGAGGGAAAGAATGAAATAGGGAGAAAACAGAGAGAGAGAGAGAGAGTGACAGAGGGTGCTTGTTTTGGATGTTGCATTTACCCTAAGGAAAGAGTCGAGCGCCCCGTTCTCCATGAACTCTGTGACGATCATGACCGGCCGGCTTTTGGTGACCACACCTTCAAGGCGAATGATGTTGGGGTGGTCAAACTGCCCCATGATTGATGCCTCAGACAGGAAGTCGCGTCTCTGCTTCTCAGAATAACCTGCCTTCAGTGTTTTGATGGCAACGTAGATCTCTCGTTTTCCAGGCAGTTTCAGTCGACCTTTATATACTTCCCCGAACTCACCTGGGGCGCAGAGAGAGGAGGAATCAGTGAGAGAGTATTTAGATTATAAAAAAACAATAAAGTGGTTAAAGCTCCAAGCTGATAACTAAAAGATTTCATTCAAACTTCACAATTTGATGGATAGGAATGTGTACGATATGTTTGGAGGAGTAGAAAGAGCTTTGAATAAAGAAATAACACAGCAAATTGGATTCCCAAAAATACAACCTGTCGGAAATATGTCAATGATTGAAAGTCAGAATTTAAGAAGTTATATTGTTTGACTGCATGATGGAGCATCACTTATGCACTTGAAAATGAATTTCAGTGATTCAGCAAAAAACTTTCTGTATTGGTCAATTCAAGTGCATTCTGCTGTTACATAACTTCTAAAGCAGAAACCTTAAAAGTCCCAAAGTTTGAGCAAAAATTTTGAGTATTAACCACTGATCTACACTCACCTAAAGGATTATTAGGAACACCATACTAATACTGTGTTTGACCCCCTTTCGCCTTCAGAACTGCCTTAATTCTACGTGGCATTGATTCAACAAGGTGCTGAAAGCATTCTTTAGAAATGTTGGCCCATATTGATAGGATAGCATCTTGCAGTTGATGGAGATTTGTGGGATGCACATCCAGGGCACGAAGCTCCCGTTCCACCACATCCCAAAGATGCTCTATTGGGTTGAGATCTGGTGACTGTGGGGGCCATTTTAGTACAGTGAACTCATTGTCATGTTCAAGAAACCAATTTGAAATGATTCGAGCTTTGTGACATGGTGCATTATCCTGCTGGAAGTAGCCATCAGAGGATGGGTACATGGTGGTCATAAAGGGATGGACATGGTCAGAAACAATGCTCAGGTAGACCGTGGCATTTAAACGATGCCCAATTGGCACTAAGGGGCCTAAAGTGTGCCAAGAAAACATCCCCCACACCATTACACCACCACCACCAGCCTGCACAGTGGTAACAAGGCATGATGGATCCATGTTCTCATTCTGTTTACGCCAAATTCTGACTCTACCATCTGAATGTCTCAACAGAAATCGAGACTCATCAGACCAGGCAACATTTTTCCAGTCTTCAACTGTCCAATTTTGGTGAGCTTGTGCAAATTGTAGCCTCTTTTTCCTATTTGTAGTGGAGATGAGTGGTACCCGGTGGGGTCTTCTGCTGTTGTAGCCCATCCGCCTCAAGGTTGTGCGTGTTGTGGCTTCACAAATGCTTTGCTGCATACCTCGGTTGTAACAAGTGGTTATTTCAGTCAAAGTTGCACTTCTATCAGCTTGAATCAGTCGGCCCATTCTCCTCTAACCTCTAGCATCAACAAGGCATTTTCGCCCACAGGACTGCCGCATACTGGATGTTTTTCCCTTTTCACACCATTCTTTGTAAACTCTAGAAATGGTTGTGCGTGAAAATCCCAGTAACTGAGCAGATTGTGAAATACTCAGACCGGCCCGTCTGGCACCAACAACCATGCCACGCTCAAAATTGCTTAAATCACCTTTCTTTCCCATTCTGACATTCAGTTTGGAGTTCAGGAGATTGTCTTGACCAGGACCACACCCCTAAATGCATTGAAGCAACTGCCATGTGATTGGTTGATTAGATAATTGCATTAATGAGAAATTGAACAGGTGTTCCTAATAATCCTTTAGGTGAGTGTATATAAATGACTGGATTGCTCATCGCGTTCCAATCTGCCATCAGGCAGTGAAGCCACCGGAAGTGTTCGAGCGGCCATCTTACTATTCCCTACCGACAGAGGGCATCATTGACGTACAGCCAAAACATTGACCTAAAAAAAAAAATCACACGATTTGCAGCGTATCTCACAGGATTAGTTTCACAATATATTTATGTAAATTAATAGTTACTTCAGATGTTATCTGTAATGTTTATGGTCTTTTCGGAGAGGATAAGTCATATATTGAAATCGTTAATGTGGGTGTGTCTATTGCACACTGCCGACGCCGGTAACCGACCTAAACACAAAAAATATATTTTTTATGTATAAAATTTTGGAGGAAAATTTAACATTAATATATATCTGTGTTTAGCTGCAGAAATTGATTCGAATAGCCTATACAATAAATATTAATACAAGCCTTTGTTACTATATTTCACTATATTGTATTAAAATTCAAAATTTGCCATGCATCATCTCGGAAATAAAGCAGTCAGCGTTATCTGTCTGAATAAGTTATGATGCGTGTATTTTATTTCCTGATTGAGCAACATCTATTTCAAACTCTTAAAGACAGCGCAAATTTATGGCGTTTACAGTTTCCATATGAGTAAAGTGTTATGTATGCCATGTTGTTGAATTAATTATTAATTTAATCACCGTTTAAATCATTAACTACTTCGAAATGCATGCTGTTAATGAAATCATTGTTGAAACACTTGCAGTTAGCCTACTGTATGAATAAAAACAATACAACACAACATAAATACATAAACCCAACAGTACAAGGCGATTTCAGGTTACAAGGCATAAATCTTTATTCCGATTTCAGAATGCGCACTTTGACATTTGTAATACATACGCTGAAGTGTCTCGTCTGCCCGCCGAACTGATGTTCACTACTGTAATGAATATGAACGTAACTTTTTAATAAGCAGGGGAAATTCCCGAATAACCATTTACATGCTTAGGACGTTTGTGTTGTAAGAATGTACAGGGAGACTTCAGATATAAAAACGGTGTCTCCTTAGGCAATGTTTTCTCAGTAAAATCATATCTTTCCCTATTGATTCAAGAGAACGCGTGAGTTTACTAGGGAATACCAATATGGCGGTGCGGAGGCTTCACTTTTTATAACGTCATGAGCAATCCAGCTCTCTATATAGATCAGTGGTATTAACGCTGAATTTCAGGATTTATTTAAGCTGATGTGTGTAACTTTTCCAACAAAATTTAGACTAATTAAACCATTCGTAAGCTGTTTGTTTCTTCCCAAAACAATGGGGAAAACAATGCCAACTTTAAAACACGGCTCAACCAATAGAGGTAGCTTGGGGCTGGACTACTGTTAGCCATAGAGAACTAGAAATACATTTACCAAATGAACCTACAAAATTATTCAAACAGCGCATATGTGGTAGCTGTGTGGGCGGTTAACACAAAAACTACAGCTCCCAACCGTGTGGATGTGACTGGGTTCATTCTGACATTCAGCATGTGACTAAGGCCTTGTCCACACTAACACGTTTTCGTTTGAAAAAATTTCTTTTTCTCTCCGTTTTGGCCTTCCGTCCACACTGAGACGGCATTTTTGTCCTGCGAAAGCTTTCTGAAAATGCTTTGCCAAGTGGAAAATTTGAAAATGGCGTTTTGGCGTTGTAGTGTGGACTATGAAAACGGAGGTATATGAAAACAATGTTTAGTCATGTGACGCATATTGAACTGATAGATATCCATGTTATGTGCTATTCACTTTCACACTGTTGCTAAAGATATGTTACTTTGTACAATCTTCATATCACAGTCCTGCAAAAAATGACAGAAAATGTACTCGCAATTGCTGTCCTGCGGCAAAACATGAGAGCAGTTGAAAACGCTAGTGTGGATGAGAAACGAAAACGCAGTTTTCAAAAGTCTCCGGATTAATGTAGACATAGCCTATACCCCAGATTTCCTAATGCGGACTGTCCCTACTTCACTAGAAGCAACTTTGTAACAAAACCAAGCTCAATTATTTATATGGTGCCAGAAGTGTTATAAAATCAATATAACTCAAGAAAAAATGGGCAAAAATAGTAAGGGATAGGTTAAAGAGAAACTCTATCAACTTTGATTTGAGTTTTAGTGCTAAATGGTTGAGAGTATTTGTTATGATCTGTGTGAAATCCATATGAGGTGCATCAGTGAATTAACTTGAGCTGTCTGCATCAGAGCAGACTGTGAGTCATAACTCGTCTTCACCATGACTCGGCATGGAGACGAGGAGAAGGGCAGAGACCCTCCGGATACTGTAGGTGTTGTGTGTCCTACTTGTGTTTGTGTGCAAATGCAGACATACTAAGGGAATATAAAAACTTCAGTGAGGTATATGTGCTTCAGATCTGTCTCAGAGATACCCTTGTCTCATATTTATATCATATAATATAGTTAAGAAATCACACAAGTGATGTTTTTGTCCCAAGTAACACAAGTGCAAATGTGATATTGATTTTATACAACAGTTCAATAAATAAGAAGTTAATATTGTGTAATTTTAGACACAATATTGTCAGTTTTTGCTCAATTATGCCAACGAAAATATTACCTATTACGAAAATATTAGTGTTTCGTTTCTGAATGAATTTGCATTTTGAGTGAATCAGTCGGGTGAACCAATGATTCAATGGCCCATTCATAAAGAGAGCCATTTAGTTCATTCCTGAATGAATTAGCCATTTGAACGAATCGAATGAATAAACTACTCAAACACTTGCTCATTTAGACATTTACCGCCCCATACTGGCAGTTTTGGTTCCCTTTCAGTCGGTCACGTTCGACGTACGTCGGACGTCACCGACGAATTGGGATCACTTCTGGGAGCCCCTATCAGCTTCGAGTATATACAGAACGGGCCAATGGCCATTGGCGTGTGAGATTTGCATCGCGCGCTCCGCCCCGCCCCGCGGGTATAAAGCGGAAGGAGATGCAGCACACCTTTGCCATTCACTTCGGAGCCGATTGTGTGCTGCTGAAGAGTGTTCCTGTATTATACAGAGATAATCAGAACGAGAGAGGAGAAGCTCTGAGTGTTGGTGTAAAAGCACAGCAGTGAGGACCGCAAGCTCACTGAGAGCAAAAACTGCTGTTATTACAGCAACTCTGTCAGTTCGGTGGGCGTTCACATTACTCTGAGTGCAAAACACAGGCTGCACTATTCCCTGTGTTTTTGCCGCTGCTATCTCCCTGGGTGCTTAAGCACGGTAAAAGAGCTTTTCCCCTAAAAGAGTACACAGGTGTGACATTGCGTCTTTTTCAAGACGTCATTCCACCCGTGTGTTTCTGGATGCGGTTGTTTCCTGTCCTTATTGACGGCCACGACCTCTCTCACATAAGCATGTTGAGATTGTGTTCGTGGGTGATCCATGTTCTTTCAGAAAAGGAGAATGTGATCACGTCGGCGTGCTGTTCGTCTCTCCTTCCTCGTAAGGTTTGAGCGTTCAGCGCGCCGTGTGCCATCTAGCTGCCAGCTGACAGCGCGGGTTGTCACGGCAACCCAGCGCGTTACTTGCCGCTTTAGATGCACGGTCGAGACTCGAAACCTCAAATGGGGCTGAGTCCTTTCGCCTATTCCCCGATCTAGTTTCTCTTCTGGTGCACCAGAAAAGGGCTACTTCGGCTAATAAGCCTGGGTGACCTGAGGATTACAGTGGGGCTTCCCTGCCGAGTACATCTCCGTGGGCCCCCACTCCTCTATCGCATCGCGAGCATGTTGAGACTGTGTTCGTGGGTGGTCATGTTCTCTCATGAGTTCGCCTTGCCTTTTTCATAAGGGCTTGAGTGTCCAGCGCGCTGTGTGCCGTCTAACGGCCACGCTCACTGTCTCACATGCCTGCTGGTAGCTTTCAGATGGAATTGCTGGTCTTTAAAAAAGGGACCTAGCGTTTCATTTGGGGCTCTAGCAGAGGACAGATGTCAATCGCTACAACGGAGAGAGGGCTGTTATGTGCTGGAAATGAAGATGAGGCTGAGATTCCCACTATAATAGTGCGTGCTTATGCTGAATCAGATTCAGACTTGACAGCCATGCTTTCCCGGGTGGCTGAGGCATAGTGCAACGCGTAAATTGCCCCTTGCCTTTTCCCCGGACGTGCATTGGAAAGCTTTGGCAGTGTGGAACTATTTGGTGCCAAAATATGGAACACCAAAGGGGCCATAATTCTGTATAAAGTTTTCCCCTCTCTCACTACCCTCATCGGTGGGGTGGCAGTGCCACTGGCAGGCCACCTCTGCCCTGCACTCTTAAAAAGAGACGAGGGTAGTTCTGAGCCGAGGTTGAGCTGCGCACAGTGACTGATCATATTTAAAGTCACAGCGCTGGCCCTTGGCCAGACGATGTCCACCCTGGTCCAGAAACACCCTTGGCACCCAGAGATGGAGGGGACAGCTCTTCAGGAGGTGGTGACAGCACCGCTCCTTCTCCCGGAGGAGGGCCGGGAGAGAATCCTTTGTTCAAATTTGATTTCTGTTCCGCCACTGGCCTTCGTGCTACTGGCGAAGGACGCGATAGAGCCGGTCCCTCCAGCCGATATGAAGACAGGCTTCTACAGCCCGTACTTCATTGTACCCAAGAAAGGCGGCGGGTTACGGGCAATCTTGGACCTGCGGTTCTTGAATCGGACCCTTCACAGGCTGCCGCTCAGAATGCTAACGCAGAAACGCATCTTCAGGTGCATCCGTCCCCAAGATTGGTTTGCAGCGATCGACCTGAAGGACGCGTACTTTCATGTCTCGATTCTCCCTCGACACAGACCATTCCTACGCTTTGTGTTCGAGGGATGGGCATATCAGTACAGAGTCCTACCCTTCGGGCTGTCCCTGTCGCCCCGTGTCTTCACGAAAGTCGCGGAGGCGGCCATTGCTCCCATGAGAGAGTGTGGTGTTTGCATCCTCAACTACCTCGGCGACTGGCTAATCCTGGCTCTGTTGCGGGCGCAGTTGTGCGAACACAGGGACATGGTGCTCAATCACCTCAGCCTGTTGGGACTTCGGGTCAACTGGGAAAAGAGCAAACTCTGCCCCGTGCAGAGGATCTCTTTTCTCGGTATGGAGCTGGACTCGGTCAATCTGACAGCGCGACTCACAGAGGA
The DNA here is from genome assembly GCA_039654105.1 of Coreius guichenoti. NCBI lineage: Eukaryota > Metazoa > Chordata > Actinopteri > Cypriniformes > Gobionidae > Coreius > Coreius guichenoti. The sequence continues at coordinate 8,125,032 of CM077175.1, forward strand.
GCGTGTCCAGTCGGTGTTGAACTGCTTGAATTCGTTCAAACGCAGGACAGCGGTACCACTGAAACATTTTCAGAGGCTCCTGGGGCATATGGCATCCACAGCCACAGTGACGCCGCTCAGATTGCTTCATATGAGGCCGCTTCAACACTGGCTACACGACCGAGTCCCAAGATGGGCGTGGCAGAGCGGCTCGTTCCGTGTCTCAGTAACACCGAAGTGCCGCCAAACCTTCAGTCCGTGGTCGGACCCTTCGTTTCTACGAGCAGGAGTTCCCCTAGAACAAGTGTCCAGGCATGCTGTTGTCTCCACAGATGCCTCATCCACCGGCTGGGGGGCCACGTACAACGGGTTTGCAGTTTCGGGTCTGTGGACGGGGCCTCACCTGCAATGGCATATCAATTGCCTCGAGTTGTTAGCAGTTCGTCTTGCGCTGGGCCGCCTCAAAGGGCCGCTACGAGGCAAGCACGTTCTGGTCCGTACGGACAACACTGCGGCCGTTGCGTACATCAACAAACAGGGTGGTCTACGCTCCCGCCGCATGTCACAACTCACCCGCCATCTCCTCCTCTGGAGTCACATTCCGGGCCTGCTCAATCGTGCAGCTGACGAGCTCTCACGACAGCAAGTGCTCCCGGAAGAGTGGAGACTCCATCTCCAGGTAGTCCAGCTGATCTGGAGTCGCTTTGGGACCGCACAGGTAGACCTGTTTGCCGCCCCGGACACGTCCCACTGCCAGTTGTTTTATTCCCTGACCGAGGGGACCCTCGGCTCGGATGCGCTGGCACACAGCTGGCCCCGGGGTCTACGCAAATATACGTTTCCCCCAGTGAGCCTTCTTGCACAGACACTGTGCAAAGTCAGGGAGGAGGTCTTGTTGGTTGCGCCGTACTGGCCCAACCAGACCTGGTTCCTGGAACTAGTGCTCCTCGCGACAGCACTTCCTTGGCCCATTCCTCTGAGGAAGGACCTTCTGACTCAGAGACGGGGCACCCTATGGCACCCGCATCCAGACCTCTGGAAACTCCATGTCTGGTCCCTGGATGGGACGCGGAGGTTCTAGGTGACCTACCACAGGCTGTGGTAGACACCATCACTTTGGCTAGAGCTCCCTCTACGAGGCGCCTCTATGCGTTGAAGTGGAACCTGTTCGTCGAATGGTGTTCTTCTCGATGAGAAGACCCCCGAAGATGTTCGATCAGTTCTGTGCTTTCCTTCCTGCAAGAAGGGTTGGAGCGAAGGCTGTCTCCCTCCACCATCAAAGTGTATGTTGCCGCCATTGCTGCACATCATGATGTAGTTGAAGGTAAGTAGGAGAGCATGGTCTGGTCGTCAGGTTCCTGAGGGGAGCGAGGAGATTAAATCAACCCTGTTGAGTCCTCCACAACCCGCGGCAGTCAGACGTGGCAGAGCGTCCCATATGTGTATTCTTCCACGGTACGGCTCCCTACGGCGAGCCTGTGTCTTTCCCTTGTCTCTGTGCGGTGTAGTCCCCCGCCTGCATTGGCCGGGGCCAACCCTGGGACTTCCGTATGTTGTACTGCCCACGGCCAGTCCATACGTGTATATTCCACAGGATACCTCCCTACGGGTAGGATGTGGCTTCCGCAGCGGCCCCCCTGGGCACGCTTTCCCAGTGTTATCCAATACTCTGCTGAGTGAGTCTTGCGGAACAGCAGCAGTGACTCTCCCTGCGTGAGTTCCCCACCCCGAACAGACGGGGGTCTGAGGGGCTTTCGCTGGGCGCTGGAAGTGGTAGTAACTGTGGCGTTTTCCATAGGGATCCCAATTCGTTGGTGACGTCCAACGTACATCGAACGTGACCGACTGAAAGGGAACGTCCCGGTTACGTATGTAACCCTCGTTCCCTGAAGGAGGGAACGGAGACGTACATCCCGTCGCCACAGTTGCTGTACCATCACTGCATGGCCGAGTCACTAGTTCGGCTCCTCAGTGAAAAACAAAGGTGCGCTGCATCTCCTTCCGCTTTATACCCGCGGTGCGGGGCGGTGCGCGAGATGCAAATCTCGCACGCCAATGGCCATTGGCCCGTTCTGTATACACTCGAAGCTGATAGGGGCTCCCAGAAGTGATCCCAATTCGTCGGTGATGTCCGACATACGTCTCCGTTCCCTCCTTCAGGGAACGAGGGTTACATATGTAACCGAGACGTTTCTTATTTAGAGTATCATTTAATTTTCATAGTTTGGGGATAATTCTGTTTATTTACATTTACTCACCCTCATGTCGTTTCAAACCTGTATGACTTTCTTTATTTTGTGGAACAATAAAAATAAGATATTTTGAAGAATGATGGTAACCAAACTGTTTTGGTTTGTAAATAAATATAAATACCAATTCAGATGCAGCTTCTGAAAAAAAATGTTCTATGTTGAATTAAATAAAATATTTATTTCTAAAGCTACTTTTTGTAATGTCTATTTGATGCTTTTCTCATTTAACACAATACGGACTTTAAATTATCTTTTGGGGATAATTTCTGAATTTCTGTGTGTGTGGGTGTATTTATATATATATATATATATACACATATACAGTGCATCCGGGAAGTATTCACAGCATTTCAATTTTTCCACATTTTGTTATGTTACAGCCTTATTCCAAAATGGATTAAATTCTTTATTCTTTTCCTCAATTCTACAGACAATACCCCATAATGACAACATGAAAGAAGTTTATCTGAAATCTTTGCAAATTTCTAAAAAAAAAAAATCACATGTACTGTACATAAGTATTCACAGCCTTTGCTCAGTACTTTATTGAAGCACCTTTGGCACCAATTACAGCCTCAAGTCTTGGCTGTTTATGAGGTCTTGTGTATGACTTGAGTATGATGCTACAAGCTTGGCACACCTATTTTTGGGCAGTTTTTCCCATTCTTCTTTGCAGGACCTCTCAGATCCATCAGGTTTTTTCACAGCCATTTTCAGATCTCTCCTAGATCTCTTTCAGATGTACATTGCTGCATTCATCTTTCATGTTCTTTTGGAAGCTTCTCCTCTCTCCACAGAGAAACGCTGGAGCTCTGTCAGAGTGACCATCGGGTTCTTGGTCACCTCCCTGACTAAGGCCCTTCTCCCCCGCTGGTGGTTCCAAACTTCTTCCATTTACGGATGATGGAGGCCACTGTGCTCATTGGGACCTTCAATGCTGCAGTCATTTTCCTGTATCCTTCCCCAGATCTGTGCCTCGATACAATCCTGTCTCGGAGGTTTACAGACAATTCCTTGGACTTCATGGCTTGGTTTGTGCTCTGGCATGCACTGTTAACTGTGGGACCTTATATAGACAGGTGTGTGCCTTTCCAAATCATGTCCAATTAACTGAATTTGCCACAGGTGGACTCCAATGAAGTTGTAGAAACATCTCAAGGATGATCCGTGGAAACAGGATGCACCTGAGCTCAATTTTGAGTGTCATGGCAAAGGCTGTGAATACTTACGGGGTTTTTTTTTTCTTTTCGTTTTTTCTTTTTAATAAATTTGCAAAGACTTCAAACAAAGTTCTTTCACGTTGTCATTATGGGGTATTGTTTGTAGAATTGAGGGAAAAATAATTAATTAAATCCATTTTGGAATAAGGCTGTGACATAAAAAAACATGGAAAAAGTGTGAATACTTTCCGGATGCACTGTATATATATATTGTACTCTAACTATTATATCAATAGCATTTTCAATGGAATTTTCAAGCTTTTTATGAAAAAACAAATCATTATGTTTTAAGATTATTTATGCATTTAAACATGCACACATAGCAGAAACACACCACACACCTGCCCCAATAACTTCTTCAATCTTGACGGTGGAGACATCTATCTCCTTGGCGAATTCTCTGACGGCTTCATTGGGATCTTCGTAGGTGAAAGGGTCAATGTAGATCTTCATCCCAGGAGAGCCTGGCAGGGTTGGGCAGCCCATGGGCGTGTGGCAGTTGGACAGATCTGGCCTCAAAGTGAGTTCTAGAACACAACAGAATTCCACAGCTCAATGAAATGATCTAACGTTTCTTTCGCATGGTGTTATTAAAAGTCTTCATTTCAGTGCAGCTGTAAAAACATTATGGTAAATCTATTTTATGATACAAACGAAAGGAGGTCAAGTCTAGGCACATTATTATAAACCATTTCTGTTTTAATGCATTTATCGAAGCAGTAAATAAACAAATCCAATGTGAGTGGTTAAACAAGAGGCAATCTAAAAACGAGTGGATTTATCTGAAATATGAAAATGATTACTGCGCCCATCGCCTGATGCTGATGACAACAATAGCTTCACATAAAAACACTAAAATAAACAGGCTTGCGAATTGATTTAAATAAAAATACTGGGACCAAATGATTTTCATAACATTCAGTTCCGTTAACGGTTCTTGAACATCTGCATTCTAGAATATCAGTGATGAGTTGTTAGCATGCAGAGTTCTGGCCTAACATGCACAAGTGAAGCATTAGTTACACAAGTAGTTCACACAAATCATTTGGACTATTTTTTTGCTACATTTATGGTGCTTTGGCATCCCTTTTGAAGCTTAAAAGTTTCATCTTTCATTGTAACTGTACGGAAAACATCATTCAAAAGTCTCACGTTGTTTTCAAAGAAGGAAAGAAAATCATATGGGTTCGAAATGGCATTACAGCATACAGGGCTTGACATTAACATCCGCCAACACGCCAAATGCGGGTAGATTTCAGCAGTGGCGTGTAACAGTCACTCCTACTAGCCACTTTGGCGGGTTGAATTTTATAGGCTATATAATATATACATTTTTCAATTGTAATCATCTGAAATAATAAACTAAGTGCAATGTAGTGTTGTCAAAAACATAGATTTTTCTATATATATATATATTGATACTGAAATATCCAGAACGCTTCCAATACTCATTTACTGCAAAATAGACACAATACCAGCTGCGCTTTCTCGCTCTCTCATCTTTGTGTCAGCAAGTTGAAACACAAACCCGCCTCCCCTCACTCACTCGTTTCATTTGCTCCGGATGAATATTGTTGGTGTTACAGGGCTTGAATTTTGACGTGGGATTGCGTGTATTGTGCATAATTTTACTCATTCTTGCAGATTTCGTGCTCACACCCAAAGTGTGCGCACATAAAGCCGCCTCTCAGCACTAAATTGAGTTTGTTTTCGCTGCTTATTGACCTTAAACAGTCAAACACATTCAAAATAATGTCAAAATGCCGGTCTTGGCGAGTATTCACGTAAACAGTCAGTTATTTGTTAAGTGAACATACAGTTGAGAAAAGAAAAAAAAAACGCATGTGTAACAGTATAATGGATCAGTGTGTCAGGTCTTAAAGTGACAGCAGCCTAATATATCTACTGCCAAATTATGAGATTAAAAAAAAAAATATATATATATATATATGGCAGTTTTGTTCCCATGGTATCAATGTCAAAATTGTGGCCAGTGAAAATGATGAGTGGCTAGTAACTTTGGAAAACCACTAGCCACAGTGGCTGGTGAGCAAAAAAGTTAATGTCAAGCCCTGTATATATAAATATATAACTTCTTGAGCAATTAGAGCTACAGTAGCTCGTCTGTTTGATTGGACCACACGGGCCAGCCATCACTCCCTACGTGCATCAATGAGCCTTGGCCGCCCATGACCCTGTCGCCGGTTCACCACTGTTCCTTCCTTGGACCACTTTTGATAGATACTGAACACCCCACAAGAGCTGCAGTTTTGGAGATGCTCTGACCCAGTCTTCTAGCCATCACAATTTGGCCCTTGTCAAACTCGCTCAAATCCTTACGCTTGCACATTTTTCCTGCTTCTAACACATCAACTTTGAGGACAAAATGTTCACTTGCTGCCTAATATATCCCACCCACTAACAGGTGCCGTGATGAAGAGATAATCAGTGTTATTTACTTCACCTGTCAGTAGTCATAATGTCATGCCTGATCGGTATATATATATATATATATATATATATATAAGGTCATACAAGGAATATATATATATATATATATATATATAACATTATGGATTCATAGCTGCTGACTAAGACAGCTGCAGTGAATCACTCTCTCTCTCTCTCCGCTTCTCCAATAGAGCCGAATCAAATTCTCTTCTGCCTTTATCCCCCACAGGACCTCATAAACAGATAACGCAGACACGCTATCAAACTGCTCTTCATGGCAGAAGATGAAACTTCATGTGTAAACATCAGTATGTGTGTGTGTGAGAGCAAGAGTGGATGCAGAAAGTAATCTCAGAGAATCAGAGAGAATCAGCAACCCACACAAATAAAACAAACATTAAACGAGCTCTAAAAGGAGGTGTTCATATCCGCTGTCCAATAAGAAAAAGACCCAAAAGCAGGTGTGGAAGCTGATGCAATCACACTGAAAGACACAGGCAAGAGCTGCTAACGTCTGCTTCAGAAGAGGTGAGCGCTGACTCGGATGCTGGAGGGCGGAGAGACCAGGGAATGTCACCTAGCGTGACAGGAAGGCCAAGAGACATTCAAGTCTTCCGGCACAATAATAACCCATCCTGCACACACTCTACTGACAGCCCTAGACTCCAGATATAACTAAAATGTATCCAGATTCACCCTATTTACTTCTTAATAAATAATGAAGTATTTTATTCTGCATGATTCAACAGTGCATATTATAAAGTATAAACGTGGGTTTTCATGATCTTTCTTGACTGCTGTAATGACTTTTCTTATCAGCTTTTCTTTCTCTTCAATGGCATGTGAGCAGGGATATATAATATAATATATAATAATATTAATAAATAATATAACACAAACATATTGACAGTCAATCAAATCTCAATAGATATAGTAAAATCAAGCCCTGTCCTACATTATTTCTCAATTTCAATATTCACTTAAAAATGTGCCTCATTATTATGGTCTCATATCCAGAGAAATCAAATCCCCTTTGATCTTTTGAAATAAAAGAGCTTGACGCACTATGAAAACATAGTTCAAGTTAAAACTTCCTTTCCAGTACAAAAGAATAATTTGTGCTGAGAAATAGAAACATTTGTACTGCAAATAGAAAAATGTATGCTGCAAAAAAGGCTCTTTCTGAAATCTTTAGACTTTTGACATCAGAAAAGGTAACACTTTTATATTAAGGTTTAATTCTCACTATTAACTAGTTGCTTATTAGCACGCATATTACAATCTCAGAAAAAAAAAGGGAGAAAAACTGTCACTGGGGTGGTACCTTTTGTTCCTTTTAGGTACTGATATGTACTCTTACTAATATGTACCTTTAATATGTACCAATATGCACCATTTAGGTACAAAAGTGTACCCTTTGAAAAGGTACCGGCCCAGTGACAGCTTTTGTACCTTTTTTTTCTGAGATTGTAGGATGTAGCTGTTTTTTTAGCACTTATAAAGCATACATGAATGCCTTATGCTGCAAGACCATATTCTACATCCCTTAATCCTACCCAATACCTAAATTTAAAGAGATAGTTCACCCAAAAATTTTAATTCTGTCATTATTTACTCACCCTCAAGCCTGTATGAATTTCTTTCTTCTGCTGAACACAAAGGAAGATATTTGGAAGAATGTTTGTAACCAAGCAGATCTCGGCAGCCATTGACTACTATAGTATTTTTCTATGGCTGCCGAGACAGCTCGATCTGAATGAAATTTCGATCGGATTGAAAGGGGTGGTTTATTTCTCTTCTAATCCGATCGAGAGAACATGTAAACACTTGATCGGATTGAAAACCGAAACTGAAAGGACTGCGAATGTGCAATGACGTAGAAATAGCGTAATGGCGTATGACACACAACTGAACAAGCTGTTTTTCCTTTTGAATAAAGTGTCATATAAATGAGTGTCACGTCATTCTAAAATTCTCCTTTCACTCAGCGTCTGTGAAGAGGAGCAGGACAACGTCCCACCAGTCCTTGTTTCGGATTCTCATCCACAGACGACGGAGCACGGAGGGGAATTTTTACTGCGTGATAAATATAAGCAGCACGACAAAATGGTTCATATGCTCATTGTCTCCAAATTATGACCAGAAATGGATAATTAAGTCTGCTGTATAAAGAACCAATGTAGGAGAATAGTTATTATGCGCAAACAGTGGGAAACTCTGTATATTTGTGCAGTGTGCATATGTCAAAAAAATCAATTCCGATTTGAAGCTTGTGACATATAAACGCGCACATCAACCTGATCACTTTGTTTAGCGTTCATGTAAACACTACGTTCAGATTCATCAATCAGAATGAATTCAGTCCAATTGAAACAAAAGTTGTGCGTGTAAACATAGGTGTGTGCAGCACCTACAGCTCTGCAGATCCTTCTGAAGGATCCTGCAGTTAGAAGCGAAAAGTTGAAGTTTATTTTTTAACAAGGTCCCTAGTCATTTCAAAGCTTTACTAACATTTTAAGTGGACATCAGGGGAAAAAATGATAAAAGGAATCTATGATATGAACCCTTTAAGCTGAAAAATGTCATGAAGGTCTGTTGAATTATTCATTTCAAACACAAGTGCACTAACCAACAGAGTGCTTTAATTTTAGAAACACGGCTTTCGTTCATCAATAACTCAAATAGCAAACAGTTTATCTCCCCTCGTCCTCTGGAGTAATGCAACGTAACAGCTCCACTCGTTTCTTATGGCTGAGAAAGAGAAATAAAAATATATATGTTAATATTTCATAGCCACTTGATCCGTGCGTGCCTGGAACACCAACTGCTCTGCCACTCAACTGAACCCCAGTCCCGCAGGAGAAAGGGAATTAAGAGAGAGAGAGAGACCAGAATGCATCACTTCTACCTGGACCTGAGTAGGAGGACACAAAAAAACCCTGTGAGATAGAACATCAGGAACTTTTGGCCAAGCCTCTGAGGATAGACACTTGCGCTGTATCCGAAATCGAATACTTTCCTACTATACTGTATGCGAAAAACAGTACGCCAAAAGAGTAGTATGTCCGAATACATATAGCATTCGAAAAACGCAGGTGAAAAGTACCCGGATGACCTACTACTTCTGCCATGATTCTGAAGTTTACATTTGATGGACACTTTACTATCCCATGAGGCCATGGGAGAGGATTTATGAATGGCAGTGAAGCGACACAACTGACGCTGGTAGGTTACGTGACAACATGGCAGATGTAGTACATCCAAATTCTGATTGTGAGTTACTCTAGTCTTTCCCATCCAGTAGCTCCTCTTATTTTGAATGTTGTTAATCTTGCTTTGTGAACAGGAGCATCTTAATACACTTCCTGCACACTGCAAACGTATGACCCCTGGACTATGTAATCGCATTGTTTCTGAGCTTTGAAAGAACAGCCGTCTCTGATGCGTCCTGATACATAAAAGGATCTGTCTCAGGTTAAGAAGCTTTGAGAATATCAGCCCATTTGTGCTCTTATGCGGAGTGTCTGACACAGTGTAAGCATATTTAGATCAGATTAGTTGCATCTCGCTGATCTCTCGGGTAAGAGAAGATTTTTTTCTCTCTGGTATTAAAAAGCCATGCGTTATGAAGCGTACTCTATTATGACCCTGCCACATTATGGCTGCCTCACTTTTGCAAGGTTCTATTACCTTTTAAATCAATATTTTACACAAAACCATATTTCCATTTTATGTCCAGCATTCATTTTTCTCCATTCACACTAATTTAAGTCTTTCAGATCCTTAGTGTGCTCGTTATAGAGAGAGAGAGAGAACGAGGGAGAGAGGTGGGCGTTTCATTTGTAACCAGGTTCCAGCTTAGTGACTAGCACAACAGCACTGGTTTGTGACTCAGCAAGGTACAGAAATAGCTGTCGTACAACAGACAAAAATGGAAATTTACAACAACATGGACCATACAACACTGACTCCTATAGTTGCCTAGTTACAGTGACACTTCTGTATTGTTAATTAGGCTGTTTACAAACTAAATATAATAACAGATTGGATATTGACTGATTGACTAGATAGATAGATAGACAGATAGATAGAAAGACAGACAGACAGATCTAGATCTTCATCTAGTGTGTGTTCAACTATATTTTACAGCACTGTGTTCATTTTTAAATGTGGCTATTCTAGAAATACAGTATATAAACCTCTGCTAAAACAACCTCAGAAATGTAAAACATTAAAACAGCAGGCACTGCTAATATCCTTCATTAGAAACAATGAATGGTTATTAGTCCAAACAGCTGAGAGTAATTAATGCATATGAGATCGCTGTCCTCAATTTTCAGTTTAAATTGAACTTCAGTATGGGTAAATTTGATATGGTTGCAATTTGAATAAAATGTCTTCTAAATGAATAAATGTAAAAGTATTTACTAAAACAGTTTATTTTATTTTATTATTTTAATATTTTAGGATTTTTTTGATTTGATTTCTTTGATTTGCAAAACTTTTATAATTACATTTTTTTATTTCATTTAATGTTTATATATTTAATATATAATATATTAAAATATAAAATATGTAATACTTTATATAATTGTATTATTTATATCTAGTATAAAACAAATATATTTAATATATTACTATTATTATTATTACATTATTTCATATATACTGTATTTGAAATGTTGTATAAAACACTTGCTATATAAATTAAATTTACACTGACGTAGAATTGAATTTGTATTCTGCATTTTGTGTTACTGTATATAAAATCCAGGTCACAAGTTAACTGTGTTTCCCATTCTCAATTCTCTGCTGTAAAATATAGTTGAATACACTCACACAGTCATACAAAAATTAACATTTTATAATATAAAACATTTTAATATCCATTAATAATTGTATTTATATATATAAAGCTGTAGTAATACTACATAAAACAACTACCATTGTCAATAAATAAATAAATATCAATCCTTCTTTGAATATTAAATATTATGATTTTACAGTACTAACAACTAACTGTAGTAATTCACTCTAAAAAATGCTGGGTTGTTTCAACCCAAATTTGGGTCAAATATGGACAAACCCAACCGTTGGGTTACATTTTTAAATTAAATTTTTAACCCAACTTTTTTTTAGTAGAAACTATGGTTCCATTTTTGTAAAAGTCAGTCTGTCCTTGGTGCTGGAGGTAATTCTTTAATGTCCTGCTGGATTCATTTTGAAAGTCCTGATGAAGTTCACTTCTGTATGCTGAACACCAACTTCCAGCTCCTTAAATAAGTTTTAAAAATGCTAATGTTAGGAAACCCAAGGATGTCTGTGACATTTTCGCCAATTATATCCATAGTCAAGAGTTCTTCTCTTAGTTTTAACTCATATGCATTGACATTCAAGACATTCTGATACAGTAATTATCCCAATATTTCTCCTGACAAAGAGATCATGTTCTCACAGTCTCAGCTGTCTGTTCTTTTTTCTTTTTTCTAAATTGTCTGTTTGATGTGCAAGTCTGGCTGTCACATCATTTGTTTACTTTTTCGTCTGCACTTATGTTAATTAAATTTGGTTGCGCAGATCGCCCACCAAATCCTCAGAGTGGTTGCTTACAAGGAGACAGAGAGAGAAAGAGAGAGAGAGTTCTCACTTCCTAATGAGCCTGAAGCTTCTTGCTGGGCTATGGGATACATACGGGTAGGAAAAGCTTTTTAGTGCCAGCTTCTAAAACGTGCACAGGCCTGGAGCGATCCCTCGTTCCTTTCCTCTGTTACACCGCATCCCCTGGCATTTCCTGTAACCTTACATCTCTATCCCTCTGTTTTCCTCTCTGTTTGCTTTCACTCGTATTCAAAACCCGTTTCAGGACGGGTTTGCCCCAGAGGAAAGGGCGGAGCTGAGCATAAAAGAAAGATGTCCGTCAGTGTTAACAGTGATTTGCTCACCTCTGCCAGTGCTGTAGTGCTGGAGTTTGTCGCTGTACACAGCCTCTTTATTGTAAGCTCGTTTCCTATGAGAAAAAAAGGGGGAGAGAAAATAAAATTAAAACATATAATTATTAAATGAATCTGGATATGCTCGGCTGAAACATAAGGGCCTGAGTGTCATTTATTTGTTGTTTTAAGTGGGGCAGATGTATTTTTTTGGTCACAGATGTTCTTTGAGAATAGTTGTTTTTGTCTGGTGTTGTCAAGGATACATAAAGGAAGTAAAGTCCGGTCTAAATGGCAGTTTATTCTGGCCACCTACTCAGTCAGGAAGAGACTGTCTGATTGACGTAAAGTGACCAATCGCAGGTTGCTTTGCTTTTGTGTGTCATTTAGGGGGGTTATATTCAATACTTGATACTGCAATAATAGTTAGGCAGAGAAAAAGCCTTTCAAAAACTTTATGAAATTTCTGTTTTACCAAAAGTAAAGCATGAAGACAAAACGTTTTGTCAGCTTCGTTTGGATATAGTTGTGTCTAGTGGTTTGCAGAGGATTTTCTTTATATACAATTCCTTTTATTTATGGATTAAAAGCATGAATTGCTTACCGTTTACAGGAATTGCATCACCTCACCTATCGTTAACCTTCCCCTACAGCAAAGAACCAACTTATATAAAGACCAATTTATCAGCATGAGGTGATGCTTGTGCTCTGAGCAAGTGTGCCGCACATGTCCTGAAAAGTGAAGCCAAAGAGTCTTGATCGCCCCCAGGTGGTTGGTCCCAGTATAGCTCATAAACCCCGCCCCTCCATGTATTCTAATGGGACATGAGACAAACTAAACAATCAAATTAAACTTGGATGGTTTCTGTCATTTTAGGTAGTTTTTATCACGCTGATGTAAGTTCAAGTGTTAATTTTTTAAAATAAGTTTGGTTTTAGTTAGTTATTTGATGCTATAAAAACGGGGGTGTACCGTCATGATTGACAGCTGGGATTGACAGCTTCTCTGAGCGAAGTTATCACTGAGGCACCACTGACTTTTTTCGGGATTTTCGGGAGGAGATTGGAGCTTTAGCTTTAATTTCTACATTTCCATAACTGTTCCATAACATAATTTCACAGCGACTTAATGGGTTGTTCTGCAGTAAACTGTACTAACACATACTGCGGGAGTGTGGGCGGGCTTTTGATGTCACGACTCTACTTCCTGCTCTCTACTGCGCAGACTCAGGTCCCGAGGTCACTACTGCGCAGACACAGGTGCCAAATCAGCTCAAGATGTCAGCGCCATATTCGGACATTGGCGGCTTCACTTTTCTTCAATGGAAGATAGTGAAGGGGCGTCGTCCATATTTTTTTACAGTCTATGGCTCTGAAGAGAGCTAGTAGCAGTCCTGAGACTGACTTCAACCAATGGGATTTGAAATATGGAATGACACTAACAGATCACTGGTCCAGAGCCCAATCGTGGACACGATTTACTAATTGTGGCCACGAAATAAGAATTAGTTCCCACGATTCATTTGTTCCCTCGTTTTAGTAAATCGTGGCCACTTGTACTAATTTGTTCCCTAGTTTTGATTTAATTAAAAGAAGGTAACAAATTATTACAACGTGGCCACAATTTAGTAAATCGAGGGAACAAATTAGTAAAATGTGTTGACGTATTAGTAAGTCGTGGGAATTAATTGTTAATTCGTGGCCACTATATACATATATATACAGTCAAACCAAAATTTATTCAGACACCTTCAACATTTTCTCACATTATCACAGTTTATTCGCTAAAGTTTAGAAAATGATAATAAAATATGACAAGAACAGTTAAACTGTGTCAGAACAAATTCATCTTGATAATATCAGATAACTTTGACAGAAAGGTATGTAATGGATTACAATCAACCAATCAGCTGTCAGCTGTTAAATTAAGTACACAGTTAGATAATACCAATTCAGGTCAACCAATTAAGCAAGCAATGCTTAATTTTGTTCAGTCTGTGGTGTTAAAGATCGCATTAGCAATTAAAGAAAAAACACTTAAGCAAAACATTGTCAGGTCAAAGTGTCTGAATAATTTTGGTCCCAAATGTTTATACATTTTACTGGTAGTCCACTGTATGAAGAATTTTTGGGTATAATATGTCACAGTTTATTTTATTTTGCTATCCTCACTTACATAAATGAACTATAGTGTCCTGCACCCACTAGAAAAAAATATATATGTGGTGTCTGAATAATTTTTGGTTTGACTGTATATATATATATATATATATATATATATATATATATATATATTCAGCAAGGATGCATTAAACTGATGCACAAAACAAAAATGACATTAAAGATATTTATAATGTTAAAATAAATGCTGTTCTTTTGAACTTTCTGTTCATTAATAAATCCTGAAAAAAAATCACGCTGTCCACATAAATATTAAGCAGCACATCTGATTTCAAAATTGATAATAATAAGAAATGTTTCTTGAGCAGAAAATCAGCATATTAGAATGATTTCTGAAGGATCATGTGACACTGAAGACTGGAGTAATGATGCTGATAATTCAGCTTTGCCATTACAGGAATAAATTATATTTTAATTAGTGCTGGGGAAAAATTAATCGTGATTAATCGCATCCAAAATAAAAGTTTGTGTTTACATAATATATGTGTGTGTACTGTGTAAAATTATTATGTATATATAAATACACACACATGCATGTATATATTTAAGAAAATAATTGCATGTATATACTGTATATATAATTGATCTTATATATAAATATATTTTTTTTAATAAAAATATAACATATTTTTTTCTTAAATATATACATGCATGTGTGTGTATTTATATATACATAATAATTATACACAGTACACACACATATATTATGTAAACACAAACTTTTATTTTGGATGCAATTAATCACGAATAATTTTTCCCCAGCACTAATTTTAATATATGTTAAAAGTTATTTTAAATTGTAATAATATTTGTCTTTCTGACCCCAAACTTTTGATTTTATTATTCATAATATATTATACATTTCACAAATATTAAATATCTGATTAAATATCTGATAAATGTTTCTGACTGTATAACTGACAGATGATTTGATATATTAAGTTGACATTTTACATGCGTTTTAAGTAAAAGAATGAAACGGGAACACATTTAGCTAGTCTGAACTCGCTCGTGGCTTTCTGTCCTTGCGTGCACATGAAGCAGTCATACGTCTGGCTCCGTTATGGCGAACTCACCTGCTACAGACTATAGATATGGCCACCAGAGACACGATGAAGACCACTCCAGCCGCGGCTGAGCCCGCAATCAGTGGCAACTGCTCCCTCAGCTCTGATTTATAGTCGTCTAGACAGAGAGAGACAGGATGCATTAGGCTACAGAAATAACCGAAATGGCCACTGCCTATAGAGATGAAACAGGGGATGAAAGAACGTAAACAAAACATTTCAAGAGAACCTATTCAGGGAAGCGTTTCATGGACTGCATGAATAGGAGAATAAAAGAGAGGGGGGAGGTGGCACAAAGTTGTATGGAAAAAGGGAAGAATAGGAGAATGAAGAATAGT
The DNA here is from genome assembly GCA_039654105.1 of Coreius guichenoti. Lineage (NCBI taxonomy): Eukaryota > Metazoa > Chordata > Actinopteri > Cypriniformes > Gobionidae > Coreius > Coreius guichenoti. The sequence goes on from CM077175.1 coordinate 8,140,450, forward strand.
GAGGAGCTGTGAGCTTTGAAAGAAATAGAGGAGAAGGGGGAGAGAGAGAAGGATAATAGAGTGATACAATGATACAAAAGGAAGCGCTGAAACATGGCGCTCAGGTAATACTAATGCCTAGTGCTGACAGATGTCAACTGAGAAAGAGTGATGGGAAAGGATAGATGGAATGAATGGAGGGAAGGAAAAACACTTAAGGTACACAGCCGAATGACAGCGACCAGTGAAGTGTATGTGAGTGAAGTGTGCGGTCCATCGGCACAGCTAATCCCACCGTCACAGTCTGAAAACAACAAAGAAGAGGATGGAATGTCCTCGACCCTCAACATAAAAATGTACAGAGAGAGCGAGAGAATATCGGAAGAAACAAGAGGAAGCATGATGAATAGAGCAAGAGAGACTGATATACATCATCGTTGTGTGTGACAGACGGATCTAATCTCTTAAAAAAGCTGCTAGCTACATGAAATACTAAAAAACAGTGGTTACTTATGAATTCCAGTGCATTCTACGTAAACTTTCTGCGTTAAGTTGCATTTTGCACATTACCGTTTAAAAGATTGGGATTAGTAGAATTTTTTAGCATTAAACTGATCAAAAGTGACAGTAAAGACTTTTACATTGTTACAAAACTTAGATTTCACATAAATTATTTTTCTTTTGATCTTTCAACATTGATAATAATGAGAAATGCTTCTTGAGTAGCAAATCAGCATATTTCTGAAGGATCATGTGACACTGAAAAATGGAGTAATGATGCTGAAAATTCAGCTTCGCCATCAAAGGAATAAATTAAAATCTATTAAAATAGAAAACAGTTATTTTAAATTGTAACTATATTTCATAATATTACTGTTTTTACTGTATCTCTGATCAAATAAATGCAGCCTTGGTGAACATAAGAGACTTCTTTCAAAAACATTAAACAAATCTTAACCCAAAACATTTGAACGGCACTTTCCACAGATAATTTATACATTTTTTCTTTGAATGTGGGTGTATTAAATCATTGCATATATGTGACTGTGTAACCATGTGTGTCGTAGCATACTAGAGTTTAACAAATCGCACTGATGGTCGTTCTTAGCATGCTGGCTAAATCCATAATGGCCAACAAGAAGTAGAGCAGTCTCTGTGAGTACTGGGCTTAAACACCTCATTTAACAGAATCATTTCTTCGTCATTACACCTGGCTGTCAAAACGAGAGAGAGAGAGAGAGAGAGACTCCGGGGAGAGCATGTGTTGTGATTCTAGAGAAGGTGTGTGTGTGCGTGAGGTGGACTTCTGTCCCCCGTGATTGGTGCTAATTGTCGTAACGAATGTCGTGCCATGGCAGAATGCCAGTGGATGTACCCGTTAGCTGGCGCGGTGCGAACGCGGGCCCTAATTACTTTAGTGTGTATGACGGCACGGATATGCCTGCACACACACGCACAGGAAGTTTTGTCTTCATCAGTGTGACATCACCGTGATCTGTCTGTATCTTGACTTCATTTGTTTAAGTGTGTAAATACTATTTGTCTGCACTGTGTGATGCACAGTAGGTATATGTGTGAGTCTGTTTATGTATACTGACATGGCTAAATGTGTTGCATGCTTATGCATGTATTTGTGTGTTAGGTTTTGTGTTCCAGTTTCAAGTGTTTGAAACTGAGGTGTTGTAAATACACAAAACCAACACATGCATGCAGCAAATGACAAAAACACACTATCTAATCAACCATTCAAATCAGACACACACATACACACACAAATGCATGCAACACACATGCAAACCAAATAAACAAACAAACATGAAAAGCATGCATGCAACAAACACACAATTAAGCAATGCAAATACACAAACACTGAACATGCAACAAACACAACAAAACATGCAGTACATGCACAGATTGCACACAACAGTTGAAACTTAAACAAAACATGTAAATCACACATGTAACATTCAAAACATAAACATACAAATCACATATACACATGCATGCATGCAACAAACATTCAAAACTGAAACATACAAATCATGCAAACATGCACCCATGCAAATAAGACATGCATGTTTTGAGTTTCTGTATTTGAAAGGCAGCGCCTAAAAATAGTCCCCAGCACGCTCTCTGTGCAAGCAGGTTGTCACGTTGGTTATGTTGACGGAAGTTAGCCTATTTTCAGGCGTTGTGTAATATCATTGCACCTGCTGCACCCATGGTACGGCAGCAAAGTTCCTTGATTATTACGCAGGAATGAGAGTATAGTTCCTAGCCATAACGGCCTAGAAAATCGCAACTTTTCATTTTCCGTCGGTCTTAGTACACGATGTAACTATACACATCACAACATGTAAATAGGAAAATGTTGCCGTTATTTTGTCACTAATTGAGCAGTAGGCTAGATGGAGCCATTTACCGCCAGTCTTTGTGCTAGGCTAGGCTAGCGGTGGGTGCGTCAGACAGAGTTATGGCACGCACAGAGATGAGAATGGTATGTATGGACTTATCTAACTCTAAAACTTTTGGGCTAAAGTCCCAAAAATCAGCATGTTCCTTTAAGTAATAATATGTATACATTGAATGCAATGTAAGTGACTTTGGATAAAGGTGTCTCTAAAATGCTTGAATGCAGGTGTAAAGCCCAAATGCATAAATTATAGTCAAGAAAGAGTATATATCACAGTCTAACAACAGGGCCATGTTCACATATTAGACCTGTGTCTCCTTGTGTGTGTGTCCCAGATTGCCAGTGCAGTTCAGTTATATTTACACCAGTGTGACAGCAAAGACAAGGAGGGTTCTGTAAAAGATGAAGGCTAAAAAATGAATGCGCAAGTGAGCTGGACAGGTAAACTGTGTGTGTGTGTGTGTGTGTGTGTGAAGCTCCAGGAACTAGCCAGCTGCCTGGTAGATGTCTTTCTGTCCTGTAGAGTCCAGTCCCTCTTGGCATCCATAGTGTATGTATGTGTGTGTGTGTGTGTGTGTGTCCCTGGCACAGTCATCAGGCAGGATATGCTAGACTACAGATACAACGCCATTAATCAAACCCATGAGAGAGACAGAGGTTACAAGAGAGAAAGAGAAAGAGAGAGAGAAAGAGACCATCAACTGGCCATAGAAAGAGGACGACATAAGAAGACATGTTTACCTAAAGAAGAGCGAATCTGTAATGAATGTAGATCAGAAGCAGTTGAGGCACACTTCCTCCTCCACTGTGACAAATATACATCCTTACTCACTGTACAGTCAAATCAGGAGAATATTCCTGCGTTCCAGTCACTCCATGAAAATGACAAATTTAAAATCTTACTTGGTGAAGGACCTACTTCCTCTTTAGTAGCACATCATATTTATAAATGCTACAAAGTAAGAGGTACTGAGTGAACACATCCACATTAGTAGTACTATTAATATGCGTATATATAAAGTAGGGCTGTCGATTTAACGCATTAATTAGATTAATTAGTTTAAAATTATTAACGCATTTAACGCACTTGCCCCGCCCCAGACCTACTTAGGTCATCTTACATTTCATACAGTTGATTGATGAAGAACATGATGCAGGGCAACAACTCACTGTGTGATGAAGCCTATAGAATGCAGTTAGAATGTCCATAAAATTCAAGATATGAGGCAAAAATGCCCCTGTTTGAGTTTTAGTCTCAGGGCATTTTTACACTGGGCACATTTGTTGTGGTCCCCGTCAGAGCGCGATTGTTCCCGCCGGTGCTATGCGCGAATACACTTGCAGGCTCACTCTCGCTCGTATCCAAGGTAAATCATCAACACTATCATGCCTTATATGTGTTTTATTGAACTAAATACATCGTCATATGATAAAACGCATGCGCAGGATACTTTTCTTGCGCACCCGAGTCCGTGTTGCTTTTACATTCACGTGAATCGCGACACAGTTTGAACGCAAGTTGCGCAATAGAACTCAGACCACCTCCTTCAGTCTCGAATTCGGTACGGTACCCCTGAGCTCAGCTGAGCTCGCATTACACCTTTCGCATTGCATCTTTATATGAATTTATTTTATGTATGTTCTTGTTTGTTTGTTTTTGTTTTGCTTTGTGTTATGCTTTGGCAATATGTTCCTAAGTATGTCATGCCAATAAAGCAATATGAATTGAATTGAGAGAGAGGCGATGTATATTTATTTTTGTTAATTATAAAGTTTGAAATGGCCTAAATTTCCAAAAATAATCAACAAAACAGTAAAAGACTGGACTCGAAAACAATCAAACGCACCTCAAATGAAACAAACTGATTTTTTCCATTGTGTGTGCGTGTGTGTTTTTCAGAACTAATAAATGAAATGAGCCCTAAGACACAATAAACACATCCACTCACTTCCGCTGAGAGAGAGCGAGAGAGGAAAAAACTGAGAGAAAGGGAGTGAAGACAGTGTTAGAAAGAATGAGGAGGTTTGCTGGGATGAACAAACAAAGACAAACAAAGCATGATAAAAAGAGACAGACAGATAGATACGTATATAGATATATAGACAGTGTTGGGGAAAGTGACTTTTAAAAGTAATGTGTTACAATAATGCGTTACTCCCTAAAAAAGTAACTAATTGAGTTACTTGGTTACTTTTTATGGAAAGTAATGCATTACATTACTTTAAGTTACTTTTTGTCACCTGAGCTGGGCTTGCATGTTTTTTTAATAACAAAAAAAAGTTATATTTTTGGCAAAAGTAAAGGCCCTTTCCCAGAAAAAAAGTGAAATTAATAAGCCTCAGGCTGAAGAAAATGCAAATTCATGGCAGTAGAGGGTGCAGCAATCAAAACAAAAATGAAACACAAAGGTGATGTTTAACTCAAGTAAAGTTTTTTAAGTTTTTTTTTTTGCTTTTGTATGGTTGAATTGGATCATCGAAGGTCAGCAGCAAAGAAATTTGTTCATAAAGTGAGAATAAATACATAAAGTATATTTGTGTAATTTAAATAATTATTGCAGGTTTGCGTAATATTCTAAGATTGCATTTCACTGCTTTTATTCATTTTGAGGAATACTGAATCTGTTTTTGTGCAAGTGAGATGAGTAAATGCACACATTTAGTCTAGAACTGCAATACCCATCATGTTCACACACACAACGCCTCTGCACTTACGATTGCTCTCAACATGAGGACAGGAGAGCTGATAGTCAATACATAGGAAAACACAGTAACTTGCATTACTTATTTGAAAAAGTAACTCAGATTTTGTTAATATAAAAGTAATGCATTACTTTACTAGTTACTTAAAAAAAGTAATCTGATTACGTACCTACTTGTAATGTGTTACTCCCGACACTGTATATAGATATATAGATAGACAGACAGACAGACAGAGACAGATATATATATATATATATATACATACAGACATAACCTATATATTATACACAGTGATGATCATGCAAAAATATATTGAGCATAAAAAATAGAATAGTGGAGCGTTTCTTTCGACACAACTCTAAATAAATCTGCTCAAAGAATGAAATCACCCAGATCCAAAGAGAGCCTCCGCACACACACACACACACACACACATACACACACACAGGCATTGGCGTGGGGGTTCGTACCATCTGTGAGGGTTTGGAAGCACATTTTGCTGCTGTATTTTCCGAAACCAGCAACAGTCCTGGCGCGAACCTGCATCACATACATGGTGCCCGGCCGTAATCCGTCCACGCGAGCCGTGTTCGTCTGACTCCTCACCTGCGTGGAGTTCACTTCAGACAGCTCCTGAGAGACAGAGAGAGATATGTTCAGTTGACACATTTTTTTTCAAACAATTCCAGATTTGCTTCTCCTAGACAGCAATGAGACCAAATGGAGTCCATCCTTCCCTTTATAAAAATACCATATAAATTGCATATTTGTCTCTTTTAGACTTTTAGAAGAGATCTAAACAATGTCACAAACTGTGCTCAGATTTTTCAAGATACCAAAGTTTGCAATAACAGTCAGAGATCTGAACATATACTCCAATTATTCTTATCAAAGTCCAAATTACCTTCTATCTACATTATTTAAACTGTATAGCTCTGTACACTTACTCAGTTCTCCAATATAATTATACGATAAACATCTGAAATGACGTTGATACCTAAAAGAAAAGAAAACTGATATCTCCATTTAGTCTTGTGAGCCATAAAAATAGATCTTATGAGCAATAACACGTTCCTTTTCCTTTAGGAGTAGAGTTTAATAAAATGAGGCTCTTTGAACAGCCGTAGACGAGCACTGATGCCATCAAAAAAAGGACATTTAGGAGCAGACAAGACAGTAATGTGTTGAGTGAAAAGTGATGAGATTTCTCTTTCTAAACTCCAACACCCCAGCAGAGCGAGAAAGTGTGTGTATGTGTGTAGTGAGATAAAGAGAGGGTGGTAGACTATAATTGGCCAAATAATTCATCCTGTTATCATAACTGTCTTTAGAGCACTTTTTTTTTTCCAGGAGCCCCCTATTTTAACATTCAAAAGAAATTGTATTCCTTTCCGTTTCATCCCTACTTGTAACCCTCACACTAGAGTGAGCTTGGTGACCCCTGGTAAATCTTTAGCAACCTCTAGTGGGGTTGCGACCGTAGAAATTTATACATAGATGCCTCAATAGTGGCTGTTTATATGGGCCACAATACGTAAGCCATCTATAACTAAACTCAGAGCAGAACTGATGCGGTTCCATGGATTTTAGTTTGCACTCATCAGTCAGCTTAAATAAAAATGTGCCATGATATAAGACACTGAACAGATAAGAGTAAACCAGGATGAAATCTTGTGTGTGAAAATTAAATTAGACTGGTTCATTTCAATTATAGACTGTAACAAATAAGATTTGTATTCTTATATTGATGATGTCACCTCAGTGTGTGCATCTGTTCAAACACTAAAACATACAGTATAATACACTGGCAAACAACGACACTGGTTTAAACACAATTATCATCCATAATTATCCCAAATTATTATTGCAGATTACTAATTTGGTTATTGAAAATATTCAGGGTGATGCATTTAACATACAAAAAAGTGTTAATGTGCATGTGTGTATGCATTTTTGAAATTATTAATGATAATAATACTTTTGGTGTTGGTTTTAAAAATTATAAGTATAAAGGACTCAAATATTTACACTACCGTTCAAAAGACTGGGGTCGGTACATTTTCTAAATGTTTTTGAAAGAAGTCTTTTATGCTCACCAAGTTAATGTGATAAAAATGCAGTAAAAACAGTAATATTGTGAAATATTTCTATCATTTAAAATAACTGTTTTCTATTTGAATATATTTTTTATAATGTAATTTATTCCTGTGATCAAAGCTGAATTTTCAGCATCATTACTCCAGTATTCAGTGTCATATGATCCTTCAGAAATCATTCTAATATGCTGATTTGCTGCTCAAGAAATATTTCTGATTATTATCCATGTTGAAAACAGTTGCGCTGCTTAACATTTTTAAGGAAACAGTGATACATTTTTTCAGGATTCTTTCTTAGATGAATAAAAAGTTCAAAAGAACAGCATTTATTTAAAATAAAAATATTTTGTAACATTATAAATGGTTGCTTTTGATTTAATGTATCCTTACTGTATAAAAGTGTTCATTTCTTTTTTTTTTTTTTATATATATTTTGAACAGTTGTGTACATACAGTGGGGAGAACAAGTATTTGATACACTGCCGATTTTGCAGGTTTGCCCACTTACAAAGCATGTAGAAGTCTGTAATTTTTATCATAGGTACTCTTCAACTGTGAGAGACGGAATCTAAAACAAAAATCCCATTGTATGATTTTTAAGTAATTAATTTGCATTTTATTGCATGACATAAGTATTTGATACATCAGAAAAGCAGAACTTAATATTTGGTACAGAAACCTTTGTTTGCAATTACAGAGATCATATGTTTCCTGTAGTTCTTGACCAGGTTTGCACACACTGCAGCAGGGATTTTGGCCCACTCCTCCATACAGACCTTCTCCAGATCCTTCAGGTTTCGGGCTGTCGCTGGGCAATACGGACTTTCAGCTCCCTCCAAATATTTTCTATTGGGTTCAGGTCTGGAGACTGGCTAGGCCACTCCAGGACCTTGAGATGCTTCTTACGGAGCCACTCCTTAGTTGCCCTGGCTGTGTGTTTCAGGTCGTTGTCATGCTGGAAGACCCAGCCACGACCCATCTTCAATGCTCTTACTGAGGGAAGGAGGTTGTTGGCCAAGATCTCGCGATACATGGCCCCATCCGTCCTTCCCTCAATACGGTGCAGTCGTCCTGTCCCCTTTGCAGAAAAGCATCCCCAAAGAATGATGGTTCCACCTCCATGCTTCACGGTTGGGATGGTGTTCTTGGGGTTGTACTCATCCTTCTTCTTCCTCCAAACACAGCGAGTGGAGTTTAGACCAAAAAGCTCTATTTTTGTCTCATCAGACCACATGACCTTCTCCCATTCCTCCTCTGGATCATCCAGATGGTCATTGGCAAACATCAGACGGGCCTGGACATGCGCTGGCTTGAGCAGGGGGACCTTGCATGCGCTGCAGGATTTTAATCCATGACGGCGTAGTGTGTTACTAATGGTTTTCTTTGAGACTGTGGTCCCAGCTCTCTTCAGGTCATTGACCAGGTCCTGCCGTGTAGTTCTCGGCTGATCCCTCACCTTCCTCATGATCATTGATGCCCCACGAGGTGAGCTCTTGCATGGTGCCCCAGACCGAGGGAGATTGACCGTCATCTTGAACTTCTTCCATTTTCTAATAATTGCGCCAACAGTTGTTGCCTTCTCACCAAGCTGCTTGCCTATTGTCCTGTAGCCCATCCCAGCCTTGTGCAGGTCTACAATTTTATCCCTGATGTCCTTACACAGCTCTCTGGTCTTGGCCATTGTGGAGAGGTTGGAGTCTGTTTGATTGAGTGTGTGGACAGGTGTCTTTTATACAGGTAACAAGTTCAAACAGGTGCAGTTAATACAGGTAATGAGTGGAGAACAGGAGGGCTTCTTTAAGAAAAACTAACAGATCTGTGAGAGCCGGAATTCTTACTGGTTGGTAGGTGATCAAATACTTATGTCATGCAATAAAATGCAAATTAATTATTTAAAAATCATAAAGAGAAGGTCTGTATGGAGGAGTGGGCCAAAATCCCTGCTGCAGTGTGTGCAAACCTGGTCAAGAACTACAGGAAACGTATGATCTCTGTAATTTCAAACAAAGGTTTCTGTACCAAATATTAAGTTCTGCTTTTCTGATGTATCAAATACTTATGTCATGCAATAAAATGCAAATTAATTACTTAAAAATCATACAATGTGATTTTTGTTTTAGATTCCGTCTCTCACAGTTGAAGTGTACCTATGATAAAAATTACAGACTTCTACATGCTTTGTAAGTGGGCAAACCTGGAAAAACGGCAGTGTATCAAATACTTGTTCTCGCCACTGTATTTATAATTTGTCCATAAATACCTGTGTAGCGACTGGACCGATCAAACACACAATTTTTACAATTTAATCTCCTTAAGGACCCAGACAGGCTCTGTGATGTCTAGTTTCCCCACTGTGAATTAGCACCCTGGTGCCCACTCATACATTTCAAAGACAATTGGGCTGATTGTTCTCAAATGAGAGAACAGCACAACCAACAGGCATGCAACCCCCTATAGAAATGGAATTCTATCCACTAATTCATTGACAATCTGTTTAATGAATGAACATGCATTTCCCTAGTACATTTTTGTGTATCATTACTGTTTGTATATTGTCTTTTTATATTGTATAGTGTTATGCATGCTTGATGGTAGAATTACTAGTTAATGTTAGCCCATCTAGCTGATGTCTCCTATCAAAATATTCCTCATTTGATGACTCACACTTTGGTGGACATCACTTTCTCATAGAATGCAGTGTGTTCATTACATTTATCAGAATACAAATGAACACACAAATCACACAAATTTCAGCTCACTCCAATCATGCGAATGAGTCAGCCCTTTGTTCAAAACAAAGGAACTCTCCCGTCTGAGAACGCACCTTTGTCATTGGTCAAGCCCAACCTCAAAGGCGTGACCTCTGTGGAACTTAAAAGGCCAACACAAAGTTCCCTCCGTTGGTAGTAGTACTGGCTGGCGCAGCCACGCCGGCCAGCCCCACACACATCAAGCCATGTGGACCTTCTTCGACCATAACAGAGTCTCTGCAAGTTCACCGTCGCTTCTTCTCTCAACACGGAAGGAATTGATTGCAACTGTAACACCATCGGACCGAACTATCAAGACTTTCTCCTGCGACTGTATATGTGGACGCTCTTCAACAGCTCAGGCAAATGCAAGTAACGTACGATATACAAAATCGCTGTGTAGTTAGTTAAAGCTGTAAACCCCTTTGTTCAAACAAAGGAGCTTGTAGTCAGAACTGATGGTTCTCCCAGATGTTAGACTCTTTTTCCATAGCTTCATTCCTCTGTTCTGATCCGGTTTTTCAGTCACGTTTACCTTCCATTCTACCCATGTATGTGTGCTTGTGTGTATGTGTTTCTGTTAGATTAGTTATGTGTTCATGTTTTAGTTAAATAAACTCTTGTGCACATTTGTACGAGTTGATTCTGGTCTGCTTCTAAATAAATTGTCACTTTAACGAATCGATCATAGCTACGAGCTAAGAAAGAGTTATTTTTCTGTGGCCACAGAAAATATCCTTTCTGAAGAGTTTCTCAATCAGTACTGAGTGTTCGCTGGACGAACAGATTAATTGATTGTAATATTAATTCAGTTACATTAAGTTAATTCAGTTAATTGATCCAAATATTTATAATTAATGATAACGAGTTATGATTAATTAATAATATTTCCCCTTTAAGCTAATTTGTTACACCTGCTCGAATACTGTTATGGTCTACAGCCTATATGATGCATGTCACATTTTTTCTGTGTCTGTTTTGTCACAGTTTCTTTTTCCTTTGTTCTGTGTTTGTGCTGTGGGCGAAAGCAAAAAGTGCCAAAATGAAACTCAGAAATGTATTTCGGGAGTGAGAAAAAGGAGACCGATTTAGTAAAGACTCTCAGATACAGAAGAGCGAGACTTGCTGCAACATTCAATTTAGTTTTCAAGGTCTCATCAAAATTCACAACAGCACGACGCTGAAAGCCCACGCTACACACGGAAACCCCCACTGTGATGGCCGAAGGCGAAATCTGTTTCTTAACAACTGAAACATAATAACAATAATCAGGGGGAAAAAAATAACAGTGATATTAATAATTGAGGTTCATATTGTGTATGAGTGACATGTGAAGGGGCAGGAGGTTTTGGTGTGTTGTCAGTAATTTACAAAACAAGACGGTATGTATAATATGTGCCATCCTCATAGTGGTGAATGAGCAGAAATTAAAAGAGTCTGCACCTGACATTACTTCAGCCATAAAACACACATGAAGAGCATTAGAGCAATGACATATAAATAATGAAGGACACTCACAAACACCCTCATGTCATTCCAAACCAGTATAACTTAGTTTCATTTGTTGAAGGATTATTCATGCTAAACTTCCATACAATGAAAGTGAAAAGAGACGGATGCTGTCAACTCATAAAACATCACTATAAAAGTAGAATGACTTGTGCGCTACATAAGTATTATACACCGATCAGGCATAACGTTATGACCACCTTCCTAATATTGGGTCGCCTTTTTGCTGTCAAAACAGCCCTGACCCGTCGAGGCTAGACCCCTGAAGGTGTGCTGTGGTATCTGGCACCAAGATGTTAGCAGCAGATCCTTTAAGTCCTGTAATTTGCGAGGTGGGGCCTCCATGGATCGGACTTGTTTGTTCAGCACATCCCACAGATGGTCGATTGGATTGAGATCTGGGGAGTTTGGAGGCCAAGTCAACATCTCAAACTCGTTGTTGTGCTCCTCAAACCATTCCTGAACCATTTTTGCTTTGTGGCAGGGTGCATTATTCTGCTGAAAGAGGCCACAGCCACCAGGGAATGGGTGTACATGGTCTGCAACAATGCTTAGGTAGGTGGTACATGTCAAAGTAACATCCACATGGATGGCAGGACCCAAGGATTCCCAGCAGAACATTGCCCAAAGCATCACACTGCCTCCGCCGGCTTGCCTTCTTCCCATAGTGCATCCTGGTGCCATGTGTTCCCCAGGTAAGTGACGCACACGCCATCCACGTGATGTAAAAGAAAACGTGATTCATCAGACCAGGCCACCTTCTTTCATTTCTCCGTGGTCCAGTTCTGATGCTCACGTGCCCACTCTTGGCGCTTTCGGCGGTGGACAGGGGTCAGCATGGGCACCCTGACTGGTCCCCATACGCAACAAACTGCGATGTACTGTGTATTCTGACACCTTTCTGTCAGAACCAGCATTAACTTCTTGAGCAATTTGAGCTACAGTAGCTCGTCTATTTGATCGGACCACACAAGCCAGCCCCACGTGCATCAATGAGCCATGACCCTGTCGCCGGTTCACCACTGTTCCTTCCTTGGACCACTTTTGAAAGATACTGACCACTGCAGACCGGGAACACCCCACAAGAGCTGCAGTTTTGGAGATGCTCTGACCCAGTCGTCTAGCCATCACAATTTGGCCCTTGTCAAACTCGCTCAAATCCTTCTGCTTGCCCATTTTTCCTGCTTCTAACACATCAACTTTAAGGACAAAATGTTCACTTGCTGCCTAATATATCCCACCCACTAACAGGTGCCGTGATGAAGAGATAATCAGTTTTATTCACTTCGTCATAATGTTATGCCTGATCGGTGTATTATAATACTATATATATATAGAGAGAGAGCTTTTGAGTATTCTGAAGTCATATGACAAATTTGTGTAAGGAACAGACTGAAATTTCAATCAATGTTTGCTGAATTACAAGATTTTTGTGGGTGAACTAGCCCCTATTATGCTGTTTCGAAGATTACCTTTATTGTAGTGTGTAAAAGGTCTGCAAAGTTTCAAAGATCAAAGTGCATGTAAATGGAGGTATTGTCTTTAAAAAGAAAGAACTGATTGAAACAAGTCATCAGTAATTCCAGTCTTACTTCCTGCACTAACCTACAGAGGTTTGTAACAAATACACACAATGCCAGTCTATGTTCTTCATTGGCTGCCTGCGAACAACATCTACCTTGACCCGCCCTCAAACACTGTAGTTGTAGCTGAGGCCTGGAAGGGTTTGGTTTGTGTTGTCAACATGACGAGAAGACACTGTTTTCTGCGCTGGATGATGACTTGAGCTTGAATTGATATGGTAAAAAATGACACCATTGTTATTGTTCGTATCACTGTGTATACAAGTGCTGAGGAAGCCAGATATGGTAATAGGCATTTTGTTTGAGACCATTAACTGTAAAAAAAAGATGGACGACGCACATTCACTCTCTTCCGATGTAGAAAAGTGAAGCCGCCAGTGTCTCAATGTGGCGCTGACATCTTGCGCTGATTCGGGACCTGAGTCTGCGCAGTTGTGAGTGTAAAGTGGAGCCGCGGTATCAAGGCCCGCCCACACTCCCGCAGAATCGGTTAGTACAGTTTACTGCAGAAAAACTCATTATGTTGGTGTAAAATAAACAGTTATGGAAAAGTAGAAATTAAAGTTAATGCTCCAATCTCCTCCCGAAAATCCCCAAAAAATCAGCTCAGAGATGCTGTCAATCATGATGTCACACCCCCGCTTTTATAGCATAAAATAACTTAAACCAAACTATAACTAAACTTATTTAAAAAAAAAAACAATTGAACTTACATCAGCGTGATAAAAACTACCTAAAATGACAGAAACCATCTTTGGAAAAATGTATTTGAAGTGTAATTTGATAGTTTAGTTTGTCTCACGTCCCATTACATTACATGGAGAGGGCGGGGTTTATGAGCTATACTGGATCCAGCCACCGGGGACGACTGAAACGTTTTGGCTTCACTTTTCATGACTTGTGCGGCACACTTGTTTCCGACACACACTGTAAGTGGTAGACCAATCACAACAGACTGGGTCATCTGACCAATCAAAGCAGAGTAAAATCTCGGAAAGGAGGTGTTCAGAGAGACCAAATTCTTGATCGAATAGCTAGTTTTTTGTCCTATTGTAGGAGAAACTAAAATTCAAAAACTAAATCCAAAACTAAAATTGGAGCCTTTAAAATAGCATAATAATGGCACTTTAAAGGACACCTATTATGCCCCTTTTTACAAAATGTAATATAAGTCTCAGGTGTCCCCAGAGTGTGTCTGTGAAGTTTCAGATCAAAATTCCTAAAAGATCATTTAATATACCATTTTGAAAATGCCAATTTTTTGGGTTTGAGAAAAATGAGCTGTTTTGTGTGTGTCTCCTTTAAATGCAAATAAGCTGCTGCTCCCCACCCCAGAGGGCGGAGCCTTCATAGCTCGTGAACACACGAATGAAAACTGAAACATGATACATCTGTTTGGCTTTGATTATCATCTCTATCGCGGACACGCTCACGTGACATTGCAGTTCTTCATCATCATGAAATATTTTATTATCTGCATGCGTTTTAAAGCCATATCACTCTCAACCTTACAGTCTATGCTCTCAACTTGAGCACACACACCCGACGCATGTGCACAGAGAGCTGGATGTCGGTGCGTCCGTGAGTAGGCTATTAAACTAGACTAGTTCTCTTTCATGTGTTATTGCGAATAAACTGTCAAATGCACACAAGTTTATGTCAGAAACACACAAAGCTCACATGAAAACAGTTGGTTATGTCTGTGCACGTATGCAGCAAGTACAGAAATCCCGTGTGTATATTAGATCTGTGTACTAAAGTGAAAGCAGTGTAATATACAGTACCTACTGCTATATCTGTTGTTAATATGAATCAAACAACAAAAGATAAACAGAAACTCACTCACTGCTCTGGACTGAATGAACTTTAGTAGCTTTAGTAGAACACACTTCTTACTTGAATGCTGCTGTTAAACGCTCTGGTGAGGAGATAAACATGGCGGACTTTGTACAGCTCTCTGAGGCCGCGCGGGGTCTATGCTAATACGGCAGTGTCCATCAACACTCGTGGGCGGGGCCTGTGAAATGTGACGTCACTTTGCCAGGAATCTGCAAACGGCTTGTTCTGAGACACTGCTATTGATTTATGGGCATTAAAAAAAAAGGAGTGGGTGGATTTTTACCATTATAGGGTAAAACTGCCAACACACATTTATGTTCAAACATAAAAGTGAATTTTGCATAATAGGTGCCCTTTAATAGCTGAAACCGTAACTCAAAATAGTTTTTCCACCTTAATTTGCATACCCCATTACCTCTGGGGGTTTATTAACCATTTAAAATCTTTGTGACCATCCGTGCATAGAGCACAGATCACAATCTGCCTTAAAACCTGTCAGAAACACTGCTGTTCTGGAGATTAACCGCAGTGCTGAGTGACACAAATGAACACAATTTAAAAAATAAATAAAAAAATAAACAACCGCTCTTTATAATGAGCAGAACAAACAATCTCAGATTCTGTTTGTGATTTCTTAAATACTCTCACTTCTTATCAAGGCCGCCTTTGATTGTGGCCAAACAATTTAATCTGAATGTAACAGCAAAATGTTCCATACTAACATAATACTTATTGCATACTGCATGCTGCCTATGGAAGTTTAAAAACAGTATGGGAAACAGTATGCAAATGATTATATTATACTATAGTACAGTATCCAAAATTGTTATATGATTTGATCACGTTTGATTAAGCAAATTATTTTATTAATAACAATAATATGATTTACAAAAAAAAATTATATATATATATATATATATAGTTATAAAATGTTATTATTAAAATGTTAAAATAAGATTTTTATTCTGCTTTATACATTTACATTTTTATAATATTTTAATTATTTTTTTTACATTTTTTAATTATATGAAACTATTCTTTTATTTTATTTTGCATCTAATTTAACTGTTGGCATTCTGATCAAATAATGAGAAAGAGATCATTGTTAAAAATCAGTTGATTTTAGTTCATTCATGCCACTGAAAAAAGGTCTTACAGTTGTTACATTCATACAGAAAATGTACATACTGAGCATACTTCAAAATTAGTAAGCATAATATGGTAGTGCTATTCTGAACAGCCAGTGCGTCTGGGTTTCAGTGCTATACTTTACATGTTGATCTGGCTGCTCTTCCCCCAGCAGTGAAACCCCCTCAGGGGGCGGCCCTCTCTCCCGCTGTCAGTCAAATGGGGATTATGAGAAGTCCCTCCCCACCTCTAGCACCTCAAGATGGTGTGGAAAGTAGGAGGGGCTTGTGGCAGGCAGCCAATAGGAGCGGCTGCCAAGGCAGACAGACACGGCTCTCAGCAGGTCCTCAGTGAGCAGTGGGACAGTTTTGGCAGGAGGCAGGTGTCACCGCCATAGACCAGCAAAGCAATCTGTCCTGCTGAAGGGAGTCGCCTCTCTTACACACACACATACACACGCGATCACACAAACAGGGGGACGGGGCTGGTGTCAACTCAGTCCTTCTGTTAATGGACCGTGGACCGCATACACACACGCCATCTCAAACATCCTTCAGTGAACATGGCACAGCTAGCCATGGCAAAGTGCCACTTCCCCCAACTGGGTGGCACATGCCACCTCTGCTTGCATTATGGCAATACCACCTGGTAAGACCTATGAAACACAAAGGCAGTACTGGGGAACATTACTTTTAAAAGAATATAATTACATAAACTGCTAAAGCTGTGTACAGATTCACAAATTCAATTATAAATTCAATTCTGATTCATAGGATATTTCAATATATGCTCTTTGTGCTATAACTAAAAAAACACTGAAAAAAATGTGTACAGTTCACTTTGAAACAACTTTTACTCAAATTGCTAGTCAATTTTTACAGATAATTAAAAAAAAACAGCAAGTAACACATTTAATTAAACATACAATTTATGATGTAGAAAAACTAAAATAGCATTTTTTGGTGTAAAACGTATTCCAATATTTTATGTTTTATTTACAACTTTGAAAATTATTATTTTTTTACAGTGTAAGATTTACTTTTGTCACTTAGAAATTGCTAGTAAATTTCACAAATACTGGTCATATCCTCCCCATATGCAAACTACATATGGTGAATAGGGCCCCCGAACCACCAGATTATTTAATTAGTATATCACTATATATCACTACAACTTTAGACTAATACTTTCACAAAGCATTTAGTTTTCAACGAAAATTTGGATTTAATTTTACTGTTCTTACAGGCAGTTTAATGTATTTTTAAAGGGGTTTCCTTTACATATCTATATACTTTTTTCATAAAGTGCAATTTGTTGCACCTTGCATATGGAATACCATTGTTATTAGTATTATTGTTTAAGGCGGGTGTACACTGTGCGAGTTTGTACACTCGGGAGGTTGTGAGTCATTGCACACGATACGAGTCAGTTACTTGATAATCGTGTCAAAGCAGCTGCTACATGTCAAGGCCGTAACCATGTCTTGAACATTGGGGGGTGGACCAATTTTTTTATTTTTATAAAGCATAAAGGAACAGAACAGTGAACGAAATTCGAGGTCTAATTCTAGTTGGGAAATAATCATTTTGGGACTATTTGCAAATAATATTTCCATTAATTTGCGTCAAATATATCGTTAGTCTCGAGATTCTTCCCGTTCGTGAATAAATACATAGATCCGCTGTTAACATTTTAACTGGTGGTAGAATTTTTGTAAACCGTGTCAAAGGTTACAGGTTCTAATCCGCCCTCATATAGTTTTTTTTCTTCATTAAAATCAAAGATGTTCAATGATTGTATATTAAGAGCATGGACACGTTTGTGTGCATTTTGTTTTGTGATTTCACCGGAAAGAATAGAGTCCCCGCAATGGCATTAAGCGATAGATTGACGCGCTTGTCTGTGTGAAGACTGTGAACGAGCCAAAAGAGAACGTAAACCCCGCCTATTTTGATTTGATTGGCCATCTCAATCATTTTGACATTGACAAGCGCCGTTAGACCTGAGGCAGACCAGACTAAAAATTTAACTTTTAAACCTTATATCATCCTAACATACAGAGCGCTACGTAATGGAGTGCAGGAGAGCAGTGCAAGAATTTCAAATATTGGGGGGGACAATTTGGCCATTTCTAATTATTGGGGGGGACTTGTCCTCATAGACCTCAATGTCTATGGTGTTACGACCCTGGTACGTCATGACCGTACTGCATGGCGAGCCGGCGGAAATCACATGAGCTTTCACGCTAAACACGGAGACTGGAGCTTTCAATGTTGCTGCTATACCTTCAGATAGAAAAAGGAAAGAACATATAAGCATAGCAATTCCTTTCAACAAAACAACTAGAGAGTGTATGTAGTGCTGTAGGGTTGTAGCCACTGGGCTATAATAATATAGATCTACCTATGTGACATGGTTGTGTATGATTTGGCAATAGAGATCAGCCTATACACTGGTCAAAATCAGGCAGACTGCCCGAATTTCTTAAACATGTTTAAAAAATTTTGTGAGGTCGGGAGTTCCCTGTAAAATACTCGGCTCGTAATTCCTCTCATACAATGCGAGCCACGACATCACGAGCATTTCTCCTGAGAGAAATCGTGCTTTGTAAGCCCGGCTTTATTGAAATTCAACTCACTGTATGTTGTTTGTTGACGGTGAAGCTGCTCTGAAAGAACAGATGAGGAGTCATTTCGATGGAGGCCCCTTCACAAAGTTTGCTTAGGGCCCCCAGAAGTGTAGGAACGCCACTGGATCACGCTGTACATTTCTTTTTGCATGCAGCCTGCGAGAGATGTTTTTTGCTGTTGTTTTTATGACGTTCTCTTTTTATTGCATAATATTCAATGCCTACATTCACAACTCAAACAATCTCTCACTTTTCCGATAGAGATCTGGCACCTTCTAAAGTGGTACAATAAGACATTACATTTTTAAAGACATTATTTTAAAATAAAACATAAGATTTATTATTGGGGGGCAGCCATATGTGCCAGCAGCCATATCACCCTGTAACCCAAGACTGGTTTCCCACTGAAGCTAAGCAGGGCTGAGACTGGTCAGTACCTGGATGGGAGACCTCCTGGGAAAAACCAGGTTGCTGCTGGAAGAGGTGTTAGTGAGGCCAAGAGCACCATCCTTCGGATGAGACGTTAAACTGAGGTCCTGACTCTCTGTGGTCATAAAAAATCCCAGGATGTCCTTCGGAAAAAGAGTAGGGGTGTAACCCTGGCATCCTGGCCAAATTTGCCCATTGGCCTCTGTCCATCATGGCCTCCTAATAATCTCCATATACTGATTGGCTTCATCACTCTGTCTCCTTTCCACCAATCAGCTGGTGTGTGGTGGGCGTTCTGGCGCAATATGGCTGCCGTCACATCATCCAGGTGGATGCTGCACATTGGTGGTGGTTGAGGAGATTCCCCCCTTTCATTCATGATGAATGAAAATACTTACAGATAGGTATTACAGACCTCATTGGTTACCTGGATCACTGATTTTGAGATTCTTTCGATGGATCAGACTGGCACTGTATGTGTTAAACTATGGGTTCAACTCTGTATTCAGTGCAGCATGGAGATATTGCTGAGATTGAATTCATTCAGCTGAAACAAAACCTTGTATTGGCCTTGTGTATGGTTTCATATCTTTTTAATAACAGCATCACTTTTCTCCTGAACTGCTGGGTTTCACGTCTTGCTACGCATGCTGCATAATGCTTATAGCTTCAAAGAAATATTTAGCTACAATCAAATTCAATTTCAAAATATTAACTTCAGTTATTAATATTCTATGATGTGGTGAAAATAATTATTTATCTGCTGATGTGACAAAACAAGATCAAACCCATTATGAAACAACAACAAAACATTTTTTAGTCATGGATAAAAAATTAACCACAATTCGGTTGAGAAGCACTCTAGTTTTGTTGCATCCAATAATCATTTATTACCTATAACATGAGCAGTCTACTTTTGTCGCGACTAGCTCACTTCCATTATAAATCAACAACTCTGTTTACAAAGTGTTTGTAGAATTGGGAGGGATGCAGCTGTACAGTGTAGATGGAGTGTCTACATATAAGACAGAGAGAAGTGGCAGCAAGTACAGGAGAATCACAAAGCGCTGTAGGCAGAGCTCAAACACCGTATGTAGGCTTTTATGGATTATGATTTTGCCGTGCGTGGGCTTGTTATTATGGAGCGTTCTATTAGAGAAATGTAATATTGTAGTATTGTTTATGAAGACTAATGTTGGCATGTTAACTGAGAGACATTCTGAATGAAGCATAATGTATTTTTAAAGATGCCAATATGAGATTACTCATAATCCTCTACCTCTGGGCTAAAACCAACGCACACGCAAGCCTGAAACCAAATACACACATGCAAGCACACACATGCACACACACACACACACACACACACACACACACACACACACTTTGTGTTTTCGTGTTTTATGGAGACTTTCCATAGACAGAAGGATTTTATACTGTACAAACCATATATTCTATCCCCGTACACTAACCCTACCCCTAAACCTACCCATCACAGAAAACTTTCTGCATTTTTACATTTTCAAAAAACATCACTTAGTATGATTTATAAGCTGTTTTCCTCACAGGAACCAAAAAACATTTTGTCCCCATAATGTAGGGTTTACTAGGACACAGATACACACACACACACACACACACACATATTTTTATTGCAGTTAATGGAGGCCCTGACCTTTTAAAAGCAAGTTATCTTCTGTGTCATGAAACTCTGAGAGACAGAGATCAGTGAAAACAGCAATAGAGAGAGAGAGAGAGAGAGAGAGAGAGAGAGAGAGAGAGAGAGAGAGAGAGAGAGAGAGAGAGAGAGAGATTGTTAGTGAGTGAGTGAGTGAGCGAGTGAGTGAGTGAGTCCTATAGAGATCCCAATTAGAATTTGGCTGAAAATATTAGAATCAAATATTAGAATGAGCCGATTGCCCTCTATGGCAGTGAGGTGTGGGGTCCACTGACAAATCCAAATCAAGAATTCACCAAATGGGGAAAAACATCCAATTGAGACCCTGCATGCAGAACTAAAAATATCCTACAAGTACACCGGCAAACAACAAATAATGCATGCAGGGCAGAATTAGACAAATATCCACTAATTATAAAAGGGCAATCAAATTCTAGAAACATTTAAAATCCAGTGACCCTCACTCATATCATTATAAAACCCTATAATACCAAGAGCAGAGCAAAGAAACCAATCCCCTCTCTCTACTGGTCCAGAGCATCTACTGGCCCTCATCACACTGATGCTCTGAACCAGAACAATACTGCCAAATGTATTCAATTAAACCAAATTACAGCACAAATTAAACACAATTGCATCACTCATTGGGAAACTCAAACACAACAACAAAGTAAAATGCAGTCCTATTTGGGCCTAAAGAGAGAATACGCCACGGCAGACAATCCGCACACAGTGACAGACAAAAAAAACTTGACCAGGTACAACCTCAGTGGACACAATCTCACACTAGAGACGGGCAGACACAGGAAAACATGGCTGCCGCAGGAAGAGAGGTTGTGTCCACACTGTCATCAAAACAAAATCGAGACAGAGCTGCACAAAATACAAAAATATTTGAACATAGTTTTTTGATAGAACAATCAAATAACGAAAAACTGTCCTTCCTATTAGGAGAACACAAGGATTGCTGTGTGTTAGCAGCACAATATGTCTGCCTGCCACAATATAAGAGACAGTGAATGATCCGCCCTGACTTGATGTTTCCCTCATATGTAGCTAAACTATACAACTTGTATTACTTCTTTATTCAGTTATTTAAATGTAAAATAATATTTTACACTGTATTTTTATTTCTATTTTTATTCTTTACATTTCACTTTATTTAATTTTGCTCTACTTGTAAATATTAAAGGGGACCTATTATGCAAAACTCACTTTTACATGGAACATAAATGTGTCGGCACTGTGTGTACACAACCACCCTATAATTGTAAAAATCCACCCACTTCTTTTTTTTAATGCCCATAAATCAATATCAGTGTCTCAGAACAAGCTGTTTGCAGATTCTATGCAATATGACATCACATTTCACAGGCCCCGTCCACGACTGCTGATGGACTCTACCCTGTTAGCATAGACCCCGCCCTCAGAGAGCTGTACACAGTCCGCCATGCTTATCTCCTCGCCAGAGCATTTCACAGCAGCATTCAAGTAAGAAATGTATTCTTATTAAAGCTACTAAAGTTATTCAATCAAGAGCAGTGAGTGATTTTCTGTTTTTCTTTTGTTGTTTGATTCATATTAACAGTTGGGGACACCTAAATTTCAACTATATTACTGATCTGCCCGCATTGACACTATATGATAACTGAAATGAGCTGGATGACATCACCGTTTTCACCAGAGCGGCTGTACAGCCGAATCAAATTCCGTTGCATTATTTTCCTGTTACCACTGTGAAGCTGCTTTGAAACAATTGCCATTGTAAAAAGTGCTATATAAATAAAGGTGATTTGATTTGATTTGAACAGCATATTTAGCAGTAGGTACTGTATATTACTCTTCTTTCACTTTAATACACAGATCTAATATAGGCTACACATGCGATTTCTTTACTTGTTGTTTACGTTCACAGACATAACCGGCTGTGTTTATGTGAACTTTGTTTGACAACATTGTGTGTATTTGACAGTTTAAGCACAATAAGACGTGAAAGAGAACTTAGTTTAATACTCACAGGATGCGCCGTCTGACAGCCAACTTTCTGTGCATGTGCTTCGGATGTGTGCGCAAAAAAACATATATCAGAAGTTTAGACTGATATGGCTTTAAACGGATGCAGATAATAAACTTTCATGATAATGAATAACTGCAATGTCACATGAGCGTGACCACGACAGAGATAACAATCCAAACCAAACAGATGTTTTAATTTTTGGCAGAGTATCCGAGGCACAAGCTGTACAGGCTCCGCCCTCTTCTGGAAAGAGGGGCGGGGAGCAGCAGCTCATTTGCATTTAAAGATACATGCACGGAAACAGCATGTTTTTCCTTCCACTCAAAAATTGGCATTTACAACATGGTAAAATAAATGATTTGTGTGGTATTTTGAGCTGAAACCACGGACACATTCTGGGGACACCTGAGACTTATATTACATCTTGTAAAAAGGGACATAATAAGTCCCCATTAAGTATTTAATGTTAATGTTATTAACACTAGTCGTCTGATTGATAGTTCATACTTTTTGGCCTTTTAGTTTAAATCTATTCTGTCCATCTTCAGGTCGTGATAGACGTGTCTTTTTGCTGTGAAATCTTTAATGATTTTTATAAAGTTATACATAAGAATAACTTTTATATTGTTAGTCATATTTCAAGATTAACTGAAGCAAAGTTTACTTGATTATCCATTATATTTATTTTTAAAATCATGTTAAAAGTGTGGTATCAAATATGGTACAACAGGCTTTTGAGAAACGTTTATTTGTACATCTCTCAATCATCATTGTATTGCATTGCATTGTCTGTATACCCCCACATTAGCTTTGATCTATCTAATATTATACTCAACAAAAAAATGCATATGAAACTTTTTATATTTTGTCTAAAGGTTCAATAAACTGTTCCAAATAAACTCTTCAATAAACTGTTATAAAATGTATTATTTCATATGTGAGGCTTTGCAGGGTTAAGTATTTATGTGTCTTTTGGTAGTCAAATACTGAGTCAAAAAACCGCAGCCAATGTTAATCTCTGCTTCAACTGTTCCACTGGACCCCAATGGACAACTAGTGGCCGGCAGGTCATTTGAGTTTGAGACACCCTCGGTTGGATCAGATTTACACTCCAGCAACAGTTTTTGCTCACCGCGTGAGAGCTAAAGCTGATGGTTGCACAGGGGTTGGCTATGACCCACAGCTTTCAGATTCCCAGTACAGATGACCTGGGTGAGATGTAAGTGCATGTAGGTGCCTGATCTCAAAGTTTTACTGCAGTAAATAAACCACAGAATATGATGGCTTTAGTGGAAACGTCTCTTCCTAGAGGCTTTTAGAGAGTGTTTTATGCAAGCGATGATTTTAATAGCCTGGTCACATTCGCCTAATGGCAGTACTAGGATGCACCGGGCATTTTTATGAGATTGCAACTTACCATCCCATATCTGTTTGTAAATGCTGGGTCGTGGAGTTCAGAGTGGCTGATTTTAGATCTCTGAGACTTCATATTACCGGAGCACACTACAGCATTTAGGGGAGCACAGGAAGTGTGGCGGCACTGGGCCAGAGCTTCGGCAGTTCTCCATTAGCCTTGATGATTGAGGTTAGAAACTCATGAACCCTTGTCCCAGAAAACCACCACTACATCTATAAGGGTCGAGGTAGTTATCTCACCCAGTATGGGAGATGCAGCATAGCCTTCTGCGTTACTGGAAGTGACAGCTTCTGCTGGTAATTGACAGCTAAGTTGTGGAAGCCTGCAGCTCTTTTGAAGGAAGTTAGGAAGCTCTGTGGAGAGTCTCGGCAAAGGTGAGAAACAGAAGCCCCTCCAGGGATGTGTGAGCAAGCACAGCCAGACAAAGTTATAGTGGAGAGGTTTGTTTAAACTGGTGATTCTCAGAAGGTTTGACATTGGATATCAAGTGGTGACGTCGTGACGTGACGCAACACGATACCATTTTTAATGTTTAATGTAGTCTGGATTCTATTTTGTTTAACCGTACATGGTTTTGATTATGGTTTCTGTTGCTGTTTTTTTCTATGATGATTAATAATAATAAGCACTCTCTTTCCTTTAAAACATTGATATAATAATAACAATATAATAAAAAATATAATTGATAAATCTATTTAAAAAATATGGAAATCATTCTCTTGTAATAAATAATAATAAAATAATGGTCATGCAGAATAAGGCATTAATATGTGCTTTATAAGTACTAATAAACAACCAATATCCTAGTAATATGCATGCTAATAAGCAACTAGTTAATAGTGAGAATTGAACCCTATTATTATTATTATTATTATTATTATTATTATTAATAATTTTATAGATTCATCAATTACAATATAATTGATGAATCTATAAAAAACTAAATATATGGAAAGCATTCTTTCCTTTAAAATAATAATAATAATAATAATAATAATAATAATAATAATAGAAAAATAGCATCAGAAACCAAAAGATGATTTTGCGTTGAGTCGTTACTGTCAGTGTATTATATTGTATATATTATTGGTAATCCCGTTTATTTTGATAACAATAATTGCAAATTTTATATTTAATCGATATATTTAATTAAAATACTTAATTTAATATTTTAAATACAAATATTTTAAAGCTAAATAATTTTTTGTTTCTTCTGTCCGTGACCTAATCAGAAAAGATCTGTGTTCAATTTTTGGGTTGTGACCCACCAGTTAAGAAACACTGGTTTAGATTAGACATATTTATGAAAACTGATAACCGGCTGAGTTACTAGAAGACAATGAACAGGGTTGTAGCATCCAGTGAGCATGTTGGACCTTTTAGGCAAGAGAAGCAATCAAATGTCTGCTTTACTCAAAACATTCAAGTATAAAACATCTGTTTGCAGAATCGATAAAACCGAAGTCAATCTGAAGATGAAACGCCCTCATTTTGCAAATTCAAAAGTCCCTGAGAATGTACAGTATGAAGTTACATGGATCTCATTTGCAAAGTCTAAACTAAGTCACGCATGTTTATGTTGGCTTTGTGGCTGCTAAAAACACGGTACAAGATAATCACATACAGCTGGAACTAGATCGCGTGTGACGCAAACTGAGTGGCAGGACGGCTTAAATCAGGGCTGAAACTTTAAATCTTACCCACAGTTCTCTCCTGCAGCGTGCGCAGTCACATTTTTTACATTTATGCTTTTTTAGCCACCGAATTTGATCTCATGCCTGAAAAATTGACTCAGGTTGTCACGGTGGCTTGGAGAATAAGCATCTGCCAGTCCTGCTGTCAACCGAAGCGTAAAAAGACCCTCGAGCGGAATTGCGCTGATCTCATCTTGACGGATACAGTGCAAGGAGATCGACTTGAGCTAGAATAATGTATTCACACGTATGACTCCTTCACCAGGTGCTCTATTTCATTATTTATAATCCGACAGATGACCGCATTCCTTGTCCATTTTTTTGAAACTGGCTTTGTAGATTTAAAGTTGAAGTGTGTCATTTCTGAACCATTAAATTAATTTGCAAATATAGTGATTCTTTAAACTCCATCTCCTATTCGTAACTAAAAGTGTGGGGTATTTTTTTTTTAAATGAATACTTTTAGGAAGCATTAAATTCAAAAGTGACAGTAATAACATTCATAATATTATAAAAACAATTATATTTCAAATGCTGTTCTTTTGAATTTTCTATTCATCAAAGAATCTTAAAAAAGTATCATGGTTTTCCCAAAAATATCAAGCAGCACAACTGTTTTCAACAACGATTATAATAAGATAAGAAATGTTTCTTGAGCAGCAAATCAGCATATTAGAATGATTTATGAAGGATCATGTGACTCTGAAGACTGGAGTAATGATGCTGAAAATTTAGCTTTGTCATCACAGGAATAAAATACATTTTAAAATGCACTTCCCGGTCAAAAAAAAAAAATTGATGGAGTGTGTAGCTTTTCATTTCTTAAACAACCAGGAAGACACATCATGGCCATATAAGGCCCTCAGTTATTCTCAATATATATGCTGCCACTTGGTAATATTAAAAGAAAGCATGGAATTAGTTTCCACCGCTGATGATACTCAATTATATATTCATCAATATATATAATTATATATACTCAATTATAAATCTCTAAATTATCCAGGTTGACAGAGTGTGTTAAAGATATAAAATACTGGATGACCTTTAATTTTCTTCTATTAAATTCAGATAAGACTGAGGTATTACTTATTGGACCAAAAACCTGTACACAGAATCTCTTAGAATACAATTTGCATTTAGAAGGATGTACTGTTACTACAGTTAAAGACCTGGGTGTTCTATTAGACAGCAACTTGTCTTTCGAAAATAATTTTTCATATGTTTCCAAAACAGCCTTCTTCTAACTCAGAAACATCGCTAAGCTACGAAACATGTTATCTGTTTCTGATGCAGAAACGTCTCGGTTACGTATGTAACCCTCGTTCCCTGAGGAGGGAACGGAGACGTAACGTCAGTGACTGACGAATGGGGGTTTCGCTTAGAAGCCTATCATCTTCGAGATCTAGAAAACGCCCAATGGCAGCACCAATGCCATGGGCATGCGGAATTTGCATAGCGTAACTCCGCCCCACAGCGTGGGTATATAAGGAAGTACGCTGGCAACATCGCATTATGTTTACCTGCTGAGGAGCCAAGACTGAACTCCCGGCTGTTCCAGCGGTACAGCGGAAGTGGCAGAGGGACGTTACGTCTCCGTTCCCTCCTCAGGGAACGAGGGTTACATACGTAACCGAGACGTTCCCTTTCGTTCAGTCACTCCGAGTAACGTCAGTGACTGACGAATGGGGGTCCCAATGTAATCACGCCACTCGGCTGTCATCCAGTGCCCTGCGTAAGCGTGAGCTCCCTGTCGTAAGCTAGTACGGACGAAGGACTCCCACTTAACACAGGAATACCAAGGTACACTGGGAAGCATATTCCAGGTGGAAGTATGCGCCAAATGCCTACCCGTAGGGAGGACTTAAGAACACATATGACCCGCTCAGGGCTACATATGGGAAACTCTGGGGTAACCAGCCGAAGGTGGAAGAATTTTACCCCCAGGGGTGGCAAGGGGCTTGCCAAGGGAAAGACACTTGCTCAGGGAGACTTACAGTGGAAATACACATGTGGGGGTCGCCCAACGGGGGAACCATGCACACGGTGGCACCTAGCCAACACGAGGGCCTGAGCGAGTGGGCAGACGTACTGGTGTCGTACTGGACAGAGCAGTGCCAAGGCTGGGTCTGCCCCGTCTCTGAGAAAGGAGGTCCTTCCTCAGAGGAATCGACCAGGGAGGGGCTGTCGCAAGGAGTACAAGTTCGGAGAACCAGGTCCGGCCGGGCCAATACGGGGCGACCAAAAGGACCTGCTCCTTGTCCTCCCTGATCTTGCACAGAACCTGTGCAAGAAGGCTCACTGGGGGAAACGCATACTTGCGGAGGCCCCGCGGCCAGCTGTGCGCCAGAGCGTCCGTGCCGAGGGGGCCAGTCTCCATTCTCCAGGAAGTGGCTGAAGCCGTGAGAGCTCGTCGGCTGCACGGTTCAGGACTCCCGGGATATGGATGGCACGAAGGGACCTCAGGTGCTTCTGACTCCATAAGACGAGATGGCGGGCGAGTTGAGACATGAGGCGGGAACGCAGACCACCCTGGTGGTTGATGTACGCTACTGTGGCCGTGTTGTCTGACCGGACTAGCACGTGTTGACCCTTTATAGCGCTCGGAAGCGGTGCAGGGCGAACCGTACTGCCAGCAACTCGAGGCAATTGACATGCAGGAGGCGCTGGGGTCCTGTCCAGGAGCCCGCGGCAGCATGTCCATTGCACATGGCACCCCAGCCCGTGGTGGAGGCATCTGTTGACACAACAATATGCCTGGAAACTCGTTCTAAGGACACACCGGCCCGTAGAAAACTGAGGTTCGACCACGTGGTGAGGGTCTGCAGGCAGGCCCGAGTCACTGGGACCCGGAGCGTGCCCGACTGCCATGCCCATCTCGGGACTCGATCGCGAAGCCAGTGCTGAAGCGGTCTCATATGAAGCAATCCGAGCGGCGTTACCGCGGCTGCAGATGCCATATGCCCCAGGAGCCTCTGAAATAACTTCAGTGGAACCGCACTCTTGCTCTCGATTTGACGAAGGCAAGTCAGCAGTGACTGCGCGCGCTCGCTCGTAAGCTGCGCACACATGGCGACCGAGTCGATTTCCATACCGAGAAAAGAGATCCTCTGCACTGGGCAGAGTTTGCTCTTCTCCCAGTTGACCCGAAGGCCCAGACGGGCTAGGTGCTGGAGCACCAGGTCTCTGTGTTCGCACACCTGCTCTCGAGAGTGGCTGAGGATCAGCCAGTCGTCGAGGTAGTTCAGGATGCGAACCCCGTGTTGCCTGAGTGGCACAAGGGCTGCCTCGACCATCTTCGTGAAGACGCGAGGGGACAGAGATAGCCCGAATGGGAGGACCGCGTACTGGTATGCCCGCCCCTCGAAAGCAAACCGTAGGAACGGTCTGTGTCGAGGAAGAATGGAGACATGGAAGTAGGCGTCCTTCAGGTCGATCGCTGCAAACCAATCTGCTGGACGAACGCATTCGAAAAGGCGTTTCGCTGTCAACATCCTGAACGGAAGCCTGTGAAGGGATCGGTTCAGGACGCGCAGGTCCAGGATCGGTCGTAACCCACCGGTTTTCTTGGGTACAATGAAGTAAGGGCTGTAGAAGCCGGACTCCATTTCGGCTGGAGGGACAGGCTCGATCGCACCCTTCGCCAGCAAGGTAGCAACCTCCGCACGCATGAGGGGGGCATTGGGCCCCACTATGGTGAATCGGACTCCCCGGAAACGAGGAGGAGCCTGAGCGAACTGAATCGCATAGCCGAGCCTGATGGTCTTCGCGACCCAGCGGGACAGTCCAGGGAGCTGAAGCCAGGCTCCCAGAAACTGCACCAGCGGGGTCATGCGAACCATAGACGTACCCCGGGTGGGGCAGCGAGGCCAGACCGGCCCAGACGTGGGAGGCGTAGCGTCCCGGTGTGGGGGCACGGTCATCAGCCGCGTCCTGACAGAGGAGACCAGGGAAGGACGCGCGATCCACTGGGGTCTGCTCTGAGAGGAGACTGGCGTCAGAGAGGGACGAGAGTGGCGTGGCCCGGGGGCGGCGCACACTGCCATCGGTCTCTGGTTGCTCAGGGATGGGTATGTCAGTTCTTTCTTTAACCATAAAAGGGTGCTGCTGACCCGGGGGCCAGCAGCGGAACAAAGGATTCTCCCCCGGCCCTCCACCGGGGGAAGGAGTGGTCCTGCTACCATCTCCTGGAAAGAACTGCCCATCCCTGAGCTGTCCGCGTCAGGAGCGCCGCTTAGCCTGGCGCTTGGCGGGCTGCGGGGCTGGAGCGGACTGGGGCGCCTTCCTACGGCGTCCTCCACGGCGCGGCCCAGGTGGAGGCTGCTGCTTGGGTGGCGCGGGAGGGGCGGGAGCCGCGGGAGGGCGCCCTCGGCGGCGAGCAGACTGAGGCAACTGTGCCGGCGGCTGGGTGGAAGCAGCAGCTGGCCGCCGGGGCAGTACGTGTTTGATGGCCTCAGTCTGCTTTTGGGCGGCTGAGAACTGTTGGGCGAAGTTCTCAACCGCGCCGCCGAATAGCCCATCCTGGGATATGGGAGCGTCAGCCAGGTTGAGCCATAGGTGTCTCTCCTGGACCACTGCTGTGGACATCACCTGGCCCAGGGAGCGTGCGGTCACCTTCGTCGCCCGGAGGGCGAGGTCGGTGGCGGCACGCAGCTCATTTCTGAGCCCTGGGTCAGCTCTACCCTCGTGCATGTCCTTGAGCATCCGGGCCTGGTAGGCCTGAAGGATGGCCATGGCATGCAAAGAGGCGGCAGCCTGCCCCGCAGCTCTGTAGGATTTCGCCACCAAGGTTGATGTGAAACTACAGGCTTTGGAGGGGTGCTTAGGGTCGACATGCCACGTTGAAGCACTCTGCGGACACAGTTGCATCACAACAGAGCGTTCAACCGGGGGAACCCCAGTGTACCCTTTGGCCGTGGCCCCATCGAGGGCAGAGAAGGCGGAGGAGGCCGCCGATCGGTCACGGGAAGACAACGGGGACTTCCAGGACCGCGTGACCTCCTCATGCACCTCCGGGAAAAAAGGTATTGGGGGCGTGGTCTGACGGGTGTCAGAACGCGGCGCCCCCAAAAACCAATCGTCCAACCGCGAGCGTTCAGGACGGGGTGGAGGGTTCCACTCCAACCCGAGACTCGCGGCTGCCCGGGAAAGCATGGCTGTCAACTCCGGGTCCGACTCGGACAATGCTGGCACACCGGAAGGCGGCAGCACAGCCGAATCATCATCCTCGGAGGACTCCAGCCCACCTTGTGATGCGGCGATCGACATTCGCTCGTCCTCTGTGGCGCCAAACGACACACTCGGAACAGCAGGAGCCGGCTCCCGTGTCTCAGTCTGAGCACACGGCGGCAACGGTGCGCTAGAGGGGGGTGTGGTCCGAGGCATGAGCGTCGGGGCTTTGTTCCACACCGTCACCCTCAGGTCACCCTGGCCACCAGCCAAAGTGCTGCCTCGCGTAGAGACCGCAGATTGGGGTGTGGCAGAGGGGACTCTCACTCTATTACGGAGCTCATTGAGTCTCGACCGCAGCACCGAGATGGGCATGTCCCCGCAGTGGGAACATGTCTCATCCACAAACGCTGCCTGAGCATGCTGAAAGCCCAAGCACATCAGGCAGTGATTGTGCCCATCAGAGGGCGGCAGATATCGACCGCACCCAGAAGCACACTGGCGAGACATCTTGAAAAAGACGTGCCAAGTGTGAGCTCTTTTAGGAGAAGAAGCTTCGCAGTGATGCCGAAGCGCCCAGGGACCGAATACCGGCTGAATGCAGACCACTGCACAGATCAGCAGGCAGGCAGTAAACGATCGCTGGAACACGCCGTCACACCAACACCAACTGGAAAGCTGTTCGTCTCGAAGAAGCTGACGATACTCAGAAGGCTTAAGGAGTGAAGAGATACTCTTGGCTCCGAAGCAGAAACATAATGCGATGTTGCCAGCGTACTTCCTTATATACCCACACTGTGGGGCGGAGTTACGCTATGCAAATTCCGCATGCCCATGGCATTGGCGCTGCCATTGGGCGTTTTCTAGATCTCGAAGATGATAGGCTTCTAAGCGAAACCCCCATTCGTCAGTCACTGACGTTACTCGGAGTGACTGAACGAAAGGGAACGTTAGTTCATGCATTCATGACCTCTAGGCTAGATTACTGTAATGCATTACTAGGTGGTTGTCCTGCATCCTCAATAAACAAGCTACAATTAGTCCAAAATGCAGCTGCTAGAGTTCTTACTAGGTCAAGAAAATATGATCATATAACACCAATTTCATCATCTCTACACTGGTTACCTATTGAGTTTTGTATCAATTATAAAGTATTGCTACTGACTTATAAGGCCCTAAACGGTTTAGTGTATTTAACTGATCTTCCATCACCCTACAATCCATCATACGGTGGCCCAGTAGTGCACAACACAACAAAATTTACAAAGCAAACATAAGTTCACAACGAAATCAAGTCACAACAAAACGAAATCAAGCCACAACACAACAGAGATGCTCCTAAACACTAGGGGGCTCTCTGAGCACGGTAAAGTTAGTTCCCTTTCAGTCGGTCACGTTAGTTCCGTGTCTCAGTAACACTGAAGTGCCGCCAAACCTTCAGTCCGTGGTCAGACCCTTCGTTTCTATGGGCAGGAGTTCCCCTAGAACAAGTGTCTAGGCATCCTGTTGTCTCCACGGATGCCTCATCCACCGGCTGGGGGGCCACGTACAACGGGCTTGAAGTTTCGGGTCTGTGGACGGGGCCTCAAGCAAGCACGTTCTGGTCCGTACGGACAACACTGCGGCCGTTGCGTACATCAACAAACAGGGTGGTCTACGCTCCCGCCGCATGTCACAACTCGCCCGCCATCTCCTCCTCTGGAGTCAGAAGCATCTGAGGTCGCTTCGTGCCACTCACATTCCGGGCCTGCTCAATCGTGCAGCCGACGAGCTCTCATGACAGCAAGTGCTCCCGGGAGAGTGGAGACTCCATCCCCAGGTGGTCCAGCTGATCTGGAGTCAGTTCGGGACCGCACAGGTAGACCTGTTTGCCGCCCCGGACACGTCTCACTGCCAGTTGTTCTATTCCCTGACCGGGGGGACCCTCGGCTCAGATGCACTGGCACACAGCTGGCTCCGGGGCCTACGCAAATATGCGTTTCCCCCTTCTTGCACAGACACTGTGCAAGGTCAGGGAGGACGAGGAGCAGGTCCTGTTGGTTGCTCCGTACTGGCCCAATCGGACCTGGTTCCCAGAACTAGTGCTCCTCGCGACAGCACCTCCTTGGCCCATTCCTCTGAGGAAGGACCTCCTGACTCAGAGACGGGGCACCCTATGGCACCCGCGTCCGGACCCCTGGAAACTCCATGTCTGGTCCCTGGACGGGATGCAGAGGTTCTAGGTGGCCTACCACAGACTGTGGTAGACACCATCACTTCCGCTAGAGCCCCCTCTACGAGGTGCCTCTATGCGTTGAAGTGGAACCTGTTCGTTGAATGGTGTTCTTCTCGACGAGAAGACCCCCGAAGATGTTCGATCAGTTCTGTGCTTTCCTTCCTGCAAGAAGGGTTGGAGCGAACCTTTGAACCTTTGCATTGCATTGGCTTCCATCAAGAGGATAGGGGACCTGCAGGCATTTTCGGTCGATGAATCATGCCTGGAATTCAGGGCGGGTAACTCTCATGTAATCCTGAGACCCTGGCCCGGATATGTGCCCAAGGTTCCCACCACTCCCTTTCGGGACCAGGTGGTGAACCTGCAAGCGCTGCCTTCGGAGGAGGCAGACCCAGCCCTGGCTTTTCTCTGTCCCGTTCACGCTCTGCGGACTTACGTGGACAGAACGCAAAGCTTCAGGACCTCAGAACAGCTCTTCATCTGTTACGGAGGCCAGCAGAAGGGAAAGGCTGTCTCCAAGCAGAGGATGGCTCACTGGACAGTGGATGCCATCGCCTTGGCGTATGAAACCCAAGGCGTGCCTTGCCCGCTCGGGTTGAGGGCCCACTCCACTAGGAGTGTGGCCTCTTCCTGGGCGCTGGCGCATGGCGCCTCACTGACAGATATATGTAGAGCTGCGGGCTGGGCGACACCTAACACGTTCGCTACATTCTATAGCCTCCGTGTAGAGCCGGTTTCTTCCCGTGTGCTCGCTTCAAATAGCCAGTATCACCGAAGTGCCCGCTCTTGTGTCGGCTTGCTGCGCCATTCCCCTCCTCATGGACCGGATACGTGCGCTGATATGCTCCAGTCGAGTTCCCCAGAATGGCGAACCTTGTTGAGTTCCTCCGCAACCCGCGGCAGTCAGACGTGGCGGAGCGTCCGACGCCAGGTCTAACACTCGTATGCATTGGTGGAACTTGTGTTAGGCTGGGTATCCATATGTTGTGACCCCTACAGCGGTCCCATATGTGTATTCTCCTCATTTGATGACTCACACCTTGGTGGACATCACTTTCTCATAGAATACAGTGTGTGTTTGTTATATTTATCAGAATATAAATGGACACAAAATTTCTAGCTTAGTCCAATCATGCAAATGAGTCAGCCTTTCAAACAAAGGGACTCTCCCGCTGAGAATTGCACCTTCCTCACTGGTCAGCCAAAACTCAAAGTTGTGGCCTCTGTGGAATTTAAAAGCCAACACGTTAGTAGTGCTTGCTGGCTGGCATTCCATTCCTGATTGCTGTTCGCATGAGACCTCATCCAGCGTCGCCAGCCCCACACACATCAAGCCATGTGGACCTTCTTCGACCATAACAGAGTCAACTAACACCGCGAGTTTACCATCGCTTCTTCATTCAACGAGGAAGAAATCGATTGCAACTTCAGCACCATCGGACCGAACTATCAAGACTTTCTCCTGCGATTGTATATCCGGACGCTCTTCAACCGCTAAGGCAAATGCAAGTAACGTACAATATACTAAATCGCTGCGTAGTTACTTAAAGCTGCAAACCCCTTTGTTCAAACAAAGGAGCTTGTAGCCATAACTGACGGTTCTCCCAGGTGTTAGGCTCTTTATCCATAGCTTCATTCCTCTGTTCTGATCCGGTTTTTCAATCACTTTCACTTTCCATTCTACCCATGTATGTGTACTCGTGTGTATGTATTTCTGTTAGATTAGTTATGTGCTCGTGTTTTAGTTAAATAAACTGTGTGCACATTCGTACGAGTTGATTCTGGTCTGCTTCTAAATAAATTGTCACTTTAACGAATCGATCATAGCTACGAGCTAAGAAAGAGTTATTTTTCTGTGGCCATGGAAAATATCCTTTCCAAAGAGTTGATAGACAATAAGTACTGAGTGTTCGCTGGACGAACAGATTAACTGATTGTAATATTAATTCAGTTACATGAAGTTAATTCAGTTAACTGATCCAAATATTTATAATTAATTATAATGAGTTATGATTAATTATTAATATTTCTCCTTTGAGCTAATTTGTTACAGTTACTTTTACATAATTTTTTCTCACCTGGGCTGGGCTTGCTTGTTTGTTTTTTAATAATAAAAAAAAAGTTCTACTTTTGACAATTGTAAAAGTGAAATGAGTAAGCCTCAGGCTGAAGGATTTTATTTGAAAGTAGCTCAGTTATTTTGTTGTAAATTTAAAAATTGTAACTTGAAAAAAGTAATCACGATACTTGTAATGCATTACCCCCAACACGGATAGTTACATATGGAAGATGGTTATATGAAAAAGTACACACATCACCATTAATCTTTCTCTAAACATTACACTTGACCTTCCCTCTGTCTCTGATTGGTTCAATGAGTTGCAGAATGGGCGTGGCCTGTTATCCATCAATCCAATCAAAGCTCATAAACATAGCAAACCTTGTGACAGCTGTCTGAACACTTTTGCGCCATCAGTCTGCTCTCCTAATCAGAACCATGTAAACAGCCTTTTAAAAACCTGTTATAAAAACAATATTGCCAATATATTTCTAACACATAAACAAGACTGTAATTATAAGCTGTCAAAAAGCAGATGAGGTTGAAGCACCGTAAACAAGCCCCGTAACATGCTTTCCACATCGCTCATGTTTTCATGCCTAAAAGAAAGACGCATTAATGATATTTTCTGTACGGTGTCTGATTCTGAAGTACCTTTCTCCTTCTCGCCTGTTTTATAAATCAGCATATGATTACACGACATGCATATTTATAAGGAAATAAGTGCTGCACTTGTGCTATTTGCATTTGAGTAAACTATTGTCAAGAGGAAAGAATTATCCCGGATATAGACATTATTATCCCTGAGCTTTTGATTAAACCAATTTTCATAACGTAGCTCATTTATCTCGCCAAACATCACTGCAGAAATGACAATAGTTAAAGATTTGTCCTCCAGAGAAATATGCAGTTCAGTGTTCGTAGACTTCAGTCACTACATGAAACTCTGTGCATGTGTTCAGACATTGTGGTTTCTACTAATCAGTGCAGGGTGTAACAACTTACAATATATGCTTTCAATTAACAATGGTTCTTTTAAACAAGAAATTAACGTCAGATAATAGTTTGTTAAAACTACTGTGCTTTTTTTGATTTGGTTGATACTTTAGGATGAGGCTGGGCAATATATTGTGTATTGATGATTTTATTCATGATTTATGATACACACACCTATGTGTTGATGCATCTAATTAACTAAAAAAAAACAATTTGATTTTAAGTCAAAAAGCCCATATGAAAAACACCACAAACTCACTATGCATTTGACAGCGAAATTAAACTAATGCCCAGCGATTCATGTACAACAACAGAAGGTAACTTATGTTTTATGTTATGAACATAAGTAATGAGTACTGCTATGGCTGTTCAATCTGATTAATTTGTCAAACTATCCCATTACAATTTAACAAAAAAAAAAAAAACAACGCATTAATAATTAGTAACATTTAGTAACTTCACTCTTAAACCTTATTTCTTACAGACACTTCTTTAATGCACCACAGAAAAGCTGAAATTCTAGGAATAGCTGGTGTATTTCATAAAAAAAACAGCAGAAAGGCTGTCATTAAAATGTTCTTGTATGACAACGATGTGTAGAATATTACTATAGACCTTTATCATTTACAGACAGCCGTGAATATACCAATCTGTCTGTAAATGTATGGAGAGCTGGAAAATATAGTGTGTGAAAGTGTTTTTATCAGACCTTGGCTGAGTGCGTGATGCCAGCTATCCAGGTGGATATATACGTATATATATGTAAAACATTTCAAAGAAACATCAGACGAGGAACACAGGCATAAGCGCTGACGAGAGCGTGTATATGGTGTGCGATTTTGTGTGTCCTTGATGCTCTGCCGTGATGTCTCTAAAAGGGGTGATGGCTGTAGAGTGTGTGTGTGTGTGTGTGTCAGTACGCCAGGCTCTGGAATCATTAGGTGTAATTGGTGTGAGAGGGTCTGTGTTTCAGCATCTTTCTGCAGGGACCGGCCAGCGAAACAGCTGAACCCGACCATCCGCCCGCACGCCAATGCTGTCTCCTAGCAACCCACTGTACCTCACTTCCTCATGACGACATCAAAAAGAGACATATCTTCAATGCACTGAAATAATCGTTCACACTCCTTTTTACTTTTATAATGTGACATTTCAGACAAACATTTCAGAAAAAAATTCAATACAATATTCAATGAGGGGAAAAAAAGCATGGCGGGACTTTTTTGGCTGGAGTTTATCCATCATGAATTGAAAGGATCATAATAAATGATCTCTATCATATTTGTTTATTTTTAAATAGCATGTTTTAAAGGTAGCTTCTTAAGGAACTTTACATAAGACAAAAAGACAAAAGACAAGAATAAAATCAATAATAAAACAAATCACAAAAATATAAGCACAATAATAATAATATTAATACTAATAATAATTTGCTTAGTTATAAAAGTAATAGAAGGATATATACACCGATCAGGCATAACATTATGACCACCTTCCTAATACGCCAATGCTGCCAAAACAGCCCTGACCCGTCGAGGCATGGACTCCACTAGACCCCTGAAGGTGTGTTGTGGTATCTGGCACCAACATGTTAGCAGCAGATCATTTAAGTCCTGGAAGTTGCGAGGTGGGGACTCCATGGATCGGACTTGTTTGTTCAGCACATCCCACAGATGCTCGATTGGATTGAGATCTGGGGAATTTGGAGGCCATGTCAACACCTCAAACTCGTTGTTGTGCTCCTCAAGCCATTCCTGAACCATTTTTGCTTTGTGGCAGGGCACATTATCCTGCTGAAAGAGGCCACAGCCTCCAGGGAATACCGTTTCCATGAAAGGTTGTACATGGTCTGCAACAATGCTTAGGTAGGTGGTACGTGTCAAAGTAACATCCACATGCATGGGTGACATTTGACTCTCAAGTTAGGGGGGGCAGGATTTTTTTTTTCCTGCATCAGCTAAGTATTCGCAGAAATTTTGTTACTTGTTTTTTTTTTTTACCTTCTTTCTTATTTAGGCTACTCATTTAGCCTATTTAATAATTTACTTAATTTTGTTATCACGGGAAATGACGCGCTCAAAATGTGAATCATTAGCCACTTTTCCACCATTTTCTTAGAATGGTAAGGAACGGTTCCAGTTCCACTTGAGCCTGGTTCGGTTCGGCACGGCACGATTACAAACCGCTCTCGACACGGAATTCTCGGCACAGTTGGCTAACCGTGCTGGTAGAATCCGTGAAGTGATGTCACAACTCAGAATCGGTCTGTTGCCTGGCTACTGGTTTCTCTGTAGCTGGCTAAGCGCTCTATTTGAGCAACGTAAACACAAATAATAATAAAATTAAAAGAAATATCTGATCATCCTCCATAATGCGGTCGCTATTTCTCATATCATCTGTAAACTCT
Source organism: Coreius guichenoti (assembly GCA_039654105.1). NCBI lineage: Eukaryota > Metazoa > Chordata > Actinopteri > Cypriniformes > Gobionidae > Coreius > Coreius guichenoti. The sequence continues at coordinate 8,179,160 of CM077175.1, forward strand.
TGCGTTACCAAGGCAACGACTGACGCTTTTGTATGACACTCCAAAGAGTGTCTGTTATCAGCCCCACAGTGGAAAATGAAACCGTAACCGTACCAGCTGGCCCGGAGCGGTTACGCAATGGACTGTTCATCCCAATGGTGGAAAAGTGGCTATTGTTTGTCCATCATTTTGCGAGCAACTGGTGATAAAGAAAAATGCCAAGTCGCAATATTGAAAATATTTGCATCTTAAGCCATTAGGGCGAGACAGTGGATATCAAACGGCAATATGCAAACTTGGCGCGAGAGTTATGCGGTGAAGAAGTCTTAAACGGATTCACTACAGAAACCGAAAGTAAAAACTAACCGAGTTTATGGCATCTGGTGCTGCACTGACGGTGCATATTCTCTCGTTTCTCGTCGTGTGTTTTCAGTCAGCGCAAGCAAAAAAAAAATGTATTTCACACAATGTGGTGTTCATCGGCACAGTCAAGAATAACTTAAAGAGGTTGCCGTTTACTAGACTGTAGACTAGCTTGACTAACAGTGAGTTTTTCTTGCTTATGTTCTGAACGGGCCATTCATGTGGATTTAGATCTCGCTCAGGACGCGCGCTGTCTGTGGAGGCCTGACTGAGAACTCCAACTTGTAGCGGAGCTTACGGCTCACATCGGGAAACTCCATGACTACAATAAATATGGGGCATCTGCCTCCCCTTGCCCCCCCCTAATGTCGCCCATGTCTACATGGATGGCAGGACCCAAGGTTTCCCAGCAGAACATTGCCCAAAGCATCACACTGCCTCCGCCGGCTTGCCTCCTTCCCATAGTGCATCCTGGTGCCATGTGTTCCCCAGGTAACCCACACACCCGGCCATCCACGTGGTGTAAAAGAAAACATGATTCATCAGACCAGGCCACCTTCTTCCACTGCTCCGTGATCCAGTTCTGATGCTCATGTGCCCACTGTTGGCGCTTTCGGCGGTGGACAGGGGTCAGCATGGGCACCCTGACTGGTCTGCGGCTATGCAGGCCCATACGCAACAAACTGCGATGCACTTTGTGTTCTGACACCTTTCTATCAGAACCAGCATTAACTTCTTGAGCAATTTGAGCTACAGAAGCTCGTCTGTTTGATCAGACCACATGGGCCAGACTTCGCTCCCCACGTGCATCAATGAGCCTGTCACCGGTTCACCACTGTTCCTTCCTTGGACCACTTTTGATAGATACTGACCACTGCAGACCGGGAACACCCCACAAGAGTAGTAGTTTTGGAGATGCTCTGACCCAGTTGTCCCATTTTTCCTGCTTCTAACACATCAACTTTGAGGACAAAATGTTCACTTGCTGCCTAATATATCCCACCCACTAACAGGTGCCGTGATAAAGAGATAATCAGTGTTATTCACTTCACCTGTCAGTGGTCATAATGTTATGCCTGATCGGTGTATATATATATATATATCTGTCTGTCATGACAACAGTGTTTGGCATGGTAATGGGTATGACAATGTTGATATGTTTGGTCTTAGTGGAATAGATCTGCTACACTGCTGCTGCTTTTATTGCTGCTGCTGTAGGTTATTGCTGCTGCATACACGACACGCTGCTGTGAGCAAGTAAGACATGCTGCTGCTGTACAATAGAGCCTACATGAATTACCCGTAGCAGATCTATACAGGTGGAGCTGGGGAAGGTGGAGGGTTTCTGAAAGCGCACTGCACTGCTAAGGCAAATGCTACCCGAGTATTTGAAGGTTGAGCACGGAAGCTCAAATCTGATTTGATGGTTACAGTCATAAATATATTAAACAATTTATATATATATATATATATATATATAAATTGTTTAATATATTTATGACTGTAACCATCAAATCAGATTTCTATGACCAATCATTTCTGTATGTTTTGAGGAGTAGGTAATAGTTCCTGTAGTTCAGTAGAACATGGTTAAAATGAAACATGGAACATTTGAATACAAGCATCAAATTCATAAATTCGTAAATGGTTATAGTTAGGGTTTGCAGTTCGGTTAGCACTGTTTATTAAACTGAAATGTTGTAACAGGACCAACAAATGACAGAACGTGTCCTAGTTGCCAAAATCACAGCCACTATTTAACTAGTTCATTGAAACAAATCTAAAATGAAACAGTACTTTGAGTGTCTTTCTTCCATTTGACCCAATTGCAGTCCTGCATTAAAATTCTTAAGGAAGAATCCAGACAAAAAGAGCAGTTTTCCTCAAATGCAGCACACGCACGCACACATACACGCACGTACACACACACGCACGTGCACACACACACACACACACACACACACACACACACGCACGCACACTCACACACACACACACACACACACCTTACCTTCTCATAGTAGCGCAGCTCGTAATCGAGAATAATTCCATTGGGCTGTTCAGGCTGTGGCCATGACAACGTGATGCTTTTCATCGTAGAACTGACCTGATGCATTATGGGAACAATGGACGGCGCTGCAAAAGACAGAGAGAGAGAGAAGAAAATCCAAGTGAATAAAAAAATCATTCCAAACAGCCATCTTCCCTGCTGTGTGGACTTAGCTAGGGAATTGATCTGCCACTTTCAGAAATGAAGCACACACACACACACACAGTACGATGAAAGAGTCAGACGAGAGGGTGATTGGACTTGTTTAATAGATTCGTGAGAATGTGCCCTTTGCAATGGAAGCCCATTTCTCAGTTCAAGCGCTCTGATTGGCTACACTGTGTTTTTCGCCTCTCCGTCTGTAAGGAAGACACACCTGAGTGAGCATGCACAGCCTCCAAAATTAACCCACTGCCCATTTCATTCCTCTTTCTCTCCCTCCCTCATTTCTTCCTGTTCTCCATTGCTTCGTCAAAGCGGTACGACTGTACGTTCAGCTGTTGTAACATCACACACAGCCTGTTTTCGTGGGTGAATAGACTGCAGCGAGCATACGGATGTCAAACAAGCTACTACACACAGATACACACTCACACCTGCTAAACGACACACATGCACACATTTATGGATGGTCACACACAAATACACGGGTCAATGATATGACGTGCATATTGACATGCATATTGATATTGTTCATGACATATATCACTTTTATTCTATAAAACCTATTTAGTTTGAATTCAATTTTAGTACATTTAAATAATACATACTATTTTATGTTTTGTTATCTTAAAACCCCCAAAATGTCAGGTGGTGCAACTGTCCGAACAAATGAACAGACAAAAAGAAAACTATTTAAAATGGTGTCTTAATAAGAAAGAAATTAAAACTAAATACTATGGCCTCATTTTATCATTTGAGATGATTGAAAAACTTGTCTAGCAATTTAAAATTTTCTTAAATGTCAGGGTGGCACAACTGCAAACATGGCTCTTTTATTATGAATTGACAAACATGATAATGCATCATCCAGAGGAGCCCAACTGATCCTTGTGGCAGAGTGAAAATGTTTGTAGGTCTCTCTCAAATACTGGTAAAAACTGCTCATTTCAAGTATGGGTAGGTTGGTACTGTACAACTACAGTATATAGATACAACTATTTGGTTGTACCGCCTGACATAAAACCAGTCAAAAAATGAATTTAAACACTTTGAAATTTTGTTTAACAACTGAAACTGAACCTAGTTTAAACACATTGTTCATGACCCAAAAATATGCATTATAAGCTTTTTTGAAGTTTTATTTGTCAATGACCCACACACATCAAAAATCAGAGTTTGTGTGTCCTAATGGACTGGTTGTAGAACTTTTGTTAAGCGTGCCAGAGTTTCTGGGTTCTAATCCGCCTTCGTATAGTTTTTGATTTTTTATTAAAACCAACGTGATTGTATATCAAGAGCATGTGTGCATTTTGTTTTGTGATGTCACCGGAACAACTAGAGAGTCTCCGTAACAGCGATAGATAGAAGCGTGCGTCTGTGTAAAGAGCCACATGAGAAAAGCAGCAACGAGCCTTTGGCATGATTTCAAAAACACAATCCAGTGCAAGATCACCCATTTATTTAACACAAATTAACTAAATTAATACTCTACTAGTCATCTGGAGTGGTTTCCTTTGTATTAGGTACATCTGTGCTGCGAGATGTTTAAAAAAGTGGTGGGGACAAAATCGATCCTGGCCAAAAGTGGTGGGGACATATCCCACCCGTCCCACCCGCAAATTACGCCTATGTATATAGCAAATAAGACACCCTTATATGATCCTTCAACACACATTCACACAGGGTATTCAAATAACATCTTGTCTAGCATTCTCAGCCTGTCTCTACACATCATCCAGACTTCCATCTGATGCTTTTAAAATGGTGACTCAAGAAAAAAGTGTCACCCTGCTCTGAATCGCAGCCTTTGAGTCTCTCTCTCTCGTTCATGCTCTGTTGCCCGTCTGTGCTCCACATTAGCAATTACTGGCTGTGCTCTCTCTCGCTCTCTCTCTCTCTCTCTCTCTCTCTCTCTCTCTCTCTCTCTCTCTCTCTCTCTCTCTCTCTCTCTCTCTCTCTCTCTCTCTCTCTCTCTCTCTCTCTCTCTCTCACACACACACACACACACACACACACACAAACACACAAACACACAAAAATACACACAGCTGCGGTGAGGCTGAGAGTTGAAATTGCTTTTCTGCAGTTTTTGTATCTCCATGTTGGGAGAGGATCCACCTTCTAAACATCACGCACACACACACACACACACACACACACACACACACACACACACACACACACACACACACACACACACACACACACACACACACACACACACACACACACAAAAGCAGTTATTTACCATTCCACACATTGTGTAGCAAAACTGAGATTACCAGCCTCACTGTGTGTGTGTGTGTGTGAGAGAACTTTGTGATCAATTTTTAATTTTCTTATCTAAAGCACAGCAGAAGCTCCAATCCCCTTCCTTATATATTCACAAGCACACACAGCTGCTGACTCTTCCTGGTATTTTTCCTGTACACCCAATGCATTGCCAAAAAAAAAACTAAAGAAAAACAAAAACAAAAGTAAAATAAATATAAAATTGTAAGATTATAAAATATAAATTATTATTATGTATTCTATCAAATAAATAAATAAATGTATTTTGCATGATGGAACATGATCAGTAACAATTTGACTGGATTAAAATGTTCTGACAGCACAATGCTCTATTTGGTGTTCATGCATTTAGCCATTTATTGCTTTGCTTCAGGGAAACTTGAGTAAATGTCTGATCTAATACTGCTCAAAGTCTGAATATTTATTACACCACACTGGCCAAATGTGTGTTTGTGTGTGTATCGTGTGTCTGCCAAAACTCAAACAGAGGTTTTTCTGCGGTTTCCACCTCACAGCTGGCAGGAATCCTTCATCCTGACAAAGATTTGTGGCTGCTCTCCTCTCATCACCCTCTTCCCCCTTCAACTCATCTCCCACCATCCACATGTCTCCTCTCTTCTTCTTTCCTGCCTCTGGTCCTCAACAGGACGACTACTTCAACATTAATCACAGTCTCACTCCCTGCCAAACACATGAAAGTGAGAGACAAAGCAAGAAAGACAAGAGAGCGAGACACCGTAGCTGAATTCTAAACAATTTCTAGACCAAGAAAATTACTGCAACACTCTCCATGGGTCTCTGCTCTTTCACTGAGGGATTTAAAAGCAACATTATTTAAATTATTAAATTACAAAAAGTACACTAAGTTTTTAGGCCTATATCTATTGGCATAAATGCGCAGTGTTCATTGATTGTGAACTGCTCTGAAACCGTGAGCCTGTAGAACATGCAATACATTGCTACTATAAATTTATTTAAATCTATTATGTATTTTTATATTTTTAACTTTCTTTAGTGTGTACGTTGCTGTTTGAGCATGAAAAGGCAAAGTTACAAAGCACAAAGTCACTCCAAAGGGAGTTATTCTCTATATCAGTAAAACTATTTCTGAACGTTTTTAAGCTCAAGATTGTAGTCTTGAGCTTTTTTCTGGGAACGTCACAGTATTTCTCATTTAAATAATTCCAATTCAAGTTTGCGTACTGATCTGCTGTGAAAAGTAGGTGTTACATAAGAGAACGCAGCCACGTGACCCACCAGCCTGAATGGACATGATGCTTCTGCACTTTCCCTAGACCATAAACACACACACACGTTGTTTTTTCATGTTTTATGGCCTTTCCATAGACATAATGATTTTTATACTGTACAAAATGTATATTCGATCCCCTTACACTAACCCTACCCCTAAATCTACCCATCACAGAAAACGTTCTGCATTTTTACATTTTCAAAACATTTTGTATGATTTATAAGCTGTTTTCCTCATTGGGACCAAAAAAGGATTTCGGATATTGCCATCTTTGTGCGAACATTTTGTCCCCATAATGTAGGGTTTGCCAGGACACACACACACACACACACACACACACACACACACACAGCCTGTGAGAGAAATAGTGAGCGAGTGTCTTGAATAGATTGATAGGGTGTGACTGTCATCCAGACACTGATAGTATGTACTAGACCCATAAAACCCGCCTGAGTGACAGCTGAATACAATTCACCCCATGCTTTTCTTTCTCACTGTCTCCGTCTCACTCTCATTCCTCAAGCACACTGATTATTTTCCCTCCTTGCCCTCTGCCAACACAATATCATATTCTATAAAAATAAATCTAATATAGAATAATATTAACCAAAAAAAACAGTGTAAGCGGTTTGTTCTCCATTTGGTGACGATGTTTACAGCATGTCTGCTGTGGTTAGTTGATGCAAATCCAATATAGAAGATCTGTTTCTGTTTATGGCTGCACTGCTGTTACTATTGAATAAAGTGAGTTTTACAGTAATTACAGCACTGAGCAACTTTCCAAATTCATTTATGCTGCGCTTGATGGGGAGACTTATTGATCTTCTGTACGAGAGTGAGCGGTTGTCTCTCTTTCATATGAATGGATTCAAACAACTATTCTTCTCCAGCTGGTTTATGTACTTTTCTTCTCCTGAGTTTATTGTTGTGGCTCGTGGGAACAGTGTTTGCTGGTAATTGGGTTTGTAACCACTGGTCTATGCACTTGGCCTTGACTTGGTTGTGGTTCGTACTTTGAACGAAAAAGACTAAGAGAACATAATCTTAATATATATATATATATATATATAGTACTTAAAAGGACTTATATTTATATATACATATATACACTATATTGCCAAAAGTATTGGGACTCCCCTCCAAATCATTGGAGTCAATTGTTTTATTTGTGATAATACAATGAAACATGCTAAATTTTTCAGACATAATTTTTAGCCAGGCTGTCATACAAATAAATTATCATACATGCAAAAACGTCTCGGTTACGTATGTAACCCTCGTTCCCTGAACGAGGGAACGGAGACGTTACGTCAGTGACTGACGGAATGGGGGTTTCGCTTAGAAGCCTATCACCTTCGAGTTCTACAAAACGAGCCAATGGCAAAACAATGCCATGGGTCTGCGGAATTTGCATAACGCAACTCTGCCCCACCTCATGGGTATATAAGGAGCTGCACGTGCAATCTTGCATTATGTTACCTGCTGAGGAGCCGAGGCTGAGCGCCCCGGCCGTACCAGCGGTACAGCGGTTGTGGCACAGGGACTTAACGTCTCCGTTCCCTCCTTCAGGGAACGAGGGTTACATACGTAACCGAGATGTTCCCTTTCAGTCAGTCACTACGCATTACGTCAGTGACTGACGGAATGGGGGTCCCTATCTAATCTCGCCACAACGGCTGTCTTCCAGCGTCCTGCGCTGACGTGAGCTCCCTGCCGTGAGGCTAGCACGAACGAGGGGCTAGGCTCAACGCCCGATACAAAGGTACACTGGGAAGCACATCCCACGTGGAAATATGCAACACAATGCCTGCCTGAAGGGAGAACTTACAGAATACACATATGACCCGCCAACGGGATGCATATGGAAAACTCTGAGGTATCCAGCCGGCAGGGTGGAATGTTTCAACCCCAGGGGTGGCAAGGTGGTCTTGCCAAGGGAAAGACACGTGCTGAAGAGACTTACCGTGGAAATGCACATGTGGGGGTTACCTAGAGGGGGAACCATGCACATGGAGGCACCTAGCCTAACACGAGGGCTGACCGAGCGGGCATGTACTCTGGTGTCGGCATCAACAGTGCTGGAGGAACTCAGGGCTTCCCGGAGAAATTCACCTGAGTAAAATAGTGCGCGCATCCAGTCCGTGGAGTGGAATGGCGCAGCAAGTGATGACACTGAGCTGGTACTACTTACTGGCCACTGGGAGCAAGTACACGAGAGGACACTGGCTCTACACGGAGATTATAGAATCTCGTGAATGTGTTAGGTGTCGCCCAGCCTGCAGCTCTGCAAATGTCTGTTAGCGAGGCGCCATGCGCTAGAGCCCAAGAGGAAGCCACACTCCTGGTGGAGTGTGCCTTCACCCCTAGGGGGCATGGCAGGCCTTGAACCTGGTATGCCAGGACAATGATGACAAACAGATCTACCTGTGCGTCGCCGAGCTGTTCCCAAATCAGCTGAACCGCTTGGGTATGGAGTCTCCATTCCCCAGGACATGGCCGATGTCGTGAGAGCTCGTCGGCTGCACGATTCAGCTCGCCCCCGGGATTTGAATGGCACGAAGCAACCTCAGATGCTTCTGACTCCATAACAAGAGATGACAGGCGAATTGCGACATACGGCGAGAGCGCAGACCACCCTGATGGTTGATGTACGCTACTGTCGCCGTGTTGTCTGAACGGACCAGTACGTTCTTGTCCTTCAGCAGTGTCCGAAAACGGTGCAGGGCTAAACGTACGGCCAGCAACTCGAGGCAATTGACATGCCATAGGCACTGGGGTCCTGTCCAGGAGCCCGTGGCACCACGTCCATTGCACATGGCACCCCAGCCCGTGGCGGAGACATCTGTTGACACAACAACATGCCTGGACACTCGTTCTAAGGGCACTCCGGCCCGTAGAAAGGAGAGGTTCGACCACGGGGTGAAGGTTTGACGGCAGACCTGAGTGACTGGCACCCGGAGCATGCCCTGTTGCCATGCCCATCTCGGGACTCGATAGAGAAGCCAGTGCTGAAGCGGTCTCATATGAAGCAGTCAGAGCGGCGTGACCGCAGCTGCGGACGCCATATGCCCCAGGAGCCTCTGAAATAACTTCAGTGGAACCGCACTCTTGCCCTCGAATTGACTCAGGCAAGTCAGAAGTGACTGCGCGGGCTCGCTCGTAAGTTGCGCGCACATGGCGACCGAGTCAATTTCCATACCGAGAAAAGATCCTCTGCACGGGGGAGAGTTTGCTCTTTTCCCAGTTTACCCGAAGGCCCAAACGGGCGAGGTGCTGGAGCACCAGGTCCCTGTGTTCGCAAACCTGCTCTAGAGAGTGAGCTAGTATCAGCCAGTTGTCGAGATAGTTCAGGATGCGAACCCCATGTTGCCTGAGTGGCACAAGGGCTGCCTCCACGACTTTCGCGAAGAGACAGGGCCAACCCGAATGGGAGTACCGTGTACTGGTATGCCTGCCCCTCGAAAGCAAACCGTAGAAACGGTCTGTGTCAAGGAAGAATGGAGACATGAAAGTACGGGTCCTTCAGGTCGATCGCTGCAAACCAATCCGACAGACGAACGCATTCGAAAATGCATTTGGCTGTCAACATCTTGAATGGAAGCCTGTGAAGGGTTCGGTTCAAGACGCACAGGTCCAGGATTGGTCGTAAGCCACTGCTACTTGTACAATGAAGTAGGGGCTGTAGAAGCCGGACTTCATCTCGGCTGGAGGGACGGCCTCGATCGCACCCTTCGCCAGTAGGGTGGCGACCTCCGCACGCATGACAGGGGCATTGCCACCCACCATGGTATAGCGGACTCCCAAAAGCGGGGAGGAGGCCGTGCGAACTGAATCGCATAGCCGAGCCTGATCGTTTGAGCGAGCCAGCGGGACAAATTGTGAAGCTCTAGCCAGGCATACCCACGATGGGGCACCGAAGCGGAATGACCGGCCCAGACGTGGGAGGCGGAGCATCCCGAGGTGGGGGCGCGGTCATGTTCCGTGTCCTGACAGAGGAGGCCAGGGAAGGATGAGCGTTCCGTGGCGACCTCCTTGAACAAGGGTCTGGCGACAGAGGGGGATGAGAGCAGCGAGGCATTGCGTCGCACGCTGTCAACCGCGCCCTCTTGGGGCTCGGAGGTGAAAATGTCAGTTCTTTCTTTAACTATGAATAGGGTGCCGCCGACCGTGAGGCCAGCGGTGGAAGGGGAGTGGTCCTGTTACCATCTTCTGGGAAAGACCGACATTCACCTCCGAGCTGCCCATCTCAGGAGCGCCGCTTGGCCTGGCGTTTGGCAGGCTTAGGGGTGGAGACGGGCTGGGCTGCCTTCCTGCGACCTCCTCCGCACCACGGCCCGGGTGAAGGCTGCTGCTGGGGCCGGGCGGGAGGGGCGGGAGCCGCAGGGGGGCGCCCTCGACGGGGAGCAGACTGAGGTATCTGAGCCGGCGGCTGGGTGGAGGCAGCAGCTGGCCGCCGGGGCAGAATGTGTTTTATCGCCTCAGTCTGCTTCTGAGCGGCTGAGAACTGTTGGGCGAAGTCCTCGACCGCGCCGCCGAAGAGCCCAGCCTGAGAGATAGGGGAGTTGAGGAGTTACTTAGTTCGCTCAGCCTCCCGCATATCTGCCAGGTTGAGCCATAAGTGACACTCCTGGACAACACAAGTGGACATCTCCTGACCCAGAGAGCACGCAGTAACCTTCGTCGCCCGTAGGCCGAGGTCGGTCGCTGTGCGCAGCTCATGCAACAGCGCTGGGTCAGCACTATCCTCGTGCATGCTTCTGAGCACCTTGGCCTGATGGACCTGCAAGATGGCCATAGCATGCAGGGCGGAGGCGGCCTGACCCGCAGCTCTGTAGGTCTTGGCCACAAGAGTGGACGAGAACCTACAGGCCTTGGATGGGTGCTTTGGGTCACCACGCCAGGTGGAAGCACTCTGAGGGCATGACTGCATCGCTACAGAGCGTTCCACCGGGGGGACCCCAGTGTACCCTTTGGCTGCGGCGGCATCGAGAGCAGTGAAAGCGGAGGAGGCCGTCGAGTGATCGCAAAAAGTTAATGGGAACTTCCACGATTTCGTGACCTCCTCATGCACTTCCGGGAAGAACGGAACTGGAGGCGGTGTCAGCACGGGCCGCCCCCAAGAACCAATCATCCAGCCTTGAGCGCTCGGGACATGTCAGAGGGTTCCACTCAAGCACAATGCGCTCAGCTGCCCGGGCAAGCATGGCCGTTAGCTCCGGATCAGACTCGGGCAATGCTGGCACCCCCGAAGGAGGCAGCACAGCCGAATCCTCATCTCCGGAGGAATCCAGCCCACCTTGTGATGCAGCAATCAACATAGCGTCATCCGTCGGCGCCCCAAATGAGACGCTGGGTACGCCACGAGACGGACCAGTGCCCTCATCTGGCAGCACCACGGGCAATGCGCTAGAGGGGGGTGTGGCCCGAGGAAGATTCGTCAGGTTGTTCCACACCGTGACCCTCAGATCACCCTGACCACCAGCCAAAGTATTCCCTCTCGCGGAGAAAATAGATATGGCTGTGGCGGAGGGGACTCTACCTTTACGAAGGTCATTGAGTCTGGACCGCAGCATTGCAATGGTCATGTTCCCGCAGTGAGAACGAGTCATCCACAAACGCTGTCTCGGCATGCTCTAAGCCCAAACACGCGAGGCAGCGCTCGTGTCCGTCAGACGGATGAACTAGTCGACTGCACCCAGAAACATACAGGCGAGACATCTTGAAAAAGACGTCCCACGTGTAGCTCTTTTAGAAGAGGAGAAAAAACTCTGCAGAGTGCTGAAGCACCCAGGGAGAAAACACACGCTGTGACAGACCACTGCACAGATCAGATAGGAATGTGGAACTTGCTGGAACACACCGTAACACACCGTAACACCGACAGACTGGAGAGTCGCTCGTCTTGTATGTAGAAAGCTCAGAAGGCAAGTAAACACACGGCTCCGAAGCAGAAACATAATGCGAGATTGCATGCGCAGCTCCTTATATACCCACGAGGTGGGGCGGAGTTGCGCTATGCAAATTCCGCAGACCCATGGCATTGTTTTGCCATTGGCTCGTTTTGTAGAACTCAAAGGTGATAGGCTTCTAAGCGAAACCCCTATTCCGTCAGTCACTGACGTAACATGTAGTGACTGACTGAAAGGGAACATCTCGGTTACGTATGTAACCCTTGTTCCCTGAAGGAGGGAACGGAGACGTTACGTCCCCGTGCCACAACCGCTGTACCGCTGGTACGGCCGGGGCGAGAACCAGAGAGAACCAATGCAATATTAATAACTAATTATGGTGTAGTCAGTGTATGCTTTTTCCTGTGGGATTTTTGATTTCCTATGCATTTTTTTTTTTGCATAGTAAAATAAAACCTGTAGCTGTAGTTTGCCTTTTTAGCCAAATATTTTTGTCAGATAAATACCTTAACCTGTTTTGTTCTTCCACTATATTTAAAATATTGAAAAATTCTAAAATATTTTCTTCATATTTTGATGATTTAATCAAACTTGTAGAGCCACTAGAAACAAATATATCCTCCAGACATCACTTTTGGCTGCTACTCTAGTGTACACCTTTAGAATTAATTCTTCTCGTCCAACATCAGTGCCTGACCTCACAAATGCGCTTCTAGAAGAATGGTCAAAAATTCCCATAAACACACTCCCTAAACCTTGTGGAAAGCCTTCCCAGAAGAGTTGAAGCTGTTATAGCTGCAAAGGGTGGGCCAACTCCTTATGAAACCCTACGGATTAAGAATGGAATGTCATTAAAATTCATATGCATGTAAAGGCAGGCTTCCCAAAACTTTTGGCAATATAGTGTATATATACATACACATACGCATATGCATATACATATGCTATAACCTAACCCTAACTCAAACCCTAACAGTAAAAGAAAACTTTCTGCATTTTTACAGATACAAACTGTATTACTTTATTATGTCTTTTTACAAAAAAAGGCCCCAAAATGAGTTTTTGGGGGTTTTTGTCAGGTGTAGCTCACTTCTGGGTACAAATTTGTTCTCAAAATATGAAATAATTAGACACACACACACACACACACACACAAACACATTTATGTTCAACCATTCCCAGATTCCACCACATGGCAGATGGATTTATACAAGTGTTGGGAGTGCCAAAAGACAACACTGAATAAATAAAATAAAGATCAAACATTGCTGATAGCATTCGGCTTCCTGTTTGGTGTATCATGGGGATAAAGTACAGCAGTTATGAAAAAAGTCTAGGAAATGGAATTGCTTATAAAGTTGGGAGGAACAAGCCATCACATGAAACGACTGCTGACAAAAGCAGAGAAAAAGACATTATTTTGAAATAAATAACAACAAAAACTACAGTACAGGAGGATGGAAAGCAGCTTTAAGTCTCCAAATGGCTAGTGCTTGAAAACAACAAACACTCCTACGCTCTTTCAGCACAAACGTTATCAAATGTCCTGTTTTCACTGAGTGTTGGAGAGATTTACAGACATGCTCGCTTCTCTAAATGGACGTTTGCCATTCCCCTGACCCCTGAGGGTTGGCAGATAGGAGACAATGACTGAAATTAATCATTATGTCTTATAGAGTTTAGGGAAACAACCAAATTAGACTCAGTAATAGAAAAAGTTTTTTTCCAGGTTATGGGAAATGAGCATCTAGGGTTTACGTAAGTTCAACACACTTCATAATTTAACAAAAAGTTCCATTTTCAACTCATTAAGCATAAAATACACAAAATAAGAAAGTTCCATTTAGTGTCTCAATGGATTCTGTACTCCATGTTTTCTATAAATAATCCTATGAGACGAACATAAGTGGATAATTGGATAGTTCAGTAAGTTTCTAGGAGGAAGACAAAAATTTAAATGAATAAGTTTTAGTTTAAAATGTCGTATAGCTTCAGAAGCTTTGGAATATACAGTAGTGGCCAACGGTGATGTGTGGTACATCTTGTACATCTTCACCCCTAATTCAAGTATTATTATTATTTTTTTTTTTAAAGATTGTATAAGCATATTGTGTAGTTGTGCTTGGAGAGCATTGTTTTATTTGTGATAACACAATGAAACATGCCAAATTGTGCGGACATAATTTTCGGCCAGGCTGTTATACAAATAAATTATGATCATACATGCAAAAACAAGAGAGAACCAATAAAATATTAATAACTAATTATGGTGTATTCAGTGTATGCTTTTTCCTGTGAGCTTTTTGATTTTTTTGCATAGTAATATAAAACCTGTAGCTGTAGTTTGCCTTTTTTGTTTTGAAAGTTTAGTGTTTTGTTGTTCCACTATATTTAAAATATTTAATATTTTAATGGTTTAATCAAACTTGTAGGGCCATTAGAAACAAATATATCCTCCGTACATCACTTGTGGCCGCTACTGTAGTGTACAGCTCACATTGGACTACTTCTATGGTGCTTTCTTGTTATTTTTCGAGCTTGACAGCCACTGGTCAACATTTGCTTCCATTGTTTGGAGTGACATGAGGGTGCGTAGACGATTTATCTACAGAATTACCATTTTTAATTTAGAACAGTGTGCCCTTCATCCAGTTTTGTGTCCAGTCAGGGACTCAGAATACACTTTTAAATCAGCTATATTGATGAGGGAATCAGCAGACACACAGTCCAGATGCCAGTCTGGTAGTTTAATAACACTTCAGAGCCAAGGGGCCGGCGGTCACTGGTTTTATATCCTGTACTCTTTGTCCATGTTTTTTTTTATCTTTCTGTCCCTCTATTCCTAACACCAGAAGTATGGTTTATATCATATTTTATTTACTTGTTTGTTTATTTGTGTATCTTTAGTTTTGAACTAAAATAAAAGAGATAAATTACATACCATGATAATATAGAGTGGGATCCAAAAGCCTGAGAGAAATAGAGAAAATGCGTTTATTTTGTATTATTATTATTATTAAAACATTTAATTCTACAAATATTACCAAATTAATTGTATAGCATTAAATATAAAATATTCTATAATTATTTGAAAAAATAATAATATAGAAAAAAAAAGAAATCACACACACACACACACGCGCACACACACCAAGACCAGCACTCCTCAAATTAATCTAAAAGATCCATATCTGTTGTCTGAGAAATGTCTTTAATAAATACAATTAGAATAATAAGACACTATAGAGCTGTTACCAATCAAATCACTAACAATAAAATTCATCTTTGTGTTGCAGAGGTTGCACAAAAGTCACATCTGAATTGGTACAATTACACCTGCATAAATAATTATGAGATAATAATTACGAATAATTTATTCAACCGATTTGTTCAAAGCAGCTGATTCACTTATTGAAACGTTATTAATTAGCAAAAACTTGTGTAAAATTTGTTGCTTAATAAATCAATATCACATTTGCAATTGTGCTCATATTCATGAAAACAGCTCTCTTGCTCTTGTGATATTGCTTAATTATGTTATAAAAATCATGCAAGTATGTATTTGCAATAATATCTTGAATTTTGTGGGCATTTATATTAATTTTGGGAATTTCTGAGACAATCCTGCATTGATTTTGAACCCGGCAGCACAGTAACAAAAGAAATCCCATTAGAAAGAAGTTATTGATTGCATTTTAAGCAGTAAGTTTTATCAAATCACATTAATGATGTTAACAAATGAATCAGACAATGCACCGGCAATTTAGTGATATGCTTGCAGTTGTGGTCTTGACCGGTCTTGAGATAAAATCCAGAGTCTTCTTAGTCTGAGACCAAGACCTTCAAATAAAATCTCAAGACCGGTCTTGTGTACTACAACACTAATATATATATATATATATATATATATATATATGTATATAGGGTCCAATATATTTATAAATTCATGTTCACTAACATTGTTCATCAAAGATCTTCAACCTCATTCAGATCAGAACAATGTGGAGAAAAAAAATATTTTCATCAGACTAGATGTGAACAGCCATGGTTTACAAATAAAAAAATAAAAAAATCAATAAAAAAAATCAATAACTGCAGTAACAATCCCCCAGTGTAACATACATAAAAAAAAAAAAAATTAAAAAAAAAAACAATTTTACAACTCAGTTAATTCATTTGTTTATCTCTCCTGCAGGAAATTAGAGGCTCTACGTTGATACACATTGATTAGTCTGTCATATGTCCTTAGCAATTATTTCTAATTGACACTGACTTCAAGTGCACATGAAATGTAATATTAAGATAAATGGACAGACTGTAAGATAAGATGGCACCCAGGCAGCTGAAGTCTTCAGCGATGTTCCCAGCAGCCATTTGTGAGTTTTGTGGACACTATGAGGACGTGTTTCTTCACTCTAGCTGTGGAAACGCGGACGTTGTGCTTTTGTGTTGCACACAAGCTTTTGAAAAGTTGACAAATAACAACCTACAGACTATATAATGTGCAATAACTACACCCTCCATGCATCTGAAAGGTCAGCTCCTACTCCCACCCCACCTGTCCTGCCATATGTGCCCAGACCAACAGCACCAAATGCAGTTTGTAAATGCCAAACACTCACTGGGTGTTTTCTTCTCCAAACCACTGAACCCATCGAGAAACACAAGGCGCCTCTGGGTGAATAAAGAGCCCAGTTCAGCGCTTGACCTGTTACGCTGAAAATAACCACATTAGCCACCACGACCCTGATGACATTTTTCATCTCAATCGCTCAGTGGGGAAATATTGGTCTGTTTTTATTTTCTTGTTGATGTAACATTAGCAAATACTAAGTATATCAGTTTTTTTTTTTAAGATACTAATTACTGATTTCAAATTAGCTGTCAAATTCTAAAGAAGATATCAACATTTTTTTTTTATCTCATAACCTCTAATTTTATATTTTTAGATGTGTCATTGTTACCTTTTATTTATGTTTTATATGTTTATATTTATTTTTCTAGAAGTATGGCAGCTAAATACTGCGGAAAGTCACTGTAAATATAAAAGTAATTATTAGCTTATTGGGTAACACTTTATAGTTTAGGGTCCAGTTCTCACTTTTAACTAGTTGCTTACTAGCATGCATATTACTAGGGTATTGGCTGTTTATTAGTACCTATAAAGCACATATTAATGCCTTATTCTGCATGGCCATAATCTACATCCCTTAATCCTACCCAATACTTAAACTTAACAACTACCTTACTAACTATTAATAAGCAGAAATTTGGAAGTTTACTGAGGCAAATGTCATAGTTAATATTTAGTTAATAGTGAGAATTGCTGTCGAATCAATTAATCACGATTATATATAATAATACACCGATCAGGCATAACATTATGACCGGTGAAGTGAATAACACTGATTATCTCTTCATCACGGCACCTGCTAGTGGGTGGTATATATTATGCAGCAAGTGAACATTTTGTCCTCAAAGCTGACGTGTTAGAAGCAGGAAAAATGGGCAAGCGTAAGGATTTGAGCGAGTTTGACAAGGGCCAAATTGTGATGGCTAGACGACTGGGTCAGAGCATCTCCAAAACTGCAGCTCTTGTGGGGTGTTCCCAGTCTGCAGTGGTCAGTATCTATCAAAAGTGGTCCAAGGAAGGAACAGTGGTGAACCGGCGACAGGGTCATGGGCGGCCAAGGCTCATTGATGCACATGGGGAGCGAAGGCTGGCCCGTGTGGTCCGATCAAACAGACGAGCTACTGTAGCTCAAATTACTCAAGAAGTTAATGCTGGTTCTGATAGAAAGGTGTCAGAACACACAGTGCTTCACAGTTTGTTGCGTACATGTATAGGGGCTGCATAGTCGCAGACCAGTCAGGGTGCCCATGCTGACCCCTGTCCACCGCTGAAAGCGGCAACAGTGGGCACATGAGCATCAGAACTTGACCACGGAGCAATGGAAGAAGGTGGCCTGGTTTGATGAATCACGTTTTCTTTTACATCACGTGGATGGCTGGGTGCGTGTGCGTCGCTTACCTGGGGAACACATGGCACCAGGATGCACTATGGAAAGAATGCAAGCTGGCGGAGGCAGTGTGATGCTTTGGGCAATGTTCTGCTGGGAAACCTTGGGTCCTGCCATCCATGTGGATGTTAATTTGACACATACCACCTACCTAAGCATTGTTGCAGACCATGTACACCCTTTCATGGAAACGGTATTCCCTGGTGGCTGTGGCCTCTTTCAGCAGGATAATGTGCCCTGCCACAAAGCAAAAATGGTTCAGGAATGGTTTGAGGAGCACAACGAGTTTGAGGTGTTGACTTGGCCTCCAAATTCCCCAGATCTCAATCCAATCGAGCATCTGTGGGATGTGCTGAACAAACAAGTCTGATCCATGGAGGCCCCACCTCGCAACTTCCAGGACTTAAAGGATCTGCTGCTAACATCTTGGTGCCAAATACCACAGCACACCTTCAGGGGTCTAGTGGAGTCCATGCTTCGATGGGTCAGGGCTGTTTTGGCAGCAAAAGGGGGACCAACACAATATTAGGAATATTATTATTATTATTATTATTATTATTATTATTATTATTATTATTATATTAGGACATAATGTTATGCCTGATCGGTGTATATATTATATGTATATATATATATATATATATATATATATATATATATGTGTGTGTGTATACAGTATATATACTGTACACACACACAGACATAAATATATATATATATATATATATTACATGTAAATATAATAATATACACACACACACACATATTATGTAAACAAAAACTTTTATGTTAGACGCAATTAATCGATTTGACAGCAATAATATATATCTAAACTTTTTCTGTATCACGTCCCACTGAAAGAAATGTATGAACACAACAACCAATGGATGCTCTATTCGAGAAACATTGGAGAAAGTCATTATTTTTGTCATTTTACAAAAGGCAGAGAAAGCACACACACTTCACATTTAAGATTCCTTTATTCTTTATTCTACAAAATGTGAACAGACCCTCTTTATCAAAATCTTACTGTTTTCCTTAATGTGTCCGTGGAATCCAGTTGAGATCCAGAGCTGTCCTACTAAACCACTGAACTGTGCTTTTTCAAACCAGCTCTTTTGAAAACCTCTTTCACCCAGCTTTCAAGGATGAAATTAAATCCTGATTAAGCTTTAATTAATTTTAAATACCTATAGTCTCCTAACCTCCCCAGAACTCCCCAGCAGCATCTACATTCCTTCTCCTGTTTTTCAACTCTTTCTACCCCCATTGGGCATTTCCATCAGGTATAAGAAGTACACAATTACTGCTTACCTCCGAGACCCCTCCGCACAAGAAGGGCCCATTAACGGCAAAAGACTCATTACGGTCTCCAAAAATGATAACAATGGAGGAGAGCACGGCTCTTAAGCATCTATCTGTCAAGAGCACCGTTTAACTGTCACACACACAGCAGCGGCCATTACAGCCGCATGTTAATCTGGTTTATTTACCTCGTCGTTCTGCTCTCGTACACTCAGAAGGAGGAGGAAAACCCGGCAGGTGTCTGATTCCGTGTTATGATCTTTTTGTTTGTTTGCTCCGACTCCTAGCATCACAAGAGGAGCGATCACAAGGCACTCTGCTGCAGATCGTGTGCAGTCATGTTTGAACTGCTTCTCAATGACTCAGTTCAGCTGGAAACAAGCATTGCACAGAAGCACCAATTATGCCAATTAACTCCAATTAGACTAGATCAAAACAAGCAAACTAACAGGTGATCGAGACAGGACTAATCACAGTTTAAGAGGAAATAGTTATAGTTTCCCTTTGCAAAACAAAGCCAAACGGAGAGATGCTGAGTACTTTAAAAATGACTCAATAAATACTGCTCCTCACATTAAAGAAATACACACAGAAAAAATGGTTCTTCAGCCGTTCTTCAGTGGTTCTTTGGGGTGGTTGAGGTGCTATATAGCACCACTGCCATACAACTAATCCGTTAAGCCCCTGTATAGTTCTTTAAAGGTTCTCTAACTCTCTCTTAGTCTCTTAGTTTAGTTGGGAAAGGATTAAAACAATATTAAAATACAGTGTATTTCCTGAAGATAACATGGTTCTCAACCTTTTTGCCCCCAAGGCCGCCTTATAAGGAAATATTCCAGGGCCCCCACACGAGACTTTTTGACCTCAGAAAAGCATAAATGTGATTCAAAGCAGCTTTTGCCATTGTTGTAAATTCTCATTCATAGCAAGCATATGAGAGTGGAGTAACATATCTAAAATCTAAGGAGGACAATGGGGTGGTGGTGGGATGCAACAAGACAGTTTGGATACTGAGAGCTGTCAGTTGCAGTTTAAATTATGTGGAAGGAAGAATACAATTGGAGGGTGAATGAAAGATGATGATTGGCTGTCGTCTTTGAATGAATGTACCTCTTATGGTTCTACATAGCACCATTTGACAAAGGTTCTGTATAGCCCCTTTAAAGATAGGTGCTATATAACACTTACAAGCCAATGAACCACTTTTAGTGGCATTTAGCACCATTTTTATTTAGTGTGTAGTTTGCCTAAAAACGAAAGGTCTTTTACCGTTCATGTCGTCCCAAACCTGACTTTTTATTCTGCTGAACACAAATGGAGAAATGGTCGCTGTTTTCCATGCAATTACATTGAATGGACACTAAAACATTCAAGCTTCATGAACCATATTTCAAATTTTATGAAGCCATATGATAGCTTTAGGTGAAGAAACTTTTAAGAAATTTTAATTTCTTCCCAAATCATTGAACAAATAATGAAAAAAAAAAGTAATTCAGACCTTTTTTTTCTCCATGAATCACTAAAAAGATCTAACTCAACAGAATGATTCATTCACAAAACAAACATTGCTAATGACTGGAATTTTGGGCTGAATTTCCAACACCAAGATATTGTATTTTTTCCAGCTGATAAAAAACACTGACAATCACAATCCACCCGACTTTAATGAGCTTGGGCATTTAAAGTGGAAGACGACATATTTGGTTGGGGCACTAATGTAGTTATCATTAGTTCTCATTCTTGGTGTGAATATTCTTTTAATAAATTAACTTGAAAAGAACAACTCTAATACCGCCTTGATGAAGCCCTCCATTGTAGTTTCCAATGAACATGCCGCAATTACACCATGAAGCATCACAAAAATAATATAAACGCCAACGATATTCCACATCCTGCTATGTTTAGGCAACTGAATCTTGTATTTCTGTCATTACTTTAAAACATAAGAGCAAAAAATCAGCCTCAAATCAAAAACAAAGCTTCTTATCTACATAGAGGAACAGAACAGAGGAGTTATAGAAAGATATAGCTGCTGGCAGATTTGTACTGCATTTGACTTCTTTTGTTGGTCTCTAACTGACTGTTTCTGACTAGAGTCTTCACACATCTAAACAAACCCAAACACAACCCCTCATCTCCTTGTTCTTAAGAGACAGATGAAAACACTATGTTCCCCCAAATGTTCATGCAAAAAATATATATATTTTGAAGAGTGTTGGGGTCCAAACAACACTGGACCCCATTGACTTCCATTGTATGAAAAAAAAAAATCTAAATATATCTTTTCTGTTTCATTTTTTTTTTAATTAAGGTTGAACCACTGGAGTCAAATGGACTAAACAAAGGAATCGAAACAGGGTGGAGCTGTCAGCAAGCACTGCCATACATTCAAACTTAATTTGTTCTCATAGCTGGGACTGAACATTTCCTCATTTTGAAGATGAAAATCTCCCCGCATGCTAAATTATCCACAAGTGCTCACTTTGATCCGGGAGGGGGCCGCAACGGAAGCAGCTAAACTCTCAGCGCTACAGTTCTGGGTGCCCTCGTTTCAGGGCTAAATGTATTAAGGAATAGTGACACGATCACGGCTGTTTTTCATACTGGTCCCGCTGATAAAGATGAAAGCGCTGAACCAGACGAATGCATCCCAGCGAGATCGTCACAAACTTCTAACATACCAACTGCTGTGATGCTTCTGTAGAGCTATTCAGTGAAAGCAGGAAATTGAGATGACAGGGGAAGTAAAGGAGGTGGAGAAAGATGGAGAAGGCTGCCCTCAAAAACTGAAAGAGGAGCTCTCAAGGAAATGATGAGGATGCATATCTTTTAGCGTAGGTCAAACTAGGTGATGTTTTCAATTTTGACTTCCTGCACAGTCCAGTGAGCAGCTCTAAATGTTGAAACGGAATACTTCAGTCTTAATATCCTTCAGTCAGTGGTATTGAGGCCAAATGACCACTTGGAGCCTTTTATAATGGAAATGAAACAAGAAACTAGATTGGTTAAGGTAATAAAAATAGTAACGAAAGTAGAAAAAATATGTATGTGAGTATGTGACAGAACATAAAAGGATTAAAACACGTTTTACTAGCACAATAGTGCTGGTTTAATTTTAATTTTAATTTTTTTAAATAAAAATGGTAAAACATGCATTAGTTCAAAACTAACCCTGCAAATAACATTTATATTTTGATTTGCTTTGCTTAAAAATGTAATAAAAAAGTTAGTAAAAAAACTAATATATATAAATTAATATTGTTGTAAATTAATGAATAAAAATAGTATAGCACAATGAAATTAATTAAATAATTCTTTTTTTATTTATTGTGCTTTATTATTCTATTTTTATTTTGTATTTTGTAAATCACATGGCGCAAGCTGACGGGCTTCTGCTGATCCTGCAGCCAATGAGATTGCTTGCTCAACATTTAAATAGTTTGGTTCATTGTTTGCCATAGGCGGAGTTTCACTTTTGTGCTTGGGGGGGGGGGGGGCACCTTGGGGTATAATTTATAGTATTATAAATAATAATATTAATAATAATAATAATAATAATAATAATAATAATAATAATAAAGGAATTGAACAATTAAAGGATTAAAGGGATTTAAGGGAATAAATAAATAAATATTGGTAAAATAAGTTCTAGGTCTCATTGTAGTAGGCTAATGAAGTAATCAATTTAAACTATTTGCAAATAACATTTTATTTGAAAATGTGCACAAATCATTCTTATTCGTATGTCTAATATGTAGAAAATGCAAATGTTTTTTGCCTCGTCGTCACATTCATTTATGAATCATTGTGTGTGACAGTGACAGTATGACAGTAAGACCTGCCTTGATTTGATTGGCCATCTCGATCATTTTGACATTGACGAGCGCTGTTAGACCACTGAGGTAGAGCAGCCTAAAAAATTCACTTTAAAAATTTGTTGTCATCCTAAAAACAAATTAGCTTTATTCATTCTACACTAAAAGAATAAGATAAGACAAATAAAATGAGATAAATAAATATAATTCAAATAAATATGAATTATATTATTTTTTTATTCATAGCTCAGACAAAATCATTAGCTCTGGTCTGGGGGGGCAGTGAACATCTTCTGAAAGAGTACAGAATGTCCTGATCAAAACACGCGAAGAAGAAGCAGAAACTGTGTCAACTAGACTCTCCCCTGTGAAGGCCTCCTTCCCTTCCCTTTCCCTCTGTACAGATAAAAACGTTATCAAAATGATTCCCGTTCACATGGATCTGCAGTCATTCTGCAAAGAAAAACTACACGCCTGCACACGTACGTATTCAAACGAGCATGCCTATATACTAAACACGTAATACTTACTTGCATGTCATCACCATTCTCACAGATTCACGTTTTTTGAAGTTTACACGATAACGGTATCATTTTAAAGTTTGCGTTTTCAAGCCACCAAACACTGTTGCCATGCAAATGAATGGCCAGAACGCATTAAAAGTTTTCTATTTTAGTTGAAAATGGTGTCGTGCAAATGGCCCCAAAGTAAATAACTAATGATCTTTTACAACGGAAATGAACCAATCAAAAACTTACTTTAGCTGGACAATAACTTTTTTCTAGAGCTGCTCTACAGCCAAAACAATCTCTCTTCCATTAATTTCCTATTATCACCGTAAAGCTGCTTTGAAACAATCTGTATTGTAAAAAGCACTATATAAATGAAGGTGACTTGACATATGTAAGCATATGTAAAATAATGTGATCACCAACATTAAACAGCATATAAATCAAAACTGCCTAACGTTACTGAATGAAATGTCGACCCAGGACGAGCTATAGGACTGTGAAGCTTTAGGGGTGTTGATGGACTCGATGTACGATTTTGATCATTGCTCCGAATCCGATCCAGACATAGGCTTTGAAAAAAATGTGATTTTCTCAGCTTTTTGCTCAGAATTTTTGCTCAAAATCTGTTTTTCCTTTTGATATATTTTCAGATATTCATACAACAAGATATTCTGGGGGCCATGAAACTTTTGTGAAAATGAACGCTGGCTTAACTAGGGTTAACTAGCTTATACAGGCAACACACCTGCATTGATCATTCTAAAACTGGTTAAGACCATCTTGGAATGTTAACTGGCCTAAGCTGTTTCTTCATCAGCAGGGTTTTCTGATGCTGTGGACTGTATTGATTGCATAAGCTTGATTAATCAAGCATAATCTTGTTTGGCTTCATAAAAAAGTAATCACTCACCAGCCTGGTTGGTCGTGATGTCTATGGAGACGTGCTGGGCAGGATACGGGCTCTTGTTGGTGACACCGTTGACCGCCTGGATCTCAAACGTGTAGAGAGTGTGTGCCAGAAGGTTACTGATGAAGACTCTGGACTCGGTCAGTCCCAGCTGTCGGGGCTGAAATTCCACATTATCATCGCAATGTGAGCAGGATCGGCGGTCCGCTTGGCATTTCTTACAAACAATATTGTACATGACGTCCTCGCGACTGCCTGTCTCACGCGGAGAGTGCCACTCCAGAGTCACGGAGGTCTCGTTCACGATGGAGATGACATTTCTTGGCCCAGAGGGAACACCTGACGAGAAAGTAGAAAGACACATGAGAACTTAAACTCATTACGCAAACTATGAAAATGATGCTGCTAAAGTTAATGCCAGTGGGGAAACGTTTTTGGCTACTAATGAGATAAAGATAACATTTACATTTGTCTAGGCTCTTTAAATTACTTTGCTGTAATTGCAGTGCTGTAATTACAACTCTTACAATGGCTTTTTATTAAATTACACTAATTTCTACACTTGAATAATCGAAAATGAGTCATTTTAGATTCATTTTGTGAGTTGAAAAACGAATGCCTTTAGAAGAAATTTAATTGCATGATATGCTTACCGCAGTGAAATAAAACATAAGATTATATGTACGAATGAGAGCACTTTTCTTTCATGGGCAAGTGAAAATCATTTTAGCATTTCCATCCCTCTTTTAAAGCAACAGTTCACCCAAAAATAAACTTCTATTATAATATACTCACCTCTATTCCATTAAAAACCCATATGATTTTCTTTCGTCCATTGAACACAAAAGGTACAATTTAATAAAATTGTACTGGTCACACAGATGCAATTACAAAGAATGGAGACTGGAGCTTTCAAGTAGGGGTGTGCAACAGAGCCAATATCTGTATCTGTATCTGTAACCATCACAAAAGTATTTGTATCTGTATACGGATAAATCCGGAAGTGAAGGGAGCTTTAACCAGAAGTTGGTGAAATTACATGAGAAGCTCAGTGTAATTCTGTTCCCTTCATAGTTTTCATTTAACAAATATGCCTTGTATAATAATATATATAAAATATATAATTTTTATTATAATTATAAAATGTATTTAAATAGTCTAATTAAAACGATAATACTAAATGTTAAATAAAATGAAAAACTTTATTTTTTTTATTTCCAAAGGAACTTTGTGTGGAGTTAAGTCAGGACAATCATCCACAGCCTGGAATAAGAGAACTCTCTATATAAAATAGCTGATTACAAAACATGGAAGTTGAAAGAAATAATTCAGTGGTTGAAAATTTCTAAAACAACTTTTACTTTGCATTCAAATGCAAATCTGAACAAATTATAAATAATACATTTTTTGCTGGCTCCGGGAGAGAGTGAGAGAGAAAAAACATCATCATCATACAAGGTTTAAAACATTAAAAAAAAAAAAAAAAACATATCAAGTAGTAGAAAATGTGTATGATGCCTAGTATTTTAGTTGATATTACTCTTGGCCGGCTGATTTCTGAGAGATGTACGGAGACTGCAATGCGGCTTTTAGATTTGTGATTTTTGTGTCATGCTATGCTATGCTATGCTACTTTTTACCTATTATTCAGAATAATTCGTTATTTGTTTTGAAGCCATTATGCATACCCGTCCGGATACATACATCTGGGCCAGAGGTGTAAAGAGTACCTGAAAACCATACTTGAGTAAAAGTACAGTATTTTACTCATACTAAATATAGGCTCAAAGATGCACTAGTGCTCAACACCTGAGAGACACGCCAGTGAAAATAAGAAACTATTGATTTGTAAGATAATAATAATAATAATAATTTGTTACATTTATATAGCGCTTTTCTGAGTACTCAAAGCGCTTTACATGGAAGGGGGGAATCTCCTCAACCACCACCAATGTGCAGCATCCACCTGGATGATGTGACGGCAGCCATATTGCGCCAGAACGCCCACCACACACCAGCTGATTGGTGGAAAGGAGACAGAGTGATGAAGTCAATCAGTATATGGGGATGATTAGGAGGCCATGATGGACAGAGGCCAATGGGCAAATTTGGCCAGGATGCCGGGGTTACACCCCTACTCTTTTTCCGAAGGACATCCTGGGATTTTTAATGACCACAGAGAGTCAGGACCTCGGTTTAACGTCTCATCCGAAGGATGGTGCTTGTTACAGTATAGTGTCCCCATCACTATACTGGGGCATTAGGACCCACACAGACCACAGGTTAAGCACCCCCTGCTGGCCTCACTAACACCTCTTCCAGCAGCTACCTAGTTTTTCCCAGGAGGTCTCCCATCCAGGTACTGACCAGGCTCAGCCCTGCTTAGCTTCAGTGGGAAACCAGTCTTGGGCTACAGGGTGATATGGCTGCTGGCGAAGATAAAAAAATCATGAGAAATCATGTTTATTTTCTAAAATCAAAATAAAACTGAACACCTCAATATTGCAATAAATCAAGTTCAACACAACAGCATCTTAAACAGTTAAGCTCAAGTGCACAAAAAGGCCATAAGTAAACCAATATCCTTCTAAAAGGTCTCTTCAATATAGCGAAAATGAAATAGTCAAAGCCTTCTTGCACTGGATGTGCTGGATTCGGCCTCATCACCAGCTGCAGTCATGAACTCATCTCATATCAAACACTTGCGATTCAGCAACTACCTGCTAATGCACTCGCATTCATGTAAAGTAGCCTTGTTGACAAGTTTGGGTGAATAAAGGCGAAAGATATAGTACCTTCAATGCCCTTAGATGGTGATATCACTTCTTTATAGCAGAAACAAACTGCTGCAGAAAAGGTTAGGTGCCATGCATAATGTAATGTGTAATTGCATTATTCATCACAAATGTATTGGAGTAAAAAGTACATTTACTTGTTCAAAAATGTAGTCAAATAGAGAGTAAAAGTTGCTAATATCTTTGATACTCAGTACAACTACAAAGTAGCCAAAAAGATACTTAAGTACAGTAACTAATTACATTTACTCAAATACTGTACACCACTGATCTGAGCACTACCCTACTTTCAAGCTTCAAAAAACATAACGTTATAATAAAAGTTCTGATCTGGAAACCTGGAAAGTTCTGAAGCCATGCATTTGCTCTAGTGTGGAGAACACACCAGATTTAAACAATTATTCATAAAATTTAAGTTTAAATATTGAGAGTTTGAAAGAAGCAAAGATGATTTGTTAATCAACTGAGACATATCTTTTCAATGAATTTGTTGATTCAGTTTAAATGATTCATTCATTCACGAATCAAACTGATTCTGTTCTTAAGTTCATCTTCAGCTGATTCAATCATCTGGGTAGATAAGTAGTTAATGATGATTTAAATTTCAGTCTGTTCATCGCACAAAGCTATTGTATAAGACTTGGTTGTATGAACCACTTCTTTTGCGCTTTATGGACAAAATTAAGGCAAAGTTCACACAGCAACAGAATACGGTTGTCACTCCTGTTTTTGAGTCCTTAATATGGTTACGTTCACACACAGTTCGGTTATTTACGGAGGTGACAACCGCATTCTATAACCAAACTCATGAGACCAAAGTAAAACCCAAAGCAAACTGCGAGAGAGACGCTCTGCGCTGCACAAACACAAATGCATGTCTACCGTGTGTTGCAGGTTTTCATGTGTGGTTTCGGGAAAAACTGACAGTGTGAATCATAAAGTTATAAAGTTCTGGAACGACATGAGGGTTTGTCAATTTCTGTATGAACTAATCTTTATTTATATAATTGTCTATCAGCTATTGCGGTTTCATTCCCCAAAGGTATTTAATCACAAGTTATCTCAGTTTTTACAGCAGAGTTCACTTAGTATGTGCACAATATTAGCTGATGATATGTCACATTAAATCTTTTCCATGTGGTTAAAGTTCAAAACATTTTCTACTCAACAACAAGAAAGTCTTACAGAATGGAGCTGTGTTGTGCGTTTCCTTTTAGCTGTGGTCTCGGTCCCAGAGCGATGTGTAACTGCTTATAATTACCATGCAGAGTGGCGGCCCCCGAGCGGCCGTACATCAGCCCACTAACTCAACACTGTGAGTGGCTTTTCATCAACAGTCAGAATAAGGGATAAAAACAAGGTTTTAGTAATGGCTCTTTATCACAACCTCCTTGATCCATTCCTACACATTCAGCCTTCCCACTACAGCCACAGGGAGAAGTCATATTGTGTTTCTGATAAAGCAATGACTACCCCCTCCATCACCCCCCCACCCCCCTACAGATCACGGAAAGGTTGTGATGTTAACTATAGACCGCAACAGAACCAGATGAGAGCCAGGAAACGTTCTGGAAGGTTCAGGTTTGATTTCAGGTTTGACCAGCCACTTTCCACAAGAACATTTGAGTGACTCCTCCTTGAAATACCAAACCTGGCGAGGAGACGTTCCAGAACTTGAAGCAAGAGAAGAATGATTTCACTCAGGCCGAGACACAATGAGCTATTGTGCAGGCAGGGCCTTGTGGGATAGAATCAGGGGCTACTGGGATCCTAAACAGGGAGCGCCGATGAAAGAAGCGACCTCGAACTCTGGCGACCCCGATGATTAGCCAATCAGTTGAGCAGAACGCTTCTGACCGCTCATATATGTGTGTGTGTGTGTGTGTGTGTGTGTGTGTGGACAAAATGGGGACAAAATGTCCCCACAAAGATGGCAATATCCAAAATCCTTGTCCTTGTGGGGACATTTTTTGGTCCCCATGAGGAAAACAGCTTATAAATCATACTAAGTGATGTTTCTTGAAAATGTAAAAATGCAGAAAGTTTCCTATGATGGGTAGGTTTAGGGGTAGGGTTAGTGTAAGGGGATAAAATATACAGTTTATACAGTATAAAAACCATTATGTCTATGGAAAGTCCCCATAAAACATGGAAACACAATGTGTGTGTGTGTGTGTGTGTGTTTTTCTATCCCGGTGGGGACTTCAACCTGAATGCACAGACTCATGGGGACTCGTGGAGACCTAAATTGAGGTCCCCATGAGGATACAAACTTATAAATCATAGCCTACAGAATGATTTTTTTCCCTTTTTTTTTTTTTTGAAAATGTAAAAATGCAAAAAGTGTTGTGTGATGGGTAGGTTTAGGGGTAGGGTTAGTGTAAGGGGATAGAAGATACAGTTTGTAGAGTATAAAAACCATTATGTCTATGGAGAGTCCCCACAAAGACAGTAAACCAGACACGTGTGTGTGTGTGCATGCGCGTGTGTGTGAAATAAAATACAACATCTAGAAATAGCTGTATAAATAAATATATTGCTATCAAGAACACCTCATACAGTGCAATGTCGGATGGATGGATGGATGGATGGATGGAACATTCACTGAAAAAGAAGAAACTTTTTTTTTTGTAAGAGTTGCAGACTCTATTTTTTGCCCTATTCAGGGAATAGTGCCATAGATGTTTTAAAAGGTCTGTGAGGGTCCATAAAGCAGTGGCTTTTTCTGCTCTGTTAGCAGGGAGTGTTTCATTCAGACAGTGAGTTGGTCACTATCCAAACAGCAGGGCTTTGCTTACACCACAGTTAACACCCAAAGCACTGTTTGATTAGGTGCTACGACAGCAGAGATGTCTTACTCACTATATCTCACAGTCAGGCTTAAGAAAGGCTGAGGGGAAAAGGTAGAAGGCGAGAGACGGGAGGAAAAAAGCACGAGTGAATCAAAGTGGAGGTGGGCCATATCTGGAACTAGGCCAAAAGATGTATGTGTGTTGCGTGTGTGTGTGTGTGTGTGTGTGTGTGAGAACAGAATGAGGCCATGAGATGCAGCCAGTTCTAACACAATTAGCCGGTTCCCAAAGGAAATGCAGACACACCAAGAGCAGCTTCACTACATACACACATGCAAAAATCACCATAATTGACAGCATACAGGTACTGTACTGATACAGTATGTATACCTCCCGGTAAATATAAAATAAAATAAATAAATAAATGTATATCTCCTGCATCCTCAACAGCCAAGCATTCAAGACCTGCCTGTTAAATGGGGAAATGCCCTGCTGTGATAAGCACTAATTTCGTGGGCATGTTTGTATGTGTAATTCCTTTAGTGAATTGGGTGCTAAAACAACACAGGCAATGTGTGCAAATTAATTGTGCTATCAGTGGGTGCAATCTTGATGAATTTCACAATTTATATTAATAGTCAAAAGTCTGGCATACTGTAAAAACATACACTACTGTTCAGAATTTGGGGTTATTAAAGGGACAGTTCACCCAAAAATAAACATTTTGTCATCATTTACTCACCGTCAAGTTGTTCCAAACCTGTATAAGTTTCTTTCTTCTGTTGAACACAAAAGAAGGTATTTTAAAGAACGTTGGTAATCAAACAGTTGGTAAGAAATGGCTACCGTAGCCAACGACTTCCATAGCTAAAAAAAAAAAAAATGGTTACCGTCAACTGTCTGGTTATCAACATTCTTCAAAATACCTTCTTTCGTGTTCAACAGAATAAAGAAACTCATAGACACAAGACATTTATAATAGATTTCTATTTCTATTTTATGTATGTATGTATGTATGTATGTACGTACGTATGTATGCATGCATGTATGCATGTATGTATTTATGCATGTATGTGTGTATGTATGTATGTATTTATGTATGTATGTATGCGTGTATGTATGTATGTGTATACACATGTATGTATGTATGTATGTATGTATGTGTGTATGTATGCATGTATGTATTTATGTATGTATGCATGTATGTATTTATGCATGTATGCATGTGTGTATGTATGGATGTATGTATGTGTGTATGTATGCATGTATGTATGCATGTATGTATATATGCATATATGTATGCATGCATGTATGCATTTATGTACAGTTGTGGTCAGAATTATTGGCACCCCTTGTTAAATATGATGAAAGATGGCTGTAAAAATAAATCTGCATCGTTTATCCTTTTGATCTATCATTCAAAAAAAATTGCAAAAACCTAACCTATCATTGAAGTAAAAGAATGAAAAGTCGGGGGGAAATCACATTATGAAATAAATGTTTTTCTCCAAAACACGTTGGCCACAATTATTGGCACCCCTAGAATTTTTTTATGAGTAAAATATCTCTGAAGTATATTCCCATTAATATTTACATTTTTTAGCACACCAGGGTGACTAGGAACATGAAATTGTCCAGCTATGATGTCTTGTTCCACAGGAGTATAAATATGAGGAAACACAAAGGCCAAATTCCCTTAATCATTCATCACAATGAGTAAAACCAAAGAATAGAGTTCTGATATGCAGCAAAAGATTGTTGAGCTTCACAAAGTGGCTGTAGGAAAATAGCTAAAGCATTGAAAATCCCCATTTCCACCATCAGGGAAATAATTAAGAAGTTCCGATCAACTAAAGATGTTACGAATCTGCCTGGAAGAGGACGTGTGTCTATATTGTCTTAATGCACGGCGAGGAGGAAAGTTTGAGTGGCCAAAGACTCTCCAAGGATCACAGATGGAGAATTGCAGAGATTAATTGAGTCTTGGGGTCAGAAAGCCTAAAAAAAAAAAAATCAAACAACCCCTACATCACCTCATGTTGTTTGGGAGGGATTCAAGAAAAATCCTTCTTGCTCATCCAGAAGCCAACTCCAGCATATTCAGTTGTCAGACACAACTGGAAATTCAAAAGGGACCTGGTTCTATGGTCAGATGAAACTATAAAAAGAGCTTTTTGGCAGAAAACCCACCAGATGGGTTTGGTGCAAACAGGGATAAAAAGTACCCCATGCCCACGGTTAAAAATACCGCTGGATCTTTAATGTTGTGGGCCTATTTTTTTCCTGGAGGTCCTGGACATCTTGTTCAGATACATGATATAATGGATTCTAGCAAATACCAACAGATAAAAAATCAAAACCTGACAGCCTATGCTAGAAATCTTATAATGGGCCGTGGTTGGATCTTCCATCAGGACAACGATCCAAAACAAACATCAAAATCAACACACAAATGTGTCACTGAACACAAAATGAAGCTTCTGCTATGACCATCCCAGTCCCCTGACCTGAACCCTATAGAAAATGAGTGGGCTGAACTGAAGAGAAGAAGCGCCAACATGGATCTGGGAATCTGAAGGATCTGGAGAGATTCTGTATGGAGGAATGGTCACTGATCTCTTGTCAGGTGTTCTCCAAACTCATCAGGCATTATAGGAGAAGACTCAGAGCTGTTATCTTGGCAAAAGGAGGTTGCAAAAAGTATTTAATAAAAGGGTGCAAATAATTATGGCCAACGTGTTTTGGAAAAATACATTTATTTCATAATGTGACCAACCCCCCCCCAGTTTCAATTCTTTTACTTCAATGAAAGGTTAGATTTTTGCACATTTTTTTGAATGAAAGATCAAAAAGTTTCACTCTACATATACCAAAGTCATTTCATATTTTATATTTGGGAGATATCCCAGATAAGGTTGGAAAAGATGAACAATATTTATTTAAGATTTTACTGGCAACAATTAAAAGGCAATAACCCGGAAATGGTATAAGGAAAATCCACCTACAAGAGAAGACTGGTTCCAAATAATAACAGAGGTTAGAGAAATGGAAAGACTTACATATATACTTCGGTTGCAAATTCAAATTTTTGATAACAAATAGAGGAAATGGTTAGCAAGTTCCTATGTGGTTTAGATGATTGGATTGGCAAGTGTATATAAATGTATACAGATATAATGTACTGGTGGAATGACTAAAGGTCTATATGTAATGTATGGCAACCTTTTGCCTTTTCTTCTACTTCTGTTATGTAAGATGTTCCAAAAGACAATAAAAAAATTAAGTAGCAAAAAAAAAAAGAAAGATCAGAAGGATAAACAATGCAGATTTATTTTTACACCCATCTTTGATCATATCTACCAGGGGTGCCAATAATTCTGACCACAACTGTATGTATGTATGTATGTATGTATATATATATATATATGTATGTATTTATTTATTTTTGAGCACCAACTCATCATATTAGAATGATTTCTGAAGGATCATGTGACACTGAAGGCTGGAGTAATGATGCTGAAAATTCAGCTTTGCCATCACAGGAATAAATTATATTTAAAAAAAAAAAAAATAAATAAAATAAAATAAAATATATATATATATATATACTAACAGAAAAAAAAAAACCAGTTATTGTACAATTGTAATAATATTTCACAATATTATCATTGTTACTGTATTTTTGTTTAAATAAATGTAGCCTTGGTCAGCATAAGAAACACTGTCCACTTCTTGTGGTTTCAAGTTCACACACACACTGCTTTTGCGATGCTCTCAACAAGATTAAAACCAAATCCTGTGAGTGAGTATCAAAGCGTCAGAGATGTGAGGATGAGAGACAAAGACACACTGAGGAACTGTGACAGACATGAGAAGATTAATCTGGGAATGGACATGTGGATGATAAGGAATCGACTGGCTCTGCCGCTGCTGTTGGATTTATTGCACATTTAACTCTCTCTCTCACACAGACACACTGGCAAGAGGCCAACCAGACGGCTGCTACCACTTCCTGTCTTGGACGATGAGGATAAATCGGTTTTGTTTTACAACACTTAAAAAAAAAAAAAAAAAAAAAAAAACGACACAATCTTTATTGAGTTTTCTCTGTTTTTTCAGTCTCAATGGAGCACTTGCATGGAGCTTCATGATGCAATTCCGATTGCCAGGCACTGAATATATACTCTACCGTTCAAAACTTTTTTCTTTCTTTTATTAAGTAGGAAAGATAGGAATATTCTTATTCAGTAAGGATGTATTAAATTGATAAAAAGTGACAATAAGTACATTTATAATGTTAGATAATGTAAAAAAGACTTCTTCAAATAAATGCTGTTCTTTTGAACTTTCTATTCAAAAAATGAATTCGCTATTTACATGGCAGAATTTGCGAGCGGAAAGACTGAACGCTTCTCCAGAGAGAAATCCTTTTATTTTTAATATTTAAAAATGTTTGTGTGCTGCTGAGCGTCCCTGTGTGTGTAATAAGCAGAGTGTAATACTGCGCTATTGTTTTTGTTGGTCAATGGCGCAGTCGTTTTCAGTTGCCTCAAAATAGCAACACATGCATTTCCGGATATCGCATAAAAACGCTGGATGGAAACGCCAAGATGTGCATAAATTCTAAAAGTGTGCATAAAAGAAAAGTATGTGTTAAGTCTGTAAGACTAATAAGTCTGTCATCAAAAAAATTTGGTTTAATTCCGTTTAGAACTGCCTCGCATGATTGCATTCCCAAACACCAGGTATTCGAATGCAAAATAACATGACAGTGTTTATTGCATTTCATCTGCGTGCTCTGAGACACGTCATTTATGCTGTTAAAAAAAAAAAAGCCACAGTGACTTCCCTGATTGTAGCAACTTTCATTTTTATTAGAGATATTTTGTTCCAATTTCCCAGGAAGTGACAAATTTGTTCTCTTGAACACATGGGATGGAAACGTCTTGGTTACGTATGTAACCCTCGTTCCCTGAAGGAGGGAACGGAGACGTACGTCGGACATCACCGACGAATTGGAATCACTTCTGGGAGCCCTATCAGCTTCGAGTGTATACAGAACGGGCCAATGGCCATTGCCAGGTGGCAAGTGGAAAGCCAAGCGACCCTGAGACGGGCCACCCAGAGATGGAGGGGACAGCTCTTCGGGAGATGGTGTCCGCACCGCTCCGAGGGCCGGGGGAGAATTTTTTGTTCAAATTTGACTTGTGTTCTGCCACTGGCCTTTGGGCCTTGTCACCCTCAGGTTCCTCTCCCACAGGCTCTGTAAGCTTTGCCCATTAGGGTGGACGTAAACTTACAGGCCTTGGATGGGAGACGTGGATTACCACACCAGGAGGAAGCGGACGCCGGACACAGTTGCATTGCGTCGGCGCGTTCCACTGGCGGGATCTCTACGTACCCCTTGGCTGGCCCGCCATCGAGGGTAGTGAGGAGTGAAGATGGCATCTTTTTTGTTTTTTTGTTTTTTTTTGTTTAATGGCATCTTTTTTATGAATGAAGGTATTCCCGACCACCAGTACCCCTACTGATGTCTTTATGAAATTGATTTTTTTTTTCTCAATTGTAGCCATTAATTTTAGGCATTCAGCATTACAATATAATTGAAAGCTATCAGTTTTTAACATTTATTAGACTTTAAATAATACAACAACTAAGTGAACTTAAAACAACCTCACATAAACCCATTATAATAAATGCCACATTTACCTGCCCTTTAATATATCAGGGCTCAATTTTTTCTATTGGCCCAGTCAGACCAGTTCAGATTTTTACTTGCCGTCAAAATGCACAAAAAGTTATTTTTTCATTGTTTTTGACCCATGTAACCTTGTAAACATTGCTTTACGATTTTTAGGTAGGTTTAAAAGGTAGGATATATACAGAAATTAAAAAAAAAGTTAACACTTTAAAGTCTTTGCTGCATAAATTATAAATGAAATATAGATTAATCCTTCTTAAAGCTACAAACGTTATTCAGTCAAGAGCAGTGAGTGCTCTTGACTGAATAACGTCTTTTATCTTTTGTTCTTTGATTAACATTAATGACAGACATCGGGTTTAATAGGCTGCTGTCACTTTAAGATCTGAAGCACATTACGTGGATCTGATGCACATCCTATTTTCTCACAACTCTTTAAATACATTTAAGGCTTCATTCAACTTAGTTAACTGTGCTTGCGAGGATACTCGACAAAACGGGCATTTTGGCATAATTTTGTCCGTGCAAGTGCTGTCTGAAGCGGCTTTCTGTGTGCACGAGTGTGTGTGTGTGTCACACAGACAGGAGATTCACAGACGCACATGCCAGTAGTAACGCACTGCCTTCTCTTTTGTGTCTTATTGCGCTTGTATGATTTAAAGGCATTTGCTTGAATAAGAGCGTGATCATATATTGTAATGCTAGCCAAAGGATGTCGGGAAAAAATGGATACTGTGTTAACTGCGTTAAAGCTGCAGTCTGTAAGTTTTGCCTCTGTGTCGCCATCTCTGTTTGAAACCTGCAATTGCAGTTATTTGCGGAGTTATCATCTGTACGAGGCGGCATCCGCTCCTCACATGCGATAGCCTACTAGCCGGACTCCTTCTTTATGTATACAGACGTGACGTAATGTCGCAAAGACATGCTTTAATTGCCCGCGGAAATCCACCATACCACTCAAATTATAACACATTATTACAAGCTTACCGTTGTGAATGGGGCTAAGGTAAGGAGATAGTTTTGAATACTGGCTTGTTGTGTACTTGCTCAAAAATTGATTTTGGATCATTTTTTACCAAAAAAAGTTACGGACTGCAGCTTTGAATATATTTTATGCGTTAAACTGAAAAAATTAATCGTGTGCGTTAACGTGTGAATTTTAACAGCACTAATTGAAAAACATTTTTCCTAGCATCTCAAATTGTTTCCATTAACATGTCGCTTTAGGAGCTCCGTAGCTCCCAAAACTGGAAAATGAATTTTCGACTTAATAAGCCTGTTTATCAGTAAATGATGGAGAATTTCTTTGCCCCCTCTAAACTGCAAACTCATTTATAAGTTGGACTCGACAGATTTGAAATAACTAATGAGAATGCTGGCAGTGGACCACTGCATGCTTGCTAAAAAATGCTCTGTTCATTATTCAGAACCTCAATCCACTACATTTGTAAATGAAAATATATTTATAGGCAATCTTCAGCTAATTCAAAATTCAAGATGAGTCATGTAAACACAAACAACGTCATTCATCCACTAAAAATACTGCAAGAAATGGCTCGAAAAAGTGAAATGATTTCTGAGAAAAGCTCTAGCAGCATTTGTTTGCAGACGTTGACTTTTTGAGAACTCTGTGTGTGGATGTGCACATCTGTTTATGTGTGTGTGATGGTTTGTAGCGCTGCACTACACGCGGGCTGCTGAAGAAAGCGTGTACACAGGCTTAAGCTCATAGCAGAATCACAGCGAGTCAGACGTCGCTGGCAGAGGATTAACGGCAGCAAAGCAATTACACTGCTTTACAGTCCTGTTCACTGCACCTGTACACACAGCACTGACTCTTGCAGGTCAACCGTTTGTGTGTGTAAGTGTGTGTGTGTACTGGCTCAGAGAAATCCATAGAAGTGTTCTCCAGGGATCTGTCTAAGTGCAATCGCCTTAGTGCTCTTATATCTCTGTCTGTCTGTGTCTCTCTCTCTGTCTGTCTGTCTCTCTCTGTGTCTCTCTCTGTCTCTCTGTCTGTGTGTGTGTGTGTGTGTGTGTGTGTGTGTGTGTGTGTGTGTGTGTGTGTGTGTGTGTGTGTGTGTGTGTGTGTGTGTGTGTGTGTGTGTGTGTGTGTGTGTGTGTGTGTGTGTGAGTGATTCACATGAACTAGACATGAACCTATAGCAGATATCAGTGTGCTGCTGTAAATACATTAATTAGCCATCTAAATAAGGCCATTACATAAACTTTTACTTTTTTATATATAATTATATAGATTACATACTATCTCTAACCACAGACTAAAGTGCATTATTTATTTTATGAATCCTTTGAATCTTTCCCGGACACCACTAAAGCCAGGATTTATCAGATTCAGCTTCTGGCCACAATTCCGCACCAATAGCTAAATAAACCCAAATACAAACAGCAACCAGGGTTCCATATAAGCCTAGACATATTAGTTTCATCAAATCCAGACTGGTCTCTGTTGGCCAACCAATCCTCAGATAACAATTTCTGCTCTTGCTCGGCCAAACAAAACAGCTAAGTCTAAGAGAGAAGGCTTTATCCACATTCCACACACATACAGTACACACACATATTCTTATCTATATGAGGACATGCCATAGACTTCTATTGCTTTTATATAAAACTACAAACCCGATTACAAAAAAGTTGGGACACTGTACAAATTGTGAATAAAAAAGGAATGCAATAATTTACAAATCTCATAAACTTATATTTTATTCACAATAGAATATAGATAACATAACAAATGTTGAAAGTGAGACATTTTGAAATGTCATGCCAAATATTGGCTCATTCTGGATTTCATGAGAGCTACACATTCCAGAAAAGTTAGGACAGGTAGCAATAAGAGGCCGGAAAAGTTAAATGTACATATAAGGAACAGCTGGAGGACCAATTTGCAACTTATTAGGTCAATTGGCAACATGATTGGGTATAAAAAGAGCCTCTCAGAGTGGCAGTGTCTCTCAGAAGTCAAGATGTGCAGAGGATCACCAATTCCCCCAATGCTGCGGCGAAAAATAGTGGAGCAATATCAGAAAGGAGTTTCTCAGAGAAAAATTGCAAAGAGTTTGAAGTTATCATCATCTACAGTGCATAATATCATCCAAAGATTCAGAGAATCTGGAACAATCTCTGTGTGTAAGGGTCAAGGCCGGAAAACCATACTGGATGCCCCGTGATCTTCGGGCCCTTAGACGGCACTGCATCACATACAGGAATGCTACTGTAATGGAAATCACAACATAGGCTCAGGAATACTTCCAGAAAACATTGTCTGTGAACACAATCCACCGTGCCATTCGCCATTGCCGGCTAAAACTCTATAGGTCAAAAAAGAAGCCATATCTAAACATGATCCAGAAGCGCAGGCGTTTTCTCTGGGCCAAGGCTCATTTAAAATGGACTGTGGCAAAGTGGAAAACTGTTCTGTGGTCAGACGAATTAAAATTTGAAGTTCTTTTTGGAGAACTGGGACGCCATGTCATCCGGACTAAAGAGGACAATGACAACCCAAGTTGTTATCAGCGCTCAGTTCAGAAGCCTGCATCTCTGATGGTATGGGGTTGCATGAGTGCGTGTGGCATGGGCAGCTTACACATCTGGAAAGGCACCATCAATGCTGAAAGGTATATCCAAGTTCTAGAACAACATATGCTCCCATCCAGACGTCGTCTCTTTCAGGGAAGACCTTGCATTTTCCAACATGACAATGCCAGACCACATACTGCATCAATTACAACATCATGGCTGCGTAGAAGAAGGATCCGGGGACTGAAATGGCCAGCCTGCAGTCCAGATCTTTCACCCATAGAAAACATTTGGCGCATCATAAAGAGGAAGATGCGACAAAGAAGACCT
Source organism: Coreius guichenoti (assembly GCA_039654105.1). Lineage (NCBI taxonomy): Eukaryota > Metazoa > Chordata > Actinopteri > Cypriniformes > Gobionidae > Coreius > Coreius guichenoti. Next base: position 8,218,887 of record CM077175.1, read on the forward strand.
AAGACAGTTGAGCAACTAGAAGCCTGTATTAGACAAGAATGGGACAACATTCCTATTCCTAAACTTGAGCAACTTGTCTCCTCAGTCCCCAGTCGTTTGCAGGCTGTTATAAAAAGAAGAGGGGATGCCACACAGTGGTAAACATGGCCTTGTCCCAACTTTTTTGAGATGTGTTGATGCCATGAAATTTAAAATCAACTTATTTTTCCCTTAAAATGATACATTTTCTCAGTTTAAACATTTGATATGTCATCTATGTTGTATTCTGAATAAAATATTGAAATTTGAAACTTCCACATCATTGCATTCTGTTTTTATTCACAATTTGTACAGTGTCCCAACTTTTTTGGAATCGGGTTTGTAATTATAATGTTAAAAGACTAACACTTAGCCACATCCCCACCCGACCCATGAAAGAGCATCATGTTTAGAAAAAAATAAAATAAATGAATGATTATTATTATTAACAACAATGCTACCTCTAATAATAACAATTATTATTTAAATAGTTGTTTAAATATTAATTGTACCCACATCCCCACTCGCGATTAATCGCATCCAAAATAAAAGTTTGTGTTTACATAATATATGTGTGTGTACTCTGTATAATTATTATGTATTTATAAATACACACACATGCATGTATACAGTGGGGAGAACAAGTATTTGATACACTGCCGATTTTGCAGCTTTGCCCACTTACAAAACATGTAGAAGTCTGTAATTTTTATCATAGGTACACTTCAACTGTGAGAGACGGAATCTAAAACAAAAATCCAGAAAATCACATTGCATGATTTTTAAGTAATTAATTTGCATTTTATTGCATGACATAAGTATTTGATACATCAGAAAAGCAGAACTTAATATTTGGTACAGAAACCTTTGTTTGCAATTACAGAGATCATACGTTTCCTGTAGTTCTTGACCAGGTTTGCACACACTGCAGCAGGGATTTTGGCCCACTCCTCCATACAGACCTTCTCCAGATCCTTCAGGTTTCGTGGCTGTCGCTGGGCAATACGGACTTTCAGCTCCCTCCAAAGATTTTCTATTGGGTTCAGGTCTGGAGACTGGCTAGGCCACTCCAGGACCTTGAGATGCTTCTTACGGAGCCACTCCTTAGTTGCCCTGGCTGTGTGTTTCGGGTCGTTGTCATGCTGGAAGACCCAGCCACGACCCATCTTCAATGCTCTTACTGAGGGAAGGAGGTTGTTGGCCAAGATCTCGCGATACATGGCCCCATCCATCCTCCCTTCAATACGGTGCAGTCGTCCTGTCCCCATTGCAGAAAAGCATCCCCAAAGAATGATGTTTCCACCTCCATGCTTCACGGTTGGGATGGTGTTCTTGGGGTTGTACTCATCCTTCTTCTTCCTCCAAACACGGCGAGTGGAGTTTAGACCAAAAAGCTCTATTTTTGTCTCATCAGACCACATGACCTTCTCCCATTCCTCCTCTGGATCATCCAGATGGTCATTGGCAAACTTCAGACGGGCCTGGACATGCACTGGCTTGAGCAGGGGGACCTTGTGTGCGCTGTAGGATTTTAATCCATGATGGCGTAGTGTGTTACTAATGGTTTTCTTTGAGACTGTGGTCCCAGCTCTCTTCAGGTCATTGACCAGGTCCTGCCGTGTAGTTCTGGGCTGATCCCTCACCTTCCTCATGATCATTGATGCCCCACGAGGTGAGATCTTGCATGGTGCCCCAGACCGAGGGAGATTAACCGTCATCTTGAACTTCTTCCATTTTCTAATAATTGCGCCAACAGTTGTTGCCTTCTCACCAAGCTGCTTGCCTATTGTCCTGTAGCCCATCCCAGCCTTGTGCAGGTCTACAATTTTATCCCTGATGTCCTTACACAGATCTCTGGTCTTGGCCATTGTGGAGAGGTTGGAGTCTGTTTGATTGAGTGTGTGGACAGGTGTCTTTTATACAGGTAACGAGTTCAAACAGGTGCAGTTAATACAGGTAATGAGTGGAGAACAGGAGGGCTTCTTAAAGAAAAACTAACAGGTCTGTGAGAGCCGGAATTCTTACTGGTTGGTAGGTGATCAAATACTTATGTCATGCAATAAAATGCAAATTAATTATTTAAAAATCATACAATGTGATTTTCCGTCTCTCACAGTTGAAGTGTACCTATGATAAAAATTACAGACCTCTACATGCTTTGTAAGTAGGAAAACCTGCAAAATCGGCAGTGTATCAAATACTTGTTCTCCCCATTGTATATTTAAGAAAGATGTGATATATTTATATATAAAATATTTATATATAATATAATATAATATAATATTATATATATATATATACTTATACATACATATACAGTATATACATGCAAATATTTCTTAAATATACATGAATGAGTGTGTATTTATATATACATAATAATTATATGCAGTACACACATATATTGTGTATATACGTATATGGTAACACTTTACAATAAGGTTTCATTAGTTAACATTAGTTAATGTATTAACTAACATGAACTAACCATGAGCAGTACATTTGTTACTGTATTTGTTAATCTTTGTTAACGTTAGTTAATAAAAATACAGTTGTTCATGGTTTGTTCATGTTAGTTCACAGTGCATTAACTAATGTTAACAAGATTTTAATAAAGTATTAGTAAATGTTGAAATTAACATTAACAAAGATTAATAAATGCTGTATAAGTGCAGTTCATTATTAGTTCATGTTAACTAATGTAGTTAACTAATGTTAACAAATGAACCTTATTGTAAAGTGTTACCATATATATATATATATATATATATTCGTGTTTATTTCGTGCTGTAACTGGTATTAAGGCGGAAGAGAAGATCAGTTCACGTGCGCTTCGCGCTGCCGCTTCTCTTGAGCTGAGCTGCGCCAGATCGATCTCACGCCACAGTGCCAAAACGATATTTATGTTTTTGAATTTCGTAATAAAATGGACGTAATTTGAAATCTGAGACTTTGTTTCATATCAATAGTAACAAAGTACAAAGATTACTGCGATTTATTGGATGGGAGGCACGCTACAATGTTCTTTCATTCATCAACTGAAAACAGGATGACTAATCGATTCTTGGGATTTAAGAATCGATATTGTTTCGTAAAAATGAGAATCGATTAAAATCGAGAAATCTGTATTTTTTACCCAGCCCTATTATTTATGTATCAGTTATTTTGTAATAGTGGATGACTTTGAATTACCCCAAAGGGAGGTTTCATTAGATTTAGCTCACTTTTGAGGACAATATTGTTCTCAAAGTATAACCAAGAAAACTTCCACACATACACGCACAGTAACTGGCGATCCATGTAAACCTAGACGCATTAGTTGCATCGAACCCGGACTTGTCGCCAACCAAGCCCCAGATAACAAGTTCTGCTCTTGCTCTGCCAATCGAAACAGCTAAATCCGAGACAGAATGCTCTATCTACACGCACACACAAACCCCAGAACAGAACTGGTCGCCACATAGCTCCTGGAGAATTAATCTTGAGGATTGTGCTGTCCGGCTTCCTCCAATTAACCAGTAAGCTGTCAGCCATCAACACACACACATACACTCCCAGCAGACATTTCTGAGGAAATAATTTAAGTTCTGATGGAGGCTCGAGGCGATTCGGCCCAGTCCCACTGCTCTACTCCCCGCAGAGACAACCACAAATCCCCAGAGAGAGAGAGAGACAGGAGTACAGTGAGCCCGCGGAAGAGGTGAAATTTAACTTTACACTGAAATTGAGATGATGTAATTTACTACATGCAGGGTGGCGTGTCTTGATAGATTCCTGTGGACTCCCTCTCTCAGCAATCTATCATCATGTTAATCAGACCGCAGACCACTTTCCCTTTTTATATATATTTTTAAACCTATTTCTGTAGCTGCTAGACGCCCCGCAAGCAATTTCAAGCAGCAGTTCATAGAGAAATATTAATTTTGAATCATTTTCTCACCATCTGAGACAGTAAAATGACCAGGTGTTAGCATGGGCCTTCCTCTGAGCAGGTGTTGGGCTAAATCGCAAATGGCCATCTGTATATGTGTCACTGAACGCCATTTTAGACTCTAAATGGAGAATTAAAATGCTTAGAGGACTTTCAAATACAGCGTGCACTGCCTCTGCAGCTCTTCAGGACTGCAAACACGAACAGGCACTTTTAGAGTGCTGCCTCATATTCCTTCAATTCAGTGATAAAATACAAGATATCTGTGAATACAGTCAGAAATTATGCAACTGTAGTCCTCTACCCTTTTAAACATTACAATATACACTCTATGACAATTAATATAGACAATATATAGCATAGCTTCAAATGTATATTGCTTTTAAAATGGTGACTATTTCATAAGAATATTAAAGACACGTCATTTGCTAAATCTAAAAATTCTATTATGTCGTAAATTCATTAAGAAACCAATGGTACTCTTCATGAAGAGAAAAAAAAAAGACACTCTGTGAGACTTCAACACTGTGATATGCAGTGCTTGTGAGTTCAAATCTAGCTTGCGACAAAAGCAAGATAGTAACTGAGGAAGGCCTAAATGATGAGAAAAAAATAAATAATCAATAAATAAATAAACAAATAAACTCGCTCTGCACTACTGAATTTGTGATTGTAGATTTGGAAAAACTACTGATCAAATTATACATAAGAATTGTATAACTGTTAATAGCTGCGCTTTAGGTATACAGTGTGTGTGTGTGTGTGTGTATGTGTGTCATAAACAGCAATCTTGTAAGCCTCTCAGTAATGTCTTAAATTTTTCATTCATATGAAAAAAACAACTTTTCTCATGAATGAGAATAAAGACATGCATAATGTAAAATATATAATGAAACATATTTAAAATCCAAGTGGATCAATAAATAGATAAATGAATAAATACTTTTTTATTAAAAAATAAACACATTTTTTGAAACTAATATTTATATAAAAAAAATATATATATATATATTATATATATATAACAATATACAGTGGGGAGAACAAGTATTTGATACACTGCCGATTTTGCAGGTTTGCCCACTTACAAAGCATGTAGAGGTCTGTAATTTTTATCATAGGTACTCTTCAACTGTGAGTGACGGAATCTAAAACAAAAATCTAGAAAATCACATTGTATGATTTTTAAGTAATTAATTTGCATTTTATTGCATGACATAAGTATTTGATACATCAGAAAAGCAGAACTTAATATTTGCCACGACCCATCTTCAATGCTCTTACTGAGGGAAGGAGGTTGTTGGCCAAGATCTCGTGATACATGGCCCCATCCATCCTCCCCTCAATACGGTGCAGTCGTCCTGTCTCCTTTGCAGAAAAGCATCCCCAAAGAATGATGTTTCCACCTCCATGCTTCACGGTTGGGATGGTGTTCTTGGGGTTGTACTCATCCTTCTTCTTTCTTCAAACACGGCGAGTGGAGTTTAGACCAAAAAGCTCTATTTTTGTCTCATCAGACCACATGACCTTCTCCCATTCCTCCTCTGGATCATCCAGATGGTCACTGGCAAACTTCAGACGGGCCTGGACATGCACTGGCTTGAGCAGGGGACCTTGCGTGCGCTGCAGGATTTTAATCCATGACGGTGTAGTGTGTTACTAATGGTTTTCTTTGAGACTGTGGTCCCAGCTCTCTTCAGGTCATTGACCAGGTCCTGCCATGTAGTTCTGGGCTGATCCCTCACCTTCCTCATGATCATTGATACCCCACGAGGTGAGATCTTGCATGGTGCCCCAGACCGAGGGAGATTGACCGTCATCTTGAACTTCTTCCATTTTCTAATAATTGCGCCAACACTTGTTGCCTTCTCACCAAGCTGCTTGCCTATTGTCCTGTAGCCCATCCCAGCCTTGTGCAGGTCTACAATTTTATCCCTGATGTCATTACCAGCTCTCTGGTCTTGGCCATTGTGGAGAGGTTGGAGTCTGTTTGATTGAGTGTGTGTGTAAGTAGGAAAAACCTGCAAAATCGGCAGTGTATCAAATACTTGTTCTCCCCACTGTATATACAAATGAAAAAATGAAAAAAACAAACAAAATAAATAAATAATGAAAATAAAATATTTAAACCATTCAAACGGATGTCATTGTCTCCTTAAAATATTTCAGAAAAAGGGCTCCAGACTTTCAAAAAGAGTTTTGGCTTTTGTCTCATTGCAAACAGAATCTTTTCTATTTTGAGAGCATGTTGAAAATCAAAAACCCATTAACAATAGGGAGTTTTTTTTAAAGTTGCATTTTCCATTTAAAACCCACTTGGGTTAAAATCAAAACATCCATGTTTAAATGGACATGATGTTTTTTTGTCAGGTTGGCTCAGATGATCTCATTAGCGGTTTGGACTATAACTTATTGCAGGTGCAGACCCGTGCTCTCAAACTGTTTCTAAAACGATGTTATGACCTGACCGCTTCAGTTTAATGCTAATGATAATGACAATAACAGTAATATGATGATGATAACTGGCTCACTGGACTCACTGGTGCAGGGCATGTCTGGCTGCTCTCCGTCTGCTCTGTAGTAGCCGTTCCTGCAGACGCAGATGGTGGCCGCTTCAGATGTAGACCTACTGTTAGATGGACACTGAAGACACAAACCCGTCCCTTGACTGGACTTGAACGTTCCTGGAGGACAAGCTAAAGAGAGAGAGAGAGAGAGAGAGAGAGAGAGAGAGAGAGAGAGAGAGAGAGAGAGAGATCTTGTTAGTGAGCTATTCTGACAATTTCCTCTAGACTTGTAAATAAGACCACCTCATTGCTTCAATCAAAAACCACTTTCATCTGGAATATTAGGAAATATTTATCGTAGAACTTGTAGATGAACTTGGCTTTCTTGCAACAGAAAGCTGGAAAAGCACAAATACGTTCATCCTTGTCCAGTACATCTTATAACCTTGTGTTTAATGGATCTGGACAAGAACGGAATGTCTTTTTTGCAACATGGTGACCACCAAGAATGACATTACAATCTCTAAGAGTGAGAAACACAGGATGCTCCACTATTAACCTGCAATATGCCACTTGGGATACAATTTGACCATGCTATTCTTATGCAATGCATTACTAATACAGTGTCTGAAGGAGTCAGCGTCAGTTTCTTTGCGTTCATGAGAGCAAAGAGTGTTTTTGTTCCAGTTTGAAAGCAAGGAGAGACATTTCCTGTTTGCGAAGCCTGTTTCAAGTGAATCGAGTGAAACAGAGCAAAGGTGCTCCCAAGACAACCTGATGTCAGCAAAAGCAAAGAAGAAAAAAGGCAGAGTGTTTTCTGATTGGATTAAACACACACACACACACACACACACACAAGCTGCTCCCCTGACTCTTTTTTTTGTGTGTGTTCACAGTGTTTTTGAGTTTGTGTTTTTCTAAGTAAACAACATGTGGACTTCTTTGACCATGACACTTGCATCTTTTGAAGTTTATTGTGCATGACACAAGTTTAACTTAAAAAAAAGCATCCCAGACCTCCAGTCCATTTCACTGCCCTGCATATACCATTTTTGCGCTTAGATTTTGAGCTGAGTGGATTTTAAATGCAAAATGCAACTTAAAAAAACAAAAACAACAACCAATAAATGAATAGCTCTCTGGCTACATACACTATATTGCCAAAAGTATTGGGACACCCCTACAAATCATTGAATTCAGGTGTTCCAATCATTTCCATGGCCAAAGGTGTACAAAATCAAGCACCTGGGCTCGCAGACTGCTTCTACAAACATTTGTGAAAGAATGGGTCGCTCTCAGGAGCTCAGTGAATTCAAGCGTGGTACCGTGATAGGTTGCCACCTGTGCAATAAGTCCATTCGTGAAATTTCCTCACTACTAAATATTCCACGGTCAACTGTTAGTGGTATTATAACAAAGTGAAAGCAATTGGGAACAACAGCAACTCAGCCACAACGTGGTAGGCCACGTAAAATCACAGAGCGGGGTCAGTGCATGCTGAGGCGCAGCGTGTGCAGAAGTCGCCAACTTTCTGCAGAGTCAATAGCTACAGACCTCCAAACTTCGTGTGGCCTTCAGATTAGCTCAAGAAAAGTGTGTAAAGAGCTTCATGGAATGGGTTTCCATGTCCGAGCAGCTGCATCCAAGCCTTACATCACCAAGTGCAATGCAAAGCGTCGGATGCAGTGGTGTAAAGCATGCTGCCACTGGACTCTAGAGCAGTGGAGATGTGTTCTCTGGAGTGATGAATCACACTTCTCTGTCTGGCAATCCGATGGACGAGTCTGGGTTTGGCGGTTGCCAGGAGAACGGTACTTGCCTGACTGCATTGTGCCAAGTGTAAAGTTTGGTGGAGGGGGGATTATGGTGTGGGGTTGTTTTTTAGGGGTTGGGCTTGGCCCCTTAGTTCCAGTGAAAGGAACACTTAATGCCTTCTCGTCCAACATCAGTGCCTGACCTCACAAATGCGCTTCTAGAAGAATGGTCAAAAATTCCCATAAACACACTCCTAAACCTTGTGGAAAGCCTTCCCAGAAGAGCTGAAGCTGTTATAGATGCAAAGGGTGGGCCAACTCCATATTAAACCCTACAGATTAAGAATGAGATGTCATTAAAGTACAGGTGCATGTAAAGGCAGGCATCCCAAAACTTTTGGCAATATTGTGTATATACATGCAAATAAACTTGCATTTAAAAAAATTGTATTGTGATGTGTCATTACACCTATTTCATTAATACCTGTCAGTTAGGGCCATTTTGTGCTGCTTGGCATACCAAAAACATCACTTTAAGCACATTTAACAAATTTAGTCATTCTTTTTAAGCTTTAGAAAAAGCACTTCAGCATCTAAATATTATGGACATGCTGGCCTTTACTCCCAGGGCTTCTGAGGCACGGCAGAGAGTGGTAAATAAATTATGCTTGCCTTTCCAGGCCGGGTTTATCTCTCTGAATAAAGAGCTGAATAAGGTGATTCCTGTACCCGTTTATCATTAATTCTGCAGCTATTTGAGAGGGACACTTTCTGCTGGTTCAGCTGTATGACCACAAAGATCAGGACTTGGGTCTGCGTGTCTTAAATGTGATCTGATCACAGTGTACTGCTGGTGACACTGACGAAGAAAATAGAGAGGCGCATTTCATATTGATCCTAAATGAGTCCTATTCCAAACAATGTTTTATTTTTTTTGCTCTGGTGCCCATTTATAAGGTTACTCAAGGTTTCATGCACCAAAACAGTCGTTCAGAATTAAACAGGATGTTTTTGCTACTGACCTTTAAGGCTTTTAGAACCTTCTATAATCATTCAACATTTCTCCATAATACAACCACTTTTGGTGGTTAAAACGTCCCATTTTTGCTATGGGGAACAACGTTCATGCACTCTCCACCAAGCAATATTTCATGTCAGCACTAGATCAATGTAATCTGCCATTAATACCTTGATTAACTGGCATTACGGCAGTGGCAGACGGGACGTTTCAGGTCGCAATGGACCTGGATCGACCTGTTCGCATTTAGAACTGTTATTTGCATGCCATGAATATGCATCAAACTCATGAATATGAATTAAGGGGCAAACATGAGCTATATGGAGAATTTAAGATGTGGGTGTGATTACTACACTTATCAATTTACATACAAAGATGGATGAAGCAATGGCAGATTAATAAATGGTGTGAGATGGAAGATGTGTAGTGCAAAAAAGGGAGGGAGTGTGTCTCTCCTTTAATGAGAGAGGACAGGATAATTCATCCCTCCTTCCATCCATATGAAGGAGTGTGACCTGTGCCGCGTGCGAAATCAAACCTCTGTTCCTGAATATCTGCAGCCTTTGAAGAAATTAATTAGATGCTATACAGCTCATTAAAAGTTTAGAGGGTCGGGTCCACTTTATTACTCTGTTCTTTTATCTATCCATCTACTCACCCGCAGACTTATTCATTTAGTCATTTAATAAATAAGGGGAGGAGAGGAGATCAGACATATATGGAAAGATAGAGAAGAACAGATTAGAAGTACAGGAAGAAAAGAAAATGAGGGGAAAAGGAAAGAAAATGAAGAAAGAAAAGGACAAAAAAGACAAGAAGAGAAAAAGGAAAGACAAAATAGAAATGAAAAGAAAAAGAAAAGACAAGAAGAGAAAACAAAAAAAAGGAAAAGGGAAAAAAGGAAAGGAAAGGAAAAAAGAAAAAGGAAAATGAACAGACAAAAAAGAAGAGAAAAGGGAAAGGAAAAGAAAAGAAAAGAAAAGAAAAGAAAAGAAAAGAAAAGAAAAGAAAAGAAAAGAAAAAAGAAAAAAAAAGAAGAGAAAAAAGGAAAGGAAATTAAAGGAAAGGAAAAAGAAAAAGGAAAATGAACAGACGAAAAAGAAGAGAAAATGGAAAGGAAAGGAAAGGAAAGGAAAGGAAAGGAAAGGAAAGGAAAGGAAAGGAAAGGAAAGGAAAAAAAGAAAAAGGAAAGTGAAGGGAAGGGAAGGAAAAAGAAAAAGGAACATACAAAAAAAAAGAAGAGAAAAAAGGAAAGGAAAGGAAAGGAAAGGAAAGGAAAGGAAAGGAAAGGAAAGGACAGGAAAGGAAAGGAAAGGAAAGGAAAGGAAAGGAAAGGAAAGGAAAGGAAAGGAAAGGAAAGGAAAGGAAAATGAACAGATGAAAAAGAAGAGAAAAAGGGAAAGAAAGAAAGAAAGAAAGAAAGAAAGAAAGAAAGAAAGAAAGAAAGAAAGAAAGAAAGAAAATGAACAGACAAAAAAGGAAAGGAAAGGAAAAAAGAAAAAGGAAAATGAACAGACAAAAAAGAAGAGAAAAAAGGAAAGGAAATTAAAGGAAAGGAAAACGAAAAATGAAAATGAACAGATGAAAAAGAAGAGAAAATGGAAAGGAAAGGAAAGGAAAGGAAGAAAAAGGAAAATGAACAGACAAAAAAAGAGAAAAAGGGAAAGGAAAGGAAAAAAAGAAAAAGGAAAGGGAAGGGAAGGGAAGGAAAAGAAAAAGGAACATACAAAAAAAAGAAGAGAAAAAAGGAAAGGAAAGGAAAGGAAAGGAAAATAAAGGAAAGGAAAGGAAAGGAAAGGAAAGGAAAGGAAAGGAAAATAAAGGAAAGGAAAGGAAAGGAAAGGAAAGGAAAGGAAAGGAAAGGAAAGGAAAGGAAAGGAAAATGAACAGATGAAAAAGAAGAGAAAAAGGGAAAGGAAAGGAAAGAAAGAAAGAAAGAAAGAAAGAAAGAAAGAAAGAAAGAAAGAAAGAAAGAAAGAAAGAAAGAAAGAAAGAAAATGAACAGACAAAAAAGGAAAGGAAAGGAAAGGAAAGTGGAGGGGATTAGAGGAATCCATACTGTATATTGCAGGAATCAGAGGAACATTTGGTGTGGAGCCCCTCACACACACACACACACACACACACACCAGAATGTGTGAAGGTGTGGGTGTTTGACAGACAGCTTCTGACCCAGCCCATATGACACACACACACACACAATCACACTCGAATGCCTCTCTCATCCCGCACAACGCCACATTCTCACAGTTACGAAACAAGGCCTGCTTGTCACCACGACAACAAGCACTGCAGCCATGACCTCTGACACCTACGGCCCACTCGTACACGCTAGAACAACAGACGGGGAAACTCCTGCACGTGGATCCTCACGTTAGAAGCCGCAGAATGATCTGTACTAAGTTATCAGAGGTTATGATTTATTTATAAAGCTGTTGCTGAGCAGTACAAACCAAAAGTTTGCTTGTGCACAGCACATTTTACAGAGGACAGCTTTCTGAACCTGGGAGAGTGCAACGCCGGCTACATACAAAGACTACTTACCACTGTGAAACGTTCTGCTTGCAAAGTTGATTCCCATCGATCGGCTTGATCATCCATATTTTAAGAATCCGACTCAGGATCGAACTGATACAGTAAAACTGACGACTTTATTAACTGTGTTTACAATTGCTTAAAGCCTTGGATGCTTGGTAAGGGGCGTTGGATTTGCCACACACGCTTGAGGTGTTTGGCCAATCACAACACAGTGGGTCAGATGGCCAATCAAAGCAGTTTGAGCTTTTCAGAAGGAGGGGCTTTGTAGAAATCAGCTAGTTTCAGACAGACTGGGAATAGAAAAGCTGCAATAATGTACAGTATGTGAAAAAAAGTGTTTTTTTAACATTAAAGCATATTTACTAGGGCTGTCAAATAGATTAATCGCATCTATCATAAAAGTTGTGTGTGTGTGTGTGTGTGTGTGTGTATATATATAGATAGATATACACACTCATACATATACATACATATATATATATATATATATATAGATACATACATACATACATATATATATATAAAAACACAATTTTTTATGTTAGATGCGATGATTAATCGTGATTAATCGATTTGACAGCACTAATATTTATTCTATTACACCCAATAAACAAAATAATAAACTTTTAATAAAAAAAAAAATATATAATTTTTAAACTCTTTTAAAAAATATATATTTATTATTGAAATACATGACTGCTCAAAAATTTTAGGGTGGAAAGATTTTTTGTTTTATGTTTATATAAGAAGTCTCTTATTGTCACCAAGGTTTGTATTTATTTGATCAAAAAAGCCGTAAAAAAAAAAAAAAAAAAAACAGTAATATTGAGAAATATTATTACAATTTAAAATAAAGGTTTTCTATTTTAATATATTTTCAAATGTAATGGCAAAGCTGAATTTTCAGCGGCCATTACTCTTTAGTCTTCAGTGCCACATGATCCTTCATTCTAATTCCAATGCTGCTTAATATTTCTGTGTAAAAACTGTGATGTGTAATCACTACTATCACTTCTAATGTGATGTATAGTATGCTTTTTGAAAACTACATAGTAGGGATTGGGAAAGTACACATATTTGGACAATAACTGGACATTATTTTATGTTGTATATTCTTTAACAGAACATGTAATGTGAGGTTTTTAAATTTAGATGTACCAGGCCTCATTTTACAAGAGCATTCATTTTTGTCTAAGTAGTAGATTATTATATTTGCTGAACTGTCAAACTTGCAGACTCTCGAACACTGAAAGTGGACCAACATCTGCTGTAAAAATACCTGTAGCTGAAAGACAGCCCCTAAGGGCACACTCAAACGCAACACGCACAACAGCTGAGTGCTTGGCTTCAGGCTTCTGCTGTGGTTTTCTGAGAAGACCTCTATCTCTGTAGCTGTAGGCAAAGCCTGAGGAGACAGCCACGAGATTGAAGCCTGAAAATCGACCACACCAAACACGCAGTCAGCATTTACAGACACACTCCAACAGCCTCACATACTAAACTAAGTCGTGGCATCTCAGATCTTTCATGGACCGTTAGCAGTGTATGTTGAGAAGAGGCCAAACTTGTTTTACATGACAGAAATATCTCAGACATCTTCATAATGTACAAACAGATCGCTCTCTAATGCACACACGGATCTCACAAGCACTTTCAATATCCACTAACTGCCAAAATCTCCACTAAAGGCCAAAATATACCACAATTGTTTCACCAACCCACTGCAAGCATATATAGTACACACTATCAGATATATAAGGTGAATTCAGGTTGATTGGGACACTATTTCCAAGTCATCTCAATGGCAAAACGTTACCCAATCACCCTGAATTCACCCTACACTATGGCCGGTTTCACAGATAGGGTTTAGATTAAACCAGGCTTAGGCCTTAGTTCAATTAGGACATTTAAGTAGCTTTTATAAACGTGCCTTAGAAAAAACAAAAAAACATCACTGGTGTGCATCTTGAGACAAAACAATGGCACTGACATATTTTAAGATATGTCAGTGCAAGTTGCTTTCAGTTAAAACAGCTCAAACATGCATTTTAGTCTGGTATCTAGCTTAAGCCTTGTCAAGTCAAGTCAAGTCAAGTCACCTTTATTTATATAGCGCTTTTTACAATGCTGATTGTTTCAAAGCAGCTTCACAGTGTTAAACAGGAAAATAATGCAACAGAATTTAATTCGGCTGTACAGACGCTCTGGAGAAAACGTTGATGTTATCCAGCTCATTTCAATTATCATATAGTGACCATGCGGGCAGATCAGTAATTTAGTTTAAAATTTATTTGAATATTTAGTTTAAAATTTTAGTGTCCCCAACTGAGCAAGCCAAGCCAAAGGCGACAGTGGCAAGGAACCAAAACTCCATCAGGTGGCATAATGGAGAAAAATGAACCTTGGGAGAAACCAGGCTCAGTCGGGGTGCCAGTTCTCCTCTGGCCATCATGCCGTATCGGTAAGGCAATTATTAGATAGGAATATTCGAAAGATCGGAGTCATCATGCCGGAGACGGGTTTATTGAGGATGTCGTGTCGATGAGGCAATTATTAGATAGGAATATTCGAAAGATCGGAGTCATCATGCCGGAGACGGTATATTGGGATGTCGTATCGATAAGGCAATTTATTAGATAGGAATATTTGAAAGATCGGAGTCATCATGCCGGAGATGGGTTTACTGAGGATGCCATTTCGGTGAGGCAATTATTAGATAGGAATATTCGAAAGATTGGAGTTATCACGCCGGAGACGGGTTTATTGAGGATGTCGTGTCGATGAGGCAATTATTAGATAGGAATATTTGAAAGATCGGAGTCATCACGCTGGGGATGGGTTTATTGAGGATGCCGTGTCGATGAGGCAATTTCAGGGGGTGTCTAATTGACACGGTCTCTGCAGACACTTCAGGGATGCGTTGGTCATGTCTGGGCGCAGGTCCACCATCTGGTCCGGATACGGCCCGGATCCGGCTGACTGCAGTAAACCTCGGGATAAACAGAGAGACTAACATTAGCGTAGATGCCATTCTTTTTATGATGTAACGAGTACATCAGGTGTTATGGTAAGTATAAGTATAAATAATAAGTATTAGTATAAATTAAAAATGTTTTATGCATATGCCATAGTAAAGAGATGTGTTTTTAGTCTAGATTTAAACTGACAGAGTGTGTCTGCTTCTCGAACAATGCTAGGAAGACTGTTCCAGAGTTTAAGTGCTAAATAGGAAAAGATCGACCGTCTGCAGTTGATTTTGATATTCTAGGTATTATCAACTGGCCAGAATTTTGAGACCGCAATAGACGTGATGGAGTATAATGTGTTAAGAGCTCGGTCAAGTACTGGGGAGCTAAACCATTTAGTGCTTTGTAAGTAATAAGCAAGATTTTAAAATGTATGCGATGTTTAATAGGGAGCCAGTGCAGTGTTGACAGAACCGGGCTAATATGGTCATACTTCCTGGTTCTAGTAAGAACTCTAGCTTCTGCGTTTTGGACCAGCTGCAGTTTATTTATTAAGCGAGCAGGGCAACCACCCAGTAGAGTATTACAATAATCTAGCCTTGAGGTCATGAACGCATGAACTAACTGTTCAGCATTTTGCATTGAAAGCATGTGCCGTAATTTAGATATATTTTTAAGATGGTAGAATGCAGTTTTACAGATGCTAGAAACGTGGCTTTCAAATGAGAGATTGGTATCAAAGAGCACACCCAGGTTCCTAACTGACGACGAGGACTTGACAGAGCAGCCATCAAGTGTTAGACAGTATTCTAGGTTACTACTTGTGGAGTTTTTTTGTCCAATAATTAAAAATTCATTTTTTTCTGAATTAAGCTGCAGGAGATTACTATTCATCCAATTTTTTATATCAGCTATGCATTCCATTAATCTTGTGAATTGGTAAGTTTCGTCAGGGTGTGAAGAGTATCGTCAGCATAACAATGAAAACTAAAGCCATGCTTCCTAATGATATCTCCCAGTGGTAGCACGTACAGGGTGAAAAGCAATGGTCATCTCTTCATTTACTGCTACAAACTGATAACGGTCAGATAAGTATGATTTAAACCATGCCAATGCAATTCCACTAATGCCAACATAATTTTCGAGTCTATTCAAAAGAATGTTGTGGTCGATAGTATCGAATGCAGCGCTAAGATCGAGTAACACTAATAGAAAGATACAACCACGATCGGATGATAAGAGTAAATCATTTGTAACTCTGATGAGAGCAGTCTCAGTACTATGATATGGTCTAAATCCTGACTGGAAATCCTCACAGATACCATTTCTTTCTAAAAAGGAGCGTAGTTGTGAGGACACTGCCTTTTCTAGTATTTTTGACAGAAAGGGTAGATTTGAGATTGGCCTGTAATTGACTAATTCTGTAGGATCAAGTTGCAGTTTTTTAACAAGTGGTTTAATAATAGCCAACTTAAAAGTTTTCGGTACATATCCTAATGACAAGGATGAATTAATGATATTAAGAAGAGGATCTATGATCTCTTTTAATAGCCTAGTCGGTATAGGGTCGAGCATACATGTTGTTGATTTTGATGATTTAATGAGTTTAGCCAATTCTTCTTCTCCTATAGCAGTGAATGAGTGTAATTTTTCCTCAGTGACACTACAATGCACTGTCTGATGTGATACTGTAGTAGACGGCTGCATGGTTATAATTTTTTTCCTAATATTATCAATCTTACACGTAAAGAAGTTCATAAAGTCATTACTGCTGTGCTGTTTACAAACATCAGAAGTTGAAACTTTATTTTTGGTTAATTTAGCTACTATATCGAATAAATACCTGTGTTTGTTTTCTTCTAAGAGAGTCGAGAAATAAGCAGATCTAGCAGTTTTTACGGCCTTTCTGTATGCAATCATGCTCTCTTTCCACGAAATGCGAAAAACCTCCAGTTTTGTTTTCTTCCAGCTGCTCCCCATTTTTCTGGCTGCTGTTTTAAGGGCCCGAGTGTGCTCGTTGTACCACGGCGTTGGACTATTTTCTTTAATCTTCTTTAAGCGCAGGGGAGCAACTGTGTCTAAGGTGCTGGAAAAGAGAGAGTCAATAGTTTCTGTTGCAACATCGAGTTCCTCTAGGCTCTCTGGGATGCTGAGGAGATGAAACTGATGAGGAAGATTATTTACAAAACAATCTTTAGTGGCAGCAGTGATAGTCCTGCCATATTTGAAGCGAGGGGACGGCTTTGCAGCCTTAGCTAAATTAAGTATACATGATACTAGATAATGATCTGAGATGTCATCGCTCTGCTGCAGAATTTCAACGGTATCGACATTTATTCCATGTGGCAATATTAGGTCTAAAGTATGATTACAGCGATGAGTGGGTCCTGACACATGTTGCCTAACTCCAATAGAGTTTAGAATGTCTCTAAATGCCAATCCCAATGCGTCTTTTTCATTGTCTACATGGATATTAAAATCACCAACAATTAGTACTTTATCTGCAGCCAGTACTAACTCTTATAGAAAATCAGCAAATTCTTTGGTAAAGTCTGTATTGTGCCCTGGTGGCCTGTATACAGTAGCCAGCACAAATGTCAAACGAGATTTATCAATTACACTACATAACGTTACATAAAGCACCAAAACTTCAAAGGAATTATATCTGAGACTAGACTTCTGAGTAATACTGAAGATATTATTATAAATTACAGCAACACCTCCCCCTTTACCTTTCAGATGCGGCTCGTGTTTATAACAATAATCTTGGGGGGTGGACTCATTTAAAGTAATGTAGTCGTCAGGTTTTAGCCAGGTTTCTGTCACACACATCTAGATTATTATCTGCAATCATATCCTTAACAATAGGCGCTTTTGGGGAAAGGGATCGAATATTCAGCAGCCCGAGCTTTATCGTTTGTTCATCTGTATTATATCTGTCTCTGTATTATGTAGCACTCTTGTCTGCGAAATTTATTTTTACAACATTTTTAGAAAGTTTTTCTGAAATTAAATTGACTTTTTACTACTTATTTATGCTTATGTAGTACAAACACACACACACACACACACACACACACACACACACATATATATATATATATAGTTTATATTCAATTAATATATTTTATTTACAATTATTATTTCTAAAAAAATCTGAACATTGTATACACATTATATATATAAACACCAAAATTATACCACTATATATATAAACAGATCGCTTTCTAATGCACACACGGATCTCACAAGCACTTTCAATTTCTACTAAAGGCCAAAATTATACCACAATATATATATATATATATATATATATATACATACATACAGTGCATCCGGAAAGTATTCACAGCGCTTCACTTTTTCCACATTTTGTTATGTTACAGCCTTATTCCAAAATGGATTAAATTCATTATTTTTTTCCTCAATTCTACAAACAATACCCCATAATGACAATGTGAAAGAAGTTTATTGGAAATCTTTGCAAATGTATTAAAAATAAAAAATGAAAAAAATCACATGTACATAAGTATTCACAGCCTTTGCCACGACACTCAAAATTGAGCTCAGGTGCATCCTGTTATCACTGATCATCCTTGAGATGTTTCTACAACTTGATTGGAGCCCACCTGTGGCAAATTCAGTTGATTGGATATGATTTGGAAAGGCAAACACCTGTCTATATAAGGTCCCACAGTTAACAGTGCATTTCAGAGCACAAACCAAGCCATGAAATCCAAGGAATTGTCTGTAGACCTCTGAGACAGGATTGTATTGAGGCACAGATCTGGGGAAGGGTATAGAAAAATTTCTGCAGCATTTAAGGTCCCAATTAACACAGTGGCCTCCATCATCTGTAAATGGAAGAAGTTTGGAACCACCAGAACTCTTCCTAGAACTGACCAAACTGAGCGATCGGGGGAGAAGGGCCTTAGTCAGGGAGGTGACCAAGAACCTGATGGTCACTCTGACAGAGCTCCAGCCTTTCTCTGTGGAGAGAGGAGAACCTTCCAGAAGAACAACCATCTCTGCAGCACTCCACCAATCAGGCCTTTATGGTAGAGTGGCCAGACGGCACATGATAGCCCGCCTGGAGTTTGCCAAAAGGCACCTGAAGGACTCTCAGACCATGAGAAACAAAATTCTCTGGTCTGATGAAACAAAGATTGAACTCTTTGGCCTGAATGGCAAGCGTCATGTCTGGAGGAAACCAGGCACCGCTCATCACCTGGCCAATACCATACCTACAGTGAAGCATGGTGGTGGCAGCATCATGCTGTGGGGATGTTTTTCAGCAGCAGGAACTGGGAGACTAGTCAGGATCGAGGGAAAGATGAATGCAGCAATGTACAGAGACCTCCTTGATGAAAACCTGCTCCAGAGTGCTCTGGACCTCAGACTGGGGCGACGGTTCACAACGACCCCAAGCACACAGCCAAGATAACAAAGGAGTGGCTACGGGACAACTCTGTGAATGTCCTTGAGTGGCCCAGCCAGAGCCCAGACTTGAACCCGATTGAACATCTCTGGAGAGATCTGAAAATGGCTGTGCACCGACGCTCCCCATCCAACCTGAAGGAGCTTGAGAGGTCCTGCAAAGAAGAATGGGAGAAACTGCCCAAAAATAGGTGTGCCAAGCTTCGTACTCAAAAAGACTTTAGGCTGTAATTGGTGCCAAAGGTGCTTCAACAAAGTATTGAGCAAAGGCTGTGAATACTTATGTACATGTGTGTTTTTTTTTTTTTAATAAATTTGCTAAGATTTCAAACAAACTTCTTTCACGTTGTCATTATGGGGTATTGTTTATAGAATTGAGGAAAAAAAATAATGAATTTAATCCATTTTGGAATAAGGCTGTAACATATCAAAATGTGGAAAAAGTGAAGCGCTGTGAATACTTTCCGGATGCATTGTGTATATATAATAAAAGCACAGTTTATATGTAATATATTACAACTATTGAAAATATTGTGTACACTACAAATAAACAGCATTATTGTCGAATTTCTCAAATTTGGAAAATGTAACAACTAGCTGTTCCCTTTGTCTGTTTGTGAATGGAAATGTCTGAAATTCTGTTAAATCATAAAATTTTATATTTTAAAAAGTGTAAATACGAGCATGGCGCAGTTTGTAGTAGGTCATCATAGGAAGATGGAACAACTTACACTTAACAGTGTTAAACTGAAAATCTCTTGAAAAAATAAAGTACAAAAATATGAATAAAATACAAAAGAATAAAAACATTCATGCATCGTTACAACTAAACAAAACAATAAAATGAAACTGAAAAGGAAAAAACACAATTATAAATAAAATTTCAAACCACAGTAAATGCGTGTGAAAGTGATGTGAGCTCAGTCAGATTGTGTAGCGTCCCTCAGGCTACTGTTTACAGTTTAAGCTACTGTTTAATATGGAGCGTCTAGAGCTGAATCAGCTACTGTGAACAGCCCACAGTCAACGTGAGTGAGTGTGTGAGCGCAAATGCATTTAAAAATGCATCTTTATGCCTTTAGAACACATTCTTAAAGCACACACACATAAATAAAACACTCCCACGCGAACCTGCATGTCCACTGGCTTTCTGACATTGCAAAATGCTATTCTCACTACGACATTTTCCGCTAATTGTCTCGCGCCTGTTCAGCATGACATGAATTAATTCAGGGCCCTTTCTCTCGGTCCCAGGCGCTACAAGGGTCAACTCGGCAAAGAAATGATGACGGAGGGGAACTGAGGACAAGGAACGAGGGAATGAGGCGTGAAAAAAAAGAAGCATTGAACAACAAAAGACAGCAAAAAAAAGCACAGAACCTGCCGTGGGACTGGGTTTTAATTTGGCATTAAAGCTACAAACTTTTTCTAATTGACCTTGCGCATTAGGAGCACATGGCTCAGGCGTTAAGCGCATTAATTAGCGCAGGGACGTCTCTCCGCAGCGTTCCGTCAAAGCAGACATGGGATAGAAAAAAAAATCCACCCAGCTTTTCTGTTCAATCTCAGCCACGGCGAGAAAAGCCATGTTGCTGAAAGCTGAGATCAGCTGGCACAAAGCCCAGCTCGCAGGCGGACTCATTCAGGCCGGGCTGGGAGGAACGGGCGTTTATTCCTCAAAAGAGCAATAAAGCCATTACAGCGAGTAGGGAAAGGAAACATCGCTCATGCATGGCTGCTGAAACATCAGTCAATAGAGCAGGTTTTTGCTTGAGCATGTATATATGTACTCTTGTGAACTCTTGGTTTACATAGCATAAAACTGTTCACTTTGGCAGAAAGACTGATATGTAAATCAATCAACTGAAATTTGATTTCTTACAAAAGTAAATCAAATAGCGATGGATATTCTCTTGATTTGCATGTTATGCTGTCTTCACATGCTATCAGAATTAAATACGAGTTTCCTAGTTCCCATTCAGTCGGTCACTTCCGACGCCACGTCGGAGACCGACGAATAGGAATCTCGCTCGCGAGAGCCAATCTACTTCGAGTGTAACTAAACGAGCCAATGCACATTGGCATGCAATGATTGCACCAGGTGCTCATGCCACGCAGCGCGGATATAAATGAGACACAGGTGCTTGCATCAAATTAGCTTTTTGCTTCGGAGCCGAGTGGTAAATGGTTCGTCTAGATATCACTCTCTTCTACGCAGTGGAACTGACTGAAGCCTGCCTTTTTGAAGTGATCTCTTCAGTCGGTGTTGGTGTGACAGCGCTGCAGCGGGTCGTGTGGTTCTTTGATCATCTCTCTTTTTTGTTTGATAGAGCAACACAAAGGCTGTTCTCACAGCTGGTTCGGTGCGCTAGGTGGAGAGCGCTGAAAAGCCGTTCCTACAGCTGATAAGAGAGCGCCTTTGTGAGAGAGAGCGCGCACATCAGGCTGCACTATTCCCTGACTGTGTCGCCGCGACCCTTCCCCCTGCGCGCTTCAGCACCAAGTAGAGCGTCCTTCTAAAAGAGCTTACACAGATAGAGCTTGCGTCTTTTTCAAGATGACATTCTATCTGTGTGTTTCTGGATGCAGTGGTTACCTGTCACCGAGGGATGGTCACCAGCGCTGTATCTCGTGTTTGGGCGTTCAGCACGCTGAGGCAGCGCTGGTGGATGACTCATGCTCTCACTGCGGGAACATGACCATCTCGGAGTTGCGGTCGAGACTCCATCTCGCCAGGGGTGGAGTCCCCGTGCCTCTGCCTCGATCTAACCCTCCACAGAGGGTTACTTCAGGCAGTAGCACGGGTGATTTGAGGGTTACGGTGAGCGCGCTTCCCCCAGGGACCCAACCCCCGGGGAACCCTCACCCCTCCCGCACTTCGCAGCCAGTAGAGCTGCCGTCGGAATGCGGTGGGCCACTTGGGATCTTGCTCTGGTGCTCCGAGCACTTCAGAATGCCCATTTGAGCCTTTGCAGTCGGCAGAGCTAAAGATTCTGTCTATGAAGACTTTGCTGTTGGCTGCACTGGCCTCCATCAAGAGGGTAGGGGACCTGCAGGCATTTTCAGTCGATGAATCGTGCCTAGAGTTCGGGCCGGGCGACACCCACGTGGTACTGAGACCCCGGCCTGGCTATGTGCCCAAGGTTCCTACCACTCCCTTCAGGGACCAGGTGGTGAACCTGCAAGCGCTGCCCTGGGAGGAGGCAGACCCAGCCCTAGCTTTGCTCTGTCCCGTCCGCGCTCTGCGGATCTACGTGGATAGAACGCAAAGCTTCAGGACCTCAGATCAGCTCTTTGTCTGTCACGGAGGCCAGCAGAAGGGAAAGGCTGTCTCCAAGCAGAGGATGGCCCACTGGATAGTGGATGCCATCACCTTGGCTTACCAAGCACAAGGTGTGCCCTGTCCGCTCAGGGTGCAAGCACACTCTACTAGAATCCTCCTGGGCGCTGGCACGTGGCGCCTCGCTGTCAGACATCTGTAGAGCTGCGGGCTGGGCGACACCCAACACGTTTGGGCTGGGCGACACCCAACACGTTCGGCTATATAGATTCTATAGCCTACGTGTAGAGCCGGTTTCCTTCCTCCTTTCCTCCTCATCCTCCTCAAACGGGTAGAAGCACTGAGAGGCCCTGGCTCTTGTCGGCTTGCTGCGCTACGGCGCTTATATTCTCCAGAAGCAAACTCTGTTGAGTCCTCCATCACCCTCGGTGCCGGACGTGGCGGAGCGTCTGGCATCAGGCCCTTTGCCGCTGAATCCTGGAGAACCGGTACTGGGCTGGGGTTATATGAGTGACCCTGTGGGGATCTCATATATTTTTCCACGATTACTCCTAACGGAAGCCCGTGTCTTTCCCTTGGGAGAGCCCCCCCTTCAGTGGGGCTGGAGCCCCCTCTCGGTTGCGAGCTACGGCTCAGCATTGTACCCCACATAACTCCTTCGGGGGACGATGTGGGTTCCGCAGCGTTCCCTTCCACTAGGGCACGCTTTCCCAGTGTTATCCAATAGTCACTGACCGGGTCATGCGGAACAGCAGTGATGGACTTCTCTGTGTGAGCCCTGTCTCATCAGGTAAGAGAGCTCAGGAGGCTCACACAGGGCACTGGAAGGGGGCAGAGGCCATGGTGCTTTGGTAGGGATTCCTATTCGTCGGTCTCCGACGTGGCGTCGGAAGTGACCGACTGAATGGAAACGTCTCGGTTATGTATGTAACCCTCGTTTCCTGAAGGAGGGAACAGAGACGCCACGTCCCGTCTCCACGTCCGCTGTACCCTGCTGGGGTGCCAGTTACCTACTCGGCTCCTCAGCAAAAGAAGCTAATTTGATGCAAGCACCTGTGTCTCATTTATACCCGCGCTGCGTGGCATGAGCACCTGGTGCAATCATTGCATGCCAATGTGCATTGGCTCGTTTAGTTACACTCGAAGTAGATTGGCTCTCGCAAACGAGATTCCTATTCGTCGGTCTCCGACGTGGCGTCTCCGTTCCCTCCTTCAGGGAACGAGGGTTACATACGTAACCGAGACGTTAAAAATTGGACATGAATGAGCTCTCAAGTCGTATTTATCACTGGGAAACCATGGGATCATTTTGAGTTGGGCGTGCCATAAACTTTAAACATGGCGGCGGGGAGAACGATTGCTGCTGTAACTGCTGCTCTTTATTCGTTTTTTCAGCCACATCGCCTTGTCTTGTCATGTTTACATATATGAATAATCATTTGAAGCATATTTGATGTTTTATACACAGCGAAAATAGCCTGTATTTGACCGAATTTCCAGAACTGTCAGCAAGCTGACTATCTAGATAGCGTGGTGAATGTTTATATGGTTGTCAATGAATTGGACGTTAAATATCATGTCGGCCTTATTAAGATTTCCCCAATAGGCAAGAATAAACCTGGTGTCCTCCATGATTCCTGTTCTTTTCGACAACAAAGCACTTGAATGCGACGAGCTTGAAATCACAACTTCAGAAGTGGGAAGTAGGAAATTTCCAATAGCATGTGAAGGCAGTATAAATGTCAAATAAAACTCTTAATGGGATAGTTTACCCAAAAAATAAAACTGTGTCCATTTACACACCCTCATGTCATTTTTTTCTTCACAAAAGAAGATATTTTCAGAATATTGGTAACCAAATCAATTGGGTGACCACTGACTTCTAATATATATATGGACAAAAACACTTATACATTTCTCAAAATATCTACTTTTGTTTTCCATATCAGGTTTAGAACATGAGGGTAAATAAACAATGACAATGACGATTTTTGGGTGAACTATCCCTTTAAATATATTTCAAATAGGCATGCTTGATATAGTATATCAACAAATTAACAGTTACATTTTTGTCAAATCTGTCAAATCAATACCCATGTTCATGCTGTACATTATAATGATGTTTTTAATTGTAATATATATATATATCAAATTTGCATAATGTAGCTTTTTGCTTTTTATTTAAATTTTTATTCAGACAAAACAGTTAAAAAATTTAATATTAGCCATATCCTGAAAATAACTAGCGATTGATAAGTAAAAAATATATATATTGTACATGCCTATTTTCAAGGATTTAATACTTTGAACCTGGCAACTAGTTATTCTTATGCGCAAATTGCCAGAGCCGATTTTCCAGGTTAAGTTTTGCCAGAAATGTTCTGTATTTATTCTATGATATAGCTACAGTTTAACTACAAAAAATAACACAAAGAATAAAAAATATCAAAATAAAGTCAACATGAAACAGAAGTTGCGATAGCTTTTTCTTTCCTATTGTGATGGACATTTGAGTAAAACAAGAAAAAATGTAGGGCGGGACTTGATTTTGTCCATCAGGAATTGATTGGATTGTTTGATCGTTGTGGTTTGCTATTGGTCATTGTCATGTTAGTGACAGGTTGATCCCGCCCTCGCACCAGTAAACATCATTAGAGAAGAGAAGAGATGTCACTGCAAGAGGGAGGGGAAGTTATTTTGATTAAAGATCACAAGGGCACTATCAATACCTTCAGTTATATATTATTTTATAAGGCATATGACCTTTAATATCTGTTTTAAATTATAATTACATTCGGACAACATACATCAAAAGGTGATTATGCAAGACTTCTAATCAGGGACTGATTATCGTACCTGTGCATCCTGCCTACCAGAAAGTGTGTAAAACCAGCATATCAGATCGTTCCTTTGCGAAGGCTCTTGCAATTTCTGTGTGAAATATGCATTAGACAATCCACGAACAGTCCGTAGGCATGTCGTCTGAAGCTGAGACAACTACTTAGAGTCCATCGGTGTTAGCTTCATGTAAATTCCCACACAAATTTCACTAGCCTCTCACAAACAACAAACAAACAAACCAAAGCAAAGACTTAAACAAAACCCTCTGATCCCAGTCTCACAGAAAACAACCCTCTTTTCTCCTTGAAGTGACGTTTTAATGAGTCCAATTTGAAGTTTAAGGGAACCGCACGAGTTTTATCTTTCTTTACAGCTTGTGTAAGTAAAAGCCAATACAACTGTTATGTCTTGATTATAGTTCTACCATTGTGCTCTTGCACACGTACGTTATTAAACTGGGAGACTGCACTTCATACGCCGTAATTGAAAATGGAAATAATTTCTAAAGGAAATAAGCTACATGAGTTTGCATATTCATGTAATGGGGGTGTGAAGTCAGGGAGGGCAGGGAACATCATAGCCTTTTCCATGGCCGTTTTGATTAACTTCGGTTCAAGGAATATCAAATATCTCACAGCACAAGCACTTTACAAAGTGAGTCACATCCACGGGCCAAACGCTTAGCCTTTCGGGAAATTCTTCATCTGTAATGTTAATGAAAATCATGATCTGCATATGTACGGCCATAAAGAGGGATGGAAGATAAGCTAAATTAAATCTGCAGCTATCAGATCGAGAAGACAGAGAGATAGAGAGAGACTGCTGCTGAAGTCATAAAGGCTGTTTACACTGACAGCGATTACATCGTTTGAGGTCGCTGTACTGTATCGCAATGTGTATCGTGTGAGTTACAATGTCTGCACTACTATTGGTGGACGCCACATTGTGTCACTGCATATTTGCATAGAGCTGAACTCTGCTCACATGTGTCACATCGCCAAAGGCCTCATTTCGACTTAAATCTCAAAATGAAAGACTTTTGGTTGTCAATAGGGGCTTTCCCACCAGAGGAATGTTTTCATAGTTCCTATAACTATTGGCAGAAGTACCCGCTTTTTCGGAAGCTAGTTATTTTAGTTTTCAAAGTTTTAAATATAGATATTTTTCTCACACAAACACATCGCTTCGCTTCAGAAGGCCTTTATTAACCCCCCGGAGCTGTGTGGAGCACTTTTATGATGGATAGATGCACTTTTATGGACTCCCATTATAATGCTTGGAAGAGCCAGGACATTTTTTAATATAACTCAGATTGTATTCGTCTGAAAGAAGAATGTCATATACACCTAGGATGGCTTGAGGGTGAGTAAATCATGGGCTAATTTTCATTTTTGGGTGAACTATCCCTTTAAGGGATTAAACTATAAAAACTATAAATCTAATATTTCAAAAGAGATCTGTGCATTATTGTGAAATGCAGCTATGATGTCATCAGTAATAAAACAACAGCAAAGATGAGAAAGAAAAATCACTCACAGCTCTTGAATTGAAAATGTTCAGATACTCTTTGAATCTCTCTACAGCTCTCTTTGTTTATTGCTTGTAATATGTTTATTTGTTCCTCTTTATTATTTAATATTTGCTTTTATGTTTTGAAGCTATATTAGTTTATATATGTAAAATTCTTAACACAATTGTTTTAATATATTTTTTTTTTATTTGTAATTAAAAAATGCTTAGAATTACATATATAATTAAATAAAAAGTCAGTAGACTAATTAATTAATAAGAAAAAAAGTAGATTTAAGAATTGTTTTGGAATCGGAATCGGATCATGAGGCGCCTGAACACCACTATTCAACAATATTATTGATTTGCTGTACTGACACTGTTGGATGAGAACCGAACCGAGCTGGACGATGACAAGTTTTTTTGCAAAACTGCTTTATAGATGAAATAATTTAATAAGTGATGATCTTTACAACGGAACTGAATCAACACTGAACTGATTTTAGCCAAAATGCTTCTTTTTCTTTTTATCACTGTAAAGCTGCTTTGAAAATTTAGTTCTTGGGGGATCGCCCTGGTGGCTAGTTCATATAACTGAGTTCCTATAACTACCCAGTGCAAAAGCCTCTAATGTGAACCTTTGTCAGTGTGGGCCTATCAAAACTGCCTCTAGCATAAACATTGCATACAAACAAAATGGGCATCAAAGAGCCTTGACCTGAGAATGAATATGTTATGTGACAATATTCAAGCAAAATGCTGTTGCTGCTGGCTATTTCTGGCAAAATACTGAAAAATCCACTTTTGACTAAAATCGGAAAGCATTTAGCAACCATCCTCGATTTTACAAATTGCCACTATCGACAGCACTCAAAGCAGAGCAAGAATTAATCTTTATCAACAGAAAGCACTTTAATTACTGCACAATGAATGAAATGGCGCAAACTGTTTAGTAGCCAACTGCATGTTAGTTGGCTGCATGGTGAGAAAGCTTGCAGCAACCTGTGATATGAGCTCAGCTGTGGTCGGTGTATAATCTTTTATTCATCTCTTATGTGACAATGGCTAGATACTGAAAACATGCTTCCTTACAGTTTTTAAACATATAAGGCCTCAGACAGAAAAGCCCACTGGCTAGCTGAAAGCTTCACAGCAATGTTTGGAGCCATCAGGGTGTACAGTAAAGTATGCTCCAAAAAAAAAAGTGGGCACATTTACCAAATGGCCAAAAAATGGGTTGTCAACCACAAACCACCTGACCTTGACTTCCCCAGACAATGCACTCTTACAACCTCTTTAAAGAAGGGTTCTGTCAGGTGCTTCATATATAGAGCCTTTTAAGGGATAATTTCATGAATAGTTTTTAATGTATTCATTTTGTTTCAATTCATTCTTAATTTTAATTAAATTTTACAAATTAAAAGGCTCATGAACAATTTATCACTAGAAAAATATTTAAAAGACATTTCTCCTTATATTTTTTGTGAAATGTGTTGCTTAAAATGTGTATTACCAAAGACTTTATATATAGGAAGATGGTGCACTCTGATTACTTATGATGGGAGAAAGTGCAACGCCCAATATGGCGAATAAGCTCCGCCTTCTAAATGAAAGAGCCAATCGTTGATTAGTAAAGTCACGTATCACTGCAGCTGCCGTTAGAAGCTCCGGTTGCTATAGAAACAGGCAGTGTTCTGAGACGCGCGCTTAGGACTGCACAGGAATTTGCCAGTTTTTGTCAAGATTTGAGCATTTAGAAACAAGATTTATGAGACAGTTGTTGTCAGATTTCATTGGGGATTTCAAATGTGAAATTTAATCGTAAGCTTGGAGAACAGTTTTGGAGAATTTGATGTTTCTTCATTCAAAAAGATAAGAGCTGCACTTGCATGCCCGAGAGGCGTTCAAAGATGGCCGCCGAGTGAAATGACTTGTCTTAAAGGGACTTTGGTATTACCGATGTCTTAAGTGTGTCTTTAAGTTATGGAGTCAGAATAGTTTAATTAATAATTCAAGCAAAAAACATGATGCACACGTGTAGCCAGTTTCACATGCATGAAACCAAATTCACGTGCACAAAAAACAATTCACGTGCGCAAAATAAAATTATATATTCATAAAATACATTTCACAAATGCAAAACACAATTCGTAGATTTACAACTGTGCACAAAAACTTTCGAATGTTTACAATTTATAAGTTCATCCTTGAATGTGCAAATCGTCATTCGTGTGTGAATTGCCTTGGATTTGTGTGTGTGTATTTTTGAGACTTTCCTGGCAGCGCTGTCCTCCCACCCGGATCAGTCGTACTCTTTAGCCAATCAGATTTAAGCTTATCAATCGACCAATCATAATCGCGTGAGGGCGTGCCCACTGCCCACCGTCATCAGCTTTCGACCACAGTTCAAGTCATGGCTGAGCAGAGGTATGTGCAGTTTGATCGATTCATTTCTGTGTTGTTTAGATCAGTTGTAGCGATAGTTTATTAACTGCTGTTTAGGCCACGTGTGAAAATAAACATTTATTTTAAGTATTGATGGATTCTTATGTTTACTTCATAAAGAATTATTCATGTGCATACCATACAATATTAGGATTTTAGATTCATAAACTCCATAGAAAACATAACAATGGTTTGAATGATGAGAGATATAAATAGACGATTATAAAAAATATAACGTTTTTGGATATTTTTCACGTGGTAGTACCTTGTACTATTATTTAATTAGGAAAGAGCAGTCACAGCAGTGTGTTTGTACCTGCATGTCATGTCCACCACACATTCAACTGATGATGATAATTTATGTAATGAAGTGCATACATTGGAGACCATTTACGTTTCATCTATGCTTTGTTTTAAGCTGCATATATATGCAGTTTTATTGTTTCAGATTTTCAAGACAGATGATGAATGAAGTTGTAGAGACAACCAGTACCTTGACCTTACCATTCCTACTGTAATTCTTTCAAAACAGTCATGTTGCAAGCCATCCATTTTGACTGTTGTTTCAACAAGAGGTTGAAAGTCATGTATTGTTACTGTATTAATGTACACACTCAAAGAATAAAGCCCTGCTATGCATTATTAAAAGTTCTTGTTTTATGTCAGAATTAAAAGATTCAAAGACATTTGCTACAGTTGATGTATACATTTTATTAATTTGAAAGTTTCTGAATCCTTTGGGAATAAAACCTATATGAAATGACTTGGCCATGATTATAGGGATAGTTCACCCAAAAATTAAAATTTGGTACATTTAGTACAGAGAAATATATATATATGTCTCTTCTATAGTTGTGAGATTGGCTGACTAACAGTTTTAAGCTGGGTTACAAGTTCTTCAGTCACGGGGCATTTTACTGGAACCACAATGTCATTGCATGGCTGGTCAGGGATGTTGGTAGTGTTCCAGTCAGAGTCTTCTTTTCTTTTAAAGCAGATAAATGTTTATGGCCAAATGATACATTTAAGTGCAATACATCAAGTGAAAAGTTAACAAATGAAATGTGTTCAATCTAGTCATCACTAGACCTCTCTCTGTCAGAACATATCAGATTTTGGTTTGATATTTAAAGCAGTCAGCACGTAGTACAAGAGGTGCAGACAGAGGAAGAGCAGGAAGCAGGAGATTAAGTGATGGTAAAATAATTGAATATAGTTTACTGAGTAATCTTAGTTGCACGATGTTAATTGCATCTCTATGATCAGTATGCTTTTGTCTGATCAGCATAAAACTGCTTTTTTGCCAGGGAAAGTAAAATGAATGCTTCACAACACTGTCCTGTGACATTAAAAACCTTGAGATGACAATACAGCACAGAACATGAAAGTCAATTTTTTTCACTGTTTAAAAAACAATCTCAATGAGGCCAGTGCTAATTGGGAGCTTTGCAATCATTTGCGTGATTGTAACTGAGAGAGCTGTCTGAGGGGCTCTGTACCTGCAGCTAAAATACAACAAAACAAGCATCATTTCCTCTTCATATGGGACATCTGATTACCACAGCAATTGCTTATATCTGTTAATAGTTAATAAACTATCGCTACAACTGATCTCTAACTTCTTAGTTTCCGTAAACAACACAGAAATGATCTATCTATCTATCTTTCTATCTGTCTATGTATTTATCGTTCTATCATTCTATCTATAATTCTCTCTGTTTTCATCCATCCATCTATCTATCTATCTATCTATCTATCTATCTATCTATCTATCTATCTATCTATCTATCTATCTATCTATCTATCTATCTATCTATCTATCTATCATCTGTCTGTCTGTCTGTCTGTCTGTCTGTCTGTCTGTCTATGTATTTATCGTTCTATCATTCTATCTATAATTCTCTCTGTTTTCATCCATCCATCCATCCATCCATCCATCCATCTATCTATCTATCTATCTATCTATCTATCTATCTATCTATCTATCTATCTATCTATCTATCTATCTATCTATCTATCTATCTATCTATCTGTCTGTCTGTCTGTCTGTCTGTCTGTCTGTCTGTCTATCTATCTATCTATATGTCTGTCTGTCTATCTATGTATTTATCGTTCTATCATTCTATCATTCTCTATCTGTTTTCATCTATCTATCTATCTATCTATCTATCTATCTATCTATCTATCTATCTATCTATCTATCTATCTATCTATCTATCTATCTATCTATCAATCTATCGATAAGTCTGTCTGTGTATCTATCGTTTTATCTATCATTCTCTCTCTGTTTCCATCCATCCATCCATGTTTCTATCTGTCTGTCTCTGTCTGTGTATCTATAGTTCTATCTATTATTCTATCTATCGTTCTCTCTTTGTTTCCATCGATCTATCTGTCTGTCTGTCTTTCCATCCATCCATCCATGTTTCTGTCTGTGCTGTGTGTGTATTTGGGTGTGTTTCTGTCTCATTACCTCAGTCTGTTGCTCATGAGATACAGGGCCTGTCATCAGACGCATCCAGGGTCAAACGTCATGACCTCTGCTGACTCTGAGGCTTGGATGTGACAGTGTCCTTTAAGAGACCACTAATCTGTGTCAGCTTTTCACACAACAGTGTCAGAGAGTGTGTGTGTGCGTGCGTGTGAGACAAACAGCCTTGGAGTGCATTTTCACTCATCTTTGTGATGAGCAAGCTTGTGTGTGTGCTCGTGTGACCATTCTTGTGTGTTTTCCCTCTTACCAGAGTGTGACAGTGATGTATGGAGCTGACCAGACCAAACTGAGTTTCACAGGCACAGAGAATGGATTACTGTGAGTGTGCGTGATCAGATGTGAGGAGCTGTCATTACCTCTGCCAGACTAAAAAATCCCTTTTCTGAGAATCTAAGCTCTGCTCCACTCAGCCTAGAGCCGTCATCGGCGCGCAGTGGCATGTTATTTAATGCACTTCATTTGTTTTCAAACATGCCCTGATGAAAACACGCAAACCACAATCTCTAAGTCTAAATCATCCATTTCATCTGTCAGAGAGTAAAAGCATTAGGCTTCAGCATGCTTTATATGAATTGACAAGAGCAAACAAGTGAACATCCATTCCATCAAAACCACACATGCACTGAAGAAGCAAAGATCTTGTTCTGCAACAACTACATGTGAAGTTATATCTGGAAAGTAAACAGATTTTCTCTGAATTTTCACCTGTTTTTTGAGTAAAATATCTGAACATCCTTAAAACTTTTTTACACAGAATATATATAGAATTGTGTTCGCAACAAATTGGGGGGGGGGGGGGGGGGGTTAAGCATAAATAAAAACAAAAGTACGCTTAAAAATAGAATAAAAATGCAGATAGAGTGAAACTACAGTAAAATAAATGGCAGGATATTGACATTTGTGTCCCAGAGTGTGAAGTGTGTGTGCACACATGTGTGTTTGTACCGTACCATGTGTGTTGTGACTCACAGGACCTGATAGAAAACCTGACAGCCCTTAGCAGGCTGTTGCCTCAACAACAGCACAGCTCTCAACTCACTGGCCTCTCCCAGCATCTCCAGTAAGCGCTAACAGTTTCACACTTGAAAAAGTCTTCTAGGATGACTGAGTCCTCGGACACGGTCACCAAAACGCCTCTATTGTGTATTTTCCATTTCTTTTGGAGATTAGGATGGACAGGGAGAGAAAGAGACATATTAGTATTATAAAGTCCTCCATGGGCACAGTTGAGAGTTGGCAGGGTGCGACAGAGCCTGGCAGTGTATCACTTCATGGAGAGGTCTGACATCAACTCTTTCCCTCCAAATCGCTCCTCCTCTCTCGGTTTCTCTCAGCTCAACTTGGTCAAAGGCTATACACAAGCTCACAGTTATGTATTTAATCTATCTATCTATCTATCTATCTATCTATCTATCTATCTATCTATCTATCTATCTATCTATCTATCTATCTATCTATCTATCTATCTATCTACAGTGGGGAGAACAAGTATTTGATACACTTACAAAGCATGTAGAAGTCTGTAATTTTTATCATAGATACTCTTCAACTGTGAGTGATGGAATCTAAAACAAAAATCCAGAAAATCACATTGTATGATTTTTAAGTAATTAATTTGCATTTTATTGCATGACATACGTATTTGATACATCAGAAAAGCAGAACTTAATATTTGGTACAGAAACCTTTGTTTGCAATTACAGAGATCATACGTTTCCTGTAGTTCTTGACCAAGTTTGCACACACTGCAGCAGGGATTTTGGCCCACTCCTCCATACAGACCTTCTCCAGATCCTTCAGGTTTCGGGGCTGTCGCTGGGCAATACGGACTTTCAGTTCCCTCCAAAGATTTTCTATTGGGTTCAGGTCTGGAGACTGGCTAGGCCACTCCAGGACCTTGAGATGCTTCTTACGGAGCCACTCCTTAGTTGCCCTGGCTGTGTGTTTCGGGTCGTTGTCATGCTGGAAGACCCAGCCACGACCCATCTTCAATGCTCTTACTGAGGGAAGGAGGTTGTTGGCCAAGATCTCGCGATACATGGACCCATCCATCCTCCCCTCAATACGGTGCAGTCGTCCTGTCCCCTTTGCAGAAAAGCATCTCCAAAGAATGATGTTTCCACCTCCATGCTTCACGGTTGGGATGGTGTTCTTGGGGTTGTACTCATCCTTCTTCTTCCTCCAAACACGGCGAGTGGAGTTTAGACCAAAAAGCTCTATTTTTGTCTCATCAGACCACATGACCTTCTCCCATTCCTCCTCTGGATCATCCAGATGGTCATTGGCAAACATCAGACGGGCCTGGACATGCGCTGGCTTGAGCAGGGGGACCTGCGCTGCAAGATTTTAATGCATGACGGCGTAGTGTGTTACTAATGGTTTTCTTTGAGACTGTGGTCCCAGCTCTCTTCAGGTCATTGACCAGGTCCTGCCGTGTAGTTCTGGGCTGATCCCTCACCTTCCTTATAATCACTGATGCCCCACGAGGTGAGATCTTGCATGGTGCCCCAGACCGAGGGAGATTGACCGTCATCTTGAACTTCTTCCATTTTCTAATAATTGCGCCAACAGTCGTTGCCTTCTCACCAAGCTGCTTGCCTATTGTCCTGTAGCCCATCCCAGCCTTGTGCAGGTCTACAATTTTATCCCTGATGTCCTTACACAGCTCTCTGGTCTTGGCCATTGTGGAGAGGTTGGAGTCTGTTTGATTGAGTGTGTGGACAGGTGTCTTTTATACAGGTAACGAGTTCAAACAGGTGCAGTTAATACAGGTAATGAGTGGAGAACAGGAGGGCTTCTTAAAGAAAAACTAACAGGTCTGTGAGAGCCGGAATTCTTACTGGTTGGTAGGTGATCAAATACTTATGTCATGCAATAAAATGCAAATTAATTATTTAAAAATCATACAATGTGATTTTCTGGATTTTTGTTTTAGATTCCGTCTCTCACAGTTGAAGTGTACCTATGATAAAAATTACAGACCTCTACATGCTT
This sequence comes from Coreius guichenoti, assembly GCA_039654105.1. Classification (NCBI taxonomy): domain Eukaryota; kingdom Metazoa; phylum Chordata; class Actinopteri; order Cypriniformes; family Gobionidae; genus Coreius; species Coreius guichenoti. The sequence goes on from CM077175.1 coordinate 8,253,619, forward strand.
TGTAAGTAGGAAAACCTGCAAAATCGGCAGTGTATCAAATACTTGTTCTCCCCACTCTATCTATCTATCTATCTATCTATCTATCTATCTATCTATCTATCTATCTATCTATCTATCTATCTATCTATCTATCTATCTATCTATCTATCTATCTATCTATCTATCTATCTATCTATCTATCTATCTGTCTGTCTGTCTATGTATTTATCGTTCTATCATTCTAACTATCATTCTCTCTCTGTTTTCATCCATCCATCCATCCATCCATCCATCTATCTATCTATCTATCTATCTATCTATCTATCTATCTATCTATCTATCTATCTATCTATCTATCTATCTATCTATCTATCTATCTATCTATCTATCTATCTATCTGTCTGTCTATGTATTTATCGTTCTATCATTCTATCTATCATTCTCCCTCTGTTTTCATCCATCCATCCATCCATCCATCCACCCATCTATCTAATATGTGCTTTTAAAAATGATTATAAATTATAAAATTATAAGTTTTACATTTCTGCTTTTAAATCCTCCAAAAATTGACGACATGCACTTCCATTGTAAACACCACACTGTAATCTCAATTTTTGTTTTTTGAAAAAAGAAAAGAGAACAAGGGATGAGTCAGAATTATTCTTTTGAGGTAATCAACATTATGTATTGAACCCGGAATATTCCTTTTAGCAACCTCCGCTATCTAATAACATCCGTTTCAATCCTCTCCATTAAACTGTTCAATTAAGCATCTAAATAAACATTTACACACACACACAAAAAAAAAAGTATATCTACCAACAGGTAACAACTTTCACTGGTTCAAGGTATCATCTGTTCTCTCAGTAAAAGCTCTGCCATTACAGTATAATCACTTTCTGATTTCCTAAACAAACAAACCTTCATTTTGTCCATATGTTTCGATAATAGCGGTATTCAGTTAAGCCTTGAATATACAGCAACAATCTCTTCCTCTAGAGCTTTTAGCCTCATGGTGCAGCTAATAGACTGGATAGAGAATCATGCTGTTTTGCAAAACACGACTCTTTGGCTCACTTAAAGCTTGACAAATGAGGGTTAAAATAAACACAAACAAAAACACACAAAAAAAATATGGCACACGAAAGCTTTAGCTTCTTAGGTCTACAATTTTATCCCTGATGTCCTTACACAGCTCTCTGGTCTTGGCCACTGTGGAGAGGTTAGAGTCTGTTTGATTGAGTGTGTGGACAGGTGTCTTTTATACAGGTAACGAGTTCAAACAGGTGCAGTTAATACAGGTAATGAGTGGAGAACAGGAGGGCTTCTTAAAGAAAAACTAACAGGTCTGTGAGAGCCGGAATTCTTACTGGTTGGTAGGTGATCAAATACTTATGTCATGCAATAAAATGCAAATTAATTACTTAAAAATCATACAATGTGATTTTCTGGATTTTTGTTTTAGATTCCGTCACTCACAGTTGAAGAGTACCTATGATAAAAATTACTTGTACATGCTTTGTAAGTGGGCAAACCTGCAAAATCGGCAGTGTATCAAATACTTGTTCTCCCCACTGTAGATGTTTTTAAAAAACAAACAAAAAAAGTGAATTGAGCTCTCTTTCATGTATTTTTGCGCTTGAACGGTCAAAAACACAATTATGTCAAAATGTCAGTTTTGACATGTATTCAAGTAACAGTCGGTTATGTAATGATTAAATGCTCAATTAATGCATTACAATTTAACTAAACTCATTAGATTTTAGTTGACTAAATCTACTGTAGATTTAGTCGACTAAAATCTTATGATATTTAGTCGACTAAAACTAAACTAAAAACAATTCAGGTGCCTAAAATGCCTAAAGTGGCTAAAACTAAATGGCATTTTAGTCAAAAGACTATGACTAAAACTAAATCAAAATTTGCTGTCAAAATTAACACGGCAAATAGTGACAGGGAAAACGAAACAGGACATGATCATGACAGTTAGCACAAAAACATTATGTATACATTGTCCAAGGAACTTTTAAAAAAAAAATTAATGTTTTAGTTTGTACTTTTTTTTCAAATGTTACTACTTGTTTAAAGTGTTCAAAGAACATGTTCCCATAATGTTTGCAAAATTTTAAATGGAATGCTCCCTTAACGTTCATATAACCAAGAAAATGTTTTTAAAACAATTTAAAAACTGTGTGCTTTGAACGTTCAGAAATAGGCCTAACATAAGAATGTTAGCAAAACGATCTTGGAACAAGCTTTTATCAACTGAATTAGTGGTTAAGGCATGTGCTACAATGCGCTGAGCAGTCAAGCTTACCTAGGGTGACCAGATGGGACGATCCTGGGTTTATGAGCCATGTCGTGCATCCCAACGGAGTTACTGTCAGGATGCCATTTGTCAAGAACATTAGTCTTAACTTTAGCATGATTGCTATAAATATTTGAAATGGACATTTAACAATACAATGTGTAGCCTTAAAGGGACAGTTAATGTAAAAAAAAATATATTTAGCCATCATTTAATCACCCTCATGTCATCACAAACCCGTATGACTTCCATCTTCCACTGAACACAAAAGGAGATATTATAAACAAAGGGCCGGATTTGAATTCAGGTCACCTGCATAGAAGTGTTAACAGACAAGATAAAGCACCAACAATCTATAACATCTTTATCAAGGTCATCTGGTTACCCTGTGCTCAACCGATAATACGAATTTGTGTCATTTTCCTGATACCATTAAATAATGTGGCAAATGGCACATTAATAAAACTAAAAAGATGTAGCAATTAACCGTGAATGGTTTTATAAGGAGTGCCACTCTCCTCTCAAGAATCAGCTCACCGATACAATCGATCCTTCCCATTTCTCCAGTCCCGGCAATGACAGCCCACCTGACCAAAACGAGCTCTAGTAATTATAAGATACTTAGAGTGGTATTGTGAATTTTAAAAGAAGCACTGTGATGTCTGAGGTGGCAAAAACCTTTCTTTCGCTGTAGTGAAATTCGCCTCGGCTATTAGCTTTGTCTTCCTAAGAGCTGGTCTCTCTTTAAGCGCCGCAGCTCATTAACTGCAAGGGAGGGTCGATTAATCCATAACAGTTAACGAAAGATGCTCACGCACGGCCTTCCTTTCCATTTTCTTTAATGTCTGTGTCTCTAACACTTAAAATTCCTGTCATCTATTTCTCTCCTGCTCTAAAACACACACGCACATATAAAGAACTCGCCGATACTGTTTCTACACTAATAGCAAAAGACCTAGAGCACTTGTGCATATTGATGTGTATTATACTTTTTAGGTTTTTTACCAAGAACTTTTTTACCAAACACTTCAAAAAAACTGAATGAATGAACGGACTGACAGACATATGGATGGATGGATGGATGTATGGATAGATAGATAGAAACATGGATGGATGAATGAATGAATGAATGAATGGACTGACAAACATATGGATGTATGGATGGATGGATGGATGGATAGATACAAACATGGATGAATGAATGAATGAATAAATGAATTAATGAATTGAACGAACAAATGAACAGACTGACAGACATATAGACAGACGGATAGATAGATAGATAGATTTAAAGAAAAGGGGGAAATAATTGGAAATTACTTTTCGTTATGCCACAAATGTTGGTGACTGAGTTTGTGTTAAACCTGGAATATTCCTTCAATAGTCTTGTGGATGGATGGATGGATGGATGGATGGATGGATGGATGGATGGATGGATGGGGGGGGGGAAAAAGAAAAAAAAAACACCTCTGTAACACCATATTCAGTGCTAAGTGATCTTTTCTGTCTGCGCACTACAATAAACAAAGAAAACACGGTGTGTGTTTCAAAGGAAGGGTGGAAAACTACCTCACCCTCAGACACAATCTAATTCAGGAACAATGCTCCAAAAGTGGGACTAGAGGGAGAAGCAGATCCAAAATATTTCCTATCTTAGCTAAATATCAGCGCTGACAGCCCTTCGCTCCATGTGGAAACCTCTGTTTGGGACGCACATGGAGCTTGTGTGTCTGTGTGCGTGTTGCAGTCGTCACAGACGTCGAGGTGTGAGTCTGAACATAAGCTAAAGTGAGTGCAACCTCTCCTCCGCTCACGTCTGTCCCGGGCCTAACTAAAGATCTCTCTCCCACCTCATTACCTGCGCCGCCTGTAAGCGCTTCAATTGTGTATGAAGGAGGTGATGAAAGCAGGAGTCTAAAAGCGGCACGCTTCGCTTGCACAGCTTTATTCTGTCTGTCGTTTACCCCTGAGAGAAGCGCCATCACGAGTTTGAGCTTTTACAGTTGTATTTGGCGCTAGATTAGTTTATTTGTTTTGACTCTTCTGTCGCTATCTGATCTTCCTGTGCTGTCACGCCAATGTTGATTCATCCGGGTGCGTGTTGGTTTACTGCAGACTGGGGTGTGTCGGGATGTTTGTCTGAGGACGGGTGACTTGCAAATGTCAGCTAAACATGTAAACGTTAAACCTACTGGTTATTTATAACAAAACAAAAAAATAGATGCATTAACGATTTATTTATTTATTACTTTAAGGTGTTGAATATTTCCCAGGTATGTGTTGTCTAGAATCAAACAAACAAACAGATGCATACATTTATACAAACAGCTACAAATGTAACTGAGTTTAATTATAGATCTGTTTACTAATAAAAACAAGGCTATGTATGTAATTATGTATGTATGTATGTATGCATGTACTGAATGAATGTATGTATGTATGCATATACTGAATGAATGTATGTATTGTATGCATGTACTGAATGTATGTATGTATGTATGTATGCATGCAATATATGCATTTATGTATGTATGTATGCAATGTATGCATTTATGTATGTATGTATGCAATGTATGCATTTATGCATGTATGTATGCAATGTATGTATGTATGTATGTATGCATGCATGTACTGTATGTATGTATGTATGTATGCATGTACTGCATGTATGTATGCATGTATGTATGTGTGTATGTATGTATGCATGCATGCATGTATTCATTCATTCATTCATTCATTCATTCATTCGACTTGCTTTATTGTTAGCTTTACTTAATTATTTAACAACAAAAAATCAAATAAATAAACATACATGTATAATAGGAACTGTTACGTACGAAGCTGTTATTTTTGAGTTTGATATTCTGATGCATAAATATTTATAGAAAACGCTATACATGCATGAGTTTTATTTCTAGGTCTGTTTAAACTTGCATTTACTATTTTTTCTATTATTAATTTATTGATTGCTAACATTAATGAATTGACTTTATTGCAAGCTTTATTTGTTTTATTTATTTTAATTAATTTATAAAACAAACAAAAAATTATGTAAATAAATAAACACTAATTATAGGAATCACTATGTATGTCGTTGGGTGTTCTGATGCATAAATAGAAGAATAAGAAAAACTTTTCTCTAGTACGTTTTCCGCAACATGCTCAACATTGATATTCATTAACGTCATTTATTTTTGTAAGTGTATCTGAAATAAACAAATAAATTAGTAGAAGCAGGGGTTTACAGATACAGAGCTTCTCTAGTACGTTTACAGCAACATACTCTTCATTAATATTCATTAGTAGTTATTTTCCAAATGTCTCTAGGATAAACAAAACAAACAAACAGATGCATATATTTACAGCAACAACTGCATGTGTTTTTTTTTAATTAATGCCAGGTTGCCATTCTGATAAATACAATGTTAAGTAATGTTAATCATTACTCTAGTATACAGTAGTTCCTGCTGCTACATCATCAATACTCATTACCGCTGGTTAATTGTGATTCTAGATTAAACAAACTAAACCAATTAAACATATGCAGTTTATTTATATAAACAACTATATACAGAATGCAGTTACGTTTTAATTTCAGGTTTGTTTAAACTTGCACTGATTAACGATGCACAAACCAGCCAATTCAGATCAGATTTTTTTAAATAAATGGTAATTTATTGTTCGCTTTAATGAAGTATCTAATTAACACAGCAGCTCAGTATGCGGGATTTTCTCTCTTTGATATTAGAAAGGATGCCGGCTTATTTCAACGTGCCAAGCTTTGAAGGTGAGTACACACACACACACTTACACACCTGAGGCCGTGCTGACTTTGGTGACTTTGTCAAAGACTCGCAGCCTCTGGCCAAGCAAGGAAGAGGATTAAACCGCGTACGCCTCTCTCAAGCGATCCAACAAACGAATGAACAAACAATTGAATAAGGAATAAACATGTTAATGATAACAAACAGATGGGCAAGGTCAGATCTGTGGCTTTTCCCGCTTCCTCTTTGTTAGGAGTGCGTTCATTGCGCCAGCAGCGTCCGGTAAGTTCCAAATGCCACATGGCCTTTGATGGCACAACCTGCAGTTTGGAGCTGATAATGTCCCGTTACATAGACTGTAGACATCTAAACGTTCAAAAAGTCCCATCTTGAGCAAACCATCCCAGTTGTTGTCACACTCGATCAGAGTGTTATGGGTACGACAGCGATAGTGTTAGTACCTCTCATACTGCACACTGCACACATGCAAACAGAGAGATCTGAAAAGGTCCTAAACAACCCCACGAAGAAATTTACTGCAAAAATGATCAGTGTTCCTCATGCTTTTTTCATTCCAAGGCCCACAATAATCAAAACACCCTATGAAGGAAAAGATATGTGTCTCTGCATTTAAATTTACAGTTAAAATACAAGGTCTTTTTGTACATTTACACAAACACACACATACAGGTTGGGTTTTTGGGCCCTATTTTAACGATCTGAGCACATGGTCTGAAGCACATGGCGCAGGTGCACGTAGGGCGTGTCCGAATCCACTTTTGCTAGTTTAACGACAGAAAAAAAGGGTCAGTGCACCAGGCGTATGGTCCAAAAGGGTTGTACCTAGTCTCTTAATGAGTCATGGACGTTTTTGGCGTAACATGAATAAACCAATCAGAGTCTCATCTCTCATTCCCTTTAAAAGCCAGTTGTGCTTGCACCATGGCGGATTCGCTATTTACATGGCGGAATTTGCGAGCGGAAAGACTGAATGCTTCTCCAGAGAGGAATCCTTTTATTTTTAATATTTAAAAATGTTTGTGTGCTGCTGCGCGTCCCTGTGTGTGTAACAAGCAGAGTGTACGCACATTGTGCACCCACCTATAGGCACATATTACTAACGCGCCCTTTAAATAACACAAAAAATACTGTGCTATTGACTTCAGACCAGGTTTTTGTTGGCCAATGGTGCAGTCGATTTTCAGTTGCCTCAAAATAGCAACACGCCAACAATGCGCCTGAACACACCTCGTTTTCAGACCAGCACATCCATGGGCGAACAGATGGCCGCGAGTGTGTTTGCTATTTAAACAACGTGGCGCTGGATGTGAAAATGATAACTGCGTCGGGATGAAAACACTTGCGTTGCGCCTGCTGTCGCATTGCGCCAGGTGTATGATAGGGCCCTTCATGTTTTACGGGGACATTCCATAGACATAATGATTTTTATACTGTACAAACTGTATATTCTATCCCCTACCTCTAAACCTGCCCATCACAGAAAACGTTCTGCTTTTTAACATTTTTAAAAAATCACTTAGAATGACTTGTTTTGATCTTGATCTTTGTGGGGACATTCTGTCCCCATGATGTAGGGTTTACCAGAACCACACACACACATCCACCTGTGAAATTACTCGAGGTTTATGGCTTAAAAAAAAGAAATCATTTGGCTTTTCATGATGACTTTTCACCCTCTCTGACCTTTAGAATTAAATGGTTTGTTTTTGATGCTGTCTCTCTTCATAAAACAAATGAAAAACGGCACTTTGCTACTCTTACACATCAACAGCATGTTTTCGGTCATGTCCAAAATAATTTGCACTGGCCTACCCTTCAAAAACCATTAACTTGTGATTGGCTCACAACACAACACAACACAAGATTAGACATATGTGTTTAGCAATCTTTCAGCCACTCTTTCCTAACGGCAGACAGGCAGGTGCAGGAACAACCTGATGCCACAGAAAAACCTTTATGAAGAACTTTTAAATTAAAGTTCATGGAAAAATATTACTTTTGAAAGTAATTAATTATTTCAACATTTACTAATACATTATTAAAATCAAAACCGTTAATATTATATAATGACCTGAACTAACATGAACTAACAATGAACAGTTGTATTTTTTATTAATTAACATTAACAAAAATGAATAAATACTGTAAGAAATGTTTTGACCAATGTTAGTTAATGCATTAACTAGCGTTCACTAATGGACCTTATTATAAGTCTTCCAGATAAACTTATTGGAATTTGTGGTGTGTAAAACCATTCCTTGTATAAGTTGTTGCAGCTGTTGTCCATTCTTCTTGGGTTTCATTTTCTGCTCATTTTTCTACACAGCATTTTTTTTTCATGGTTTGTTATTGTGGTTTCATTATTTTAGATTTTAGATTTGTGTAAGCTGGCAGTTCTTTGCCAGAATAAGCTTCAAAGGGGACCAGGCTTTATGTTGATCAGTTTTATTTTTTCTCTGTGGCAATATGACATTTCTGAGATCTATTTCCTCAGACTGCTCTGCTTAAATTCCAGTTATCCGAGGGCTTATCTCAGTTTATGAATGCAGCGGGCTGAGGAGGTGATAAGTCATTGCAGATTGAATATGCGTTTGGTCTTGGTGCGTTATACGTTCCTGTTAAAGGTGAAAAGCCGGTCTGCGGATATACAGCATCGTGTGAACAGCAGGTCTCACAGTTGACTGCTCTCCTCTGGGTGCATCTCGGCACTGAACTCTACGTCTCAAAGCTTTATGTACACACAGACCTCTGCTCCGGGCTGTCGACTCGAAAAACACCTTCTGTTTCTATTCACTGCCATAAAATGCTTTAATAATCCCTCGGCGGGCTGGAACCTGGGAATGTTGTGGGCTATGAGGAATAATTGTTTTTAAAATGCATTTATTCGTCATTTGCTTTTTTTTTTTATGCCGTGGATGTTTTACAAATCTGAAAAGGCAATAAAAGACTCCAGCATCTTTCCTCCCTCATTGGCCATTTAAAGAGGATTAATCACTTTTTTTCTTCCTTTCTCCTCTCAGCTCTCATCTTTGCCCAAATGGTTGCTGTCTGAAGGGAAGTATGTAACAATAGGGGTCTTAGCTGTCTCTCTGGTAGAGCAGTGATACTAATGGTATGTCATTTTGTGTACCGTTAGACAGTGTTCGTCTGGACGGGCAGACCTCATTTCACCCTGCTGACCTTTTACACGGCCCCCGGGATCTGGGGACTGGGCCCTCGGACGCCCCTCTGCCTTAATCTTCTGGAAAGCTGCTTAGACTCCCCCGTTTAGACAGGCAAATCTTAGTCTACACAAAAGCAACCCATCTCAGGGCCGCGGAGTCACAGGACCCCAGTCGACCTACACTGGATCAAGGCGACGGGTCGTGCATGCCTCTCAGGGAGAAATGCCCTTCTGGGAGGGAACTCACATAATCTACTGTGACATACACGAGGAAGTGTATGTGTGTGAGTGGAACTCTTAAAACTCAAGTCGTGAGTCTAATTAGCACATTCTTATCATTTACCCTTACTAAATGAACTTTTGGAGATTTCAAATGTTATTAATGATGCCACATTATAGGCTCTTCAGATCATCATATTTTTTTTCTGAATTCTTTAAATTGGTAAATAGGTGGTTTGACCTAAATAATGTAGTAAATTAATGTTAACTCGTTCCCCGCCAGCGTTTTTGAAAAAAGTTGCCAGTCAGCATCAGCATTTTTGCTTATTTTCACAAAATTTTTAGAATATTTTGTTGTATGAAAATCAGAACATGCAATGTGTCAAAAGAAAAAACAGACCCTCTGCTTTAGAAAAAAAAAAACATTCTAGCTTCATGCATTCTTTTTTTATCAACACCTAAATGTGGGTAAGGTTAATAAAAAAAGCAATATTTTGAGCAAAAAGCTGAGAAAATCACGTTAAAAGACTACATCCAGATCAGATTCAGATGATCAAATGCGTTGCATGCAAATTTGATCAATGTTCAAAACATAGATGGAGTAGATCGAGTCCATCCCCCAAAGCTTCACACTCACACTATGGCTCGTCCTGGGTCAACATTTCATTCAGTAACATTAGGCAGTTTTGATTTATATGCTGTTTAATGTTGGTGATTGCGTTATTTTACATATGCATCTGCTTGCATATACTATCGCTTGTTTCTGCTGCTTCTTCAACTGTCTTTTGATCAGGAGATTCTGTACTCTTTCAGACGATGTGTCATCGCGCCCCCTACCGCATAACAGTGAAAACATGGAAAGCAGGAAAATTCCCAATATTATCTGCCTGCAATACCGGAGGCTGCACTTTTAGGACGGCCACAGTTTCAGGACTGCATTTCTAGGACCCTAATATTTTCGCCATCTAGACAACTGTACTCCAACAGAGAAGACCTGATTCAAACTTTTTCCACCTTATTTTTAACAAAACAGCAGGCACAGCCATTTTAAACTTAATTACTTAAATTAGTTTAAATATTTCAACAGGGTTACCAATGGGTAGGTTTAGGGCTAGGGGTTGGTTAGGACAATATAGCAATTAAACTTAATCAATTAAACAACTAAATCATTGCTAGGGTCCTAGAACTGCGGTCCTAGAAATGCGGTCCTGAAAATGCAGCCTCAGGGATTGCAGGCAGATGCTACTCGAAAATTCTGGTAATGGCAAGGAAAGAGTTGTCTCATAAATTATGGACATTTCAGTCAATGGCGGGGAAAGAGTTAACAAATAGAACCTTATTGTAAAGTGTCACAAGTTTGCTATTAGAATTTCTGGACATCCAAAAGATTATTTCAGCCATAACTCAGAAAACAACATGGAATACAATTTTCTTCTTGTGAATATCTAGTTGACTTGTGCCTCAAAAAAAAGTCTGAATAACTTTCAAAGATTTGATACCACTAACCTGACAAACTTAGAAAACCCAGTTTCTAGTTTTTCCTCGGAACTGCTTGCTGCAGGGATCTAATGTAATGTAAGCCAATAGAAATTTGTATGCAAAGAAAGTATATGCAATTTTTTTAGAAAGAAAAAAATCTATTCTAGAGGTACTTAGTGCTTCATTACTTTTATCAGTCAAGTTAAATTTACATTGTCAAAAATAAATTAAAAACATAAAACCATTAAAACAAACCAACAAACAATGAAATAAATAATTATAAGGTCCAACAGAATTGTGAAAAAGAGTCAAAGGTAAAGCACCCATGGTGGTTTAGACATTACAATGTGGTAAAGGATTAAAATGTAATTTGTGCATCTAACTTTCTTTCTTAACTTTCTTAATGTTTTCAGGACTTGTGTCTGATGGACATTTGGCAAATTCTCTGGCGCCCTGAGGACCCTCAGAAGAGTCAGTTTATCTGCCAGCAGACAATCACAGTCCCGGAGAATCTCTGAATCCTTTCTGCTGCTGCCACAGACTCATCACAGAACCCAAACCAAAATGCCATCTGAAATTACATCTCCACCGCCTTTTTCTCTTCTGTCGGCCTTCGGCGAATCAAAGGATGGTAAGAAAGACAAGACGGAGAGGAGAAGGAAAAATGTTATGGTTATTGCCCTATGACAGCGCACCATAAATCTCATTTGAACGCCTGAGGCGATGTTGTCAGGTTTCTGCAACCAAGAACATCTAAATGTTCATGTTTGGTGTTGTGAAACACCTTAGAGTAATTTGAGATTCTTTTCTCAAAATCAGTAAGGAAACATTCAGAGACCTGAACCAGATGTAATGTTCTTCCCTCTGACTCATCAGACCAGATCAGATAGGACACCCATGCACGAAATTGAACGACACAAAGGATGTTCCTGTCAGAAATCTGATGTTTGTGAGGTTAGCGATAACACGCGGATGTTATCGCTAACCTCACAAACATCAGATTTCTGACAGGAATATTTCTACCTAAAATCTATTACAGATAATTAGAGTTACAGTTTCAATTACAATAAATTTGGAACAATTGCCAAGGTCTTTTTTACACCCTCAGAAACAGTGATTATATAGACCTTATGTAGCCCCGCCACCTTTACACCCTCATACACAGTGATTATATAGACCTTATGTAGCCCCGCCCCCTTTACATCCTTATACACAGTGATTATATAGACCTTATGTAGCCCCGCCCCTTTACACCCTCATACACAGTGATTATATAGACCTTATGTAGCCCCGCCCCCTTTACACCCTCATACACAGTGATTATATAGACCTTATGTAGCCCCGCCACCTTTACACCCTCATACACAGTGATTATATAGACCTTATGTAGCCCCGCCCCCTTTACATCCTCAGACACAGTGATTATATAGACCTTATGTAGCCCCGCCCCTTTACACCCTCATACACAGTGATTATATAGACCTTATGTAGCCCCGCCCCCTTTACACCCTCATACACAGTGATTATATAGACCTTATGTAGCCCCGCCACCTTTACACCCTCATACACAGTGATTATATAGACCTTATGTAGTCCCGCCACCTTTACATCCTCATACACAGTGATTATATAGACCTTATGTAGCCCCGCCCCCTTTACACCCTTCTACACAGTGATTATATAGACCTTATGTAGCCCCGCCCCCTTTACACCCTTATACACAGTGATTATATAGACCTTATGTAGCCCCGCCCCTTTACACCCTTAGAAACAGTGATTATATAGACCTTATGTAGCCCCGCCCCCTTTACACCCTTATACACAGTGATTATATAGACCTTATGTAGCCCTGCCCCCTTTACACCCTTAGAAACAGTGATTATATAGACCTTATGTAGCCCCGCCCCTTTACACCCTTATACACAGTGATTATATAGACCTTATGTAGCCCCGCCCCCTTTACACCCTTATACACAGTGATTATATAGACCTTATGTAGCCCTGCCCCCTTTACACCCTTAGAAACAGTGATTATATAGACCTTATGTAGCCCCGCCCCCTTTACACCCTTATACACAGTGATTATATAGACCTTATGTAGCCACGCCCCTTTACACCCTCAGACACAGTGATTATATAGACCTTATGTAGCCCCGCCCCCTTTACACCCTCATACACAGTGATTATATAGACCTTATGTAGCCCCGCCCCCTTTACATCCTCAGACACAGTGATTATATAGACCTTATGTAGCCCCGCCCCTTTACACCCTCATACACAGTGATTATATAGACCTTATGTAGCCCCGCCCCCTTTACACCCTCATACACAGTGATTATATAGACCTTATGTAGCCCCGCCACCTTTACACCCTCATACACAGTGATTATATAGACCTTATGTAGCCCCGCCCCCTTTACATCCTCAGACACAGTGATTATATAGACCTTATGTAGCCCCGCCCCTTTACACCCTCATACACAGTGATTATATAGACCTTATGTAGCCCCGCCCCCTTTACACCCTCATACACAGTGATTATATAGACCTTATGTAGCCCCGCCACCTTTACACCCTCATACACAGTGATTATATAGACCTTATGTAGTCCCGCCACCTTTACATCCTCATACACAGTGATTATATAGACCTTATGTAGCCCCGCCCCCTTTACACCCTTCTACACAGTGATTATATAGACCTTATGTAGCCCCGCCCCCTTTACACCCTTATACACAGTGATTATATAGACCTTATGTAGCCCCGCCCCTTTACACCCTTAGAAACAGTGATTATATAGACCTTATGTAGCCCCGCCCCCTTTACACCCTTATACACAGTGATTATATAGACCTTATGTAGCCCTGCCCCCTTTACACCCTTAGAAACAGTGATTATATAGACCTTATGTAGCCCCGCCCCTTTACACCCTTATACACAGTGATTATATAGACCTTATGTAGCCCCGCCCCCTTTACACCCTTATACACAGTGATTATATAGACCTTATGTAGCCCTGCCCCCTTTACACCCTTAGAAACAGTGATTATATAGACCTTATGTAGCCCCGCCCCCTTTACACCCTTATACACAGTGATTATATAGACCTTATGTAGCCACGCCCCTTTACACCCTCAGACACAGTGATTATATAGACCTTATGTAGCCCCGCCCCCTTTACACCCTTCTACACAGTGATTATATAGACCTTATGTAGCCCCGCCCCCTTTACACCCTTATACACAGTGATTATATAGACCTTATGTAGCCCCGCCCCCTTTACACCCTTAGAAACAGTGATTATATAGACCTTATGTAGCCCCGCCCCCTTTACAACCTTATACACAGTGATTATATAGACCTTATGTAGCTAGGTAAGATCTTATGGATTTATGAATGAACCGCTCATTTTAGAATCTTCCCGGTCTACTGACATTTTTTATGACATCCGCTTCAAACATTACAATGCTCATGAAAACGTCTGTTAACTCTACAATAAGTAAATCCACTTCACCAGCTAATTACTCTTCAAATAGCAATGTCAGAGAAGTATACAGAGCTATTGCAAAAATTCTAAAGATGGCTGTGCGCTTATTTCTCTGGCGCATAAAGTCTACACATGCAGATTTGCAGAGCAAATTTGCTCATTTGCTGTCTGCTGTGGCAACACACGCGTCTCCAGAACGAAAAAGATCAAGAGAAAGAGATACAGACAGGATGAAAGAGAAAGAAAAACTAGAAGCCTGTGCTAATTCAGCATTCATGAATACTAGCTGCCATGTAAACAAAAACGCAGTTAGGAATTGTCAGTACACTACTCATTTTCCTTTCTCCTGATTTTTACAGTCACGACCGTCCCCTCATCTCTTTCATTTCCCTACAGCTATTTGATATTTTGCGCAGGCATTTGAAGTAGGCAGGGGATCCTCGCAGTCTCTCTCAATGCTGCTCTGTGATCAATAATTTGTCACTGAAATGCTGTCGGCTGTGTGGACGTAGCCAGTCCAGGGCCAAAAAGGGCCCCTGATGTGCGACTGCAGAGAGAGTCCCAGCAACCACCCAGTAGTGGTTACAGATCTGAGGACCCCTGGTGTGACAATATTGAATTATATTCTTGCCCACCTGTTCTAGTGAATGTTACTTGAAATGTGCCTTTTGCTTCTTTTGAACATAAAATGTCTGTAGTTAAAAAAAAAAAAAAAAGTAGTATTTTAGCATTCTTGAATGTTCTAGGAAAGTTAGAGACAGAGTCAAATGATCTAAGTCTATTAGCATTTTTGCACCTAAGAATAAATCAGAGACGCAATTATAATATTGCTATCTTAGTGTTCTCAAATGCACAAGTTGCACAGTGTTCAGAAAACCTAATGGCCAAATATCATCACAATATTTATCACATCATTTGCCATTACCAACAAGATAACTGAATATTTCATACAAATTTGTCAACATTCATAAATTCCTCAGCTTTTGGAGTTTGGATCCCCAGATTCTAGCATGCTAAAATTTAACCAGCAAGATTTACTTGGTTAACATGTTTCAGACTGAAAATATAAGCTGTCAAAAATAATTTTTGTGCACAATTATGAGACACATAGGGCCAGATTTACTAACAGCCTCAGCGGAAACCCTCTTTTGGTGCTAAAAAACTACTGTCAGGATTTACTAAAGACACGTAGTGAAAAACTAGCGCTGAAAAGGCGAGGACAGAGGTATTTTTGCGGCTGACCTTATTGCATATGTATTTGTAGAAGTTTTCCTTTCAGACGCAAAATTTATGGGAGGACAGTATTTAAATTAATCATGCAACGTGATTTACTAAGGTTTGCACTGGTCAATTTACTGGTATTTGCGCCACTATTTACCGTCTTTAACCAGACGCTAATTTGTGCTGCTTTTGGTAGATTGTGTTGGTCATTATATAAATGATCCGGCTGCGTCTGTGTTCTTTGATTTGCGACTCATCAGTAGATCACACACAGAACTTTCCACTCCCATCGATGCTTTTTTGGAATTGCGCTCTCACACTAATTTGCCCTGTTTAGTAAATCTGGCCCATAGTGTTTAGCATCACTGAGGTTAAACTTACGCCTCTCACACCATATTTTAATGTACACAAATGTAAAGAGCTCTTAAGGCATCATATACAATTTTAGGGTATGATGCCTTAAAAACAATTATTTGGCTTCAAAAGACTTTTAATATAGTGTACAAGTAATATAGACTGCATTTAAGCTTCTTTTTAGTCTGTTTTTTAAAAACTTGATCCTGAAAAAATATGATTTGATTATATAGAAAAGGTGGCAGCAGTTTTTTAATTGTAAAAGTAGGTATACTTCTAGAGCTCAAGAGAGTGTTTGCATCGTGTAAATAGCAACAATTTAATTTAAACGCATCTGATTGGCCATTCCGTTTAACAGATATGTCTGTGATTGGCTACAATGCTAAATGCTGCAAAAGCATGTTGTAAGTACCTTTGATGCAAAGGGAGAAAATATAAATATAATGCTGTAATATGCACTTTTCCTGATTAGGTAATCACAGCAGATGTAATTGTATTCACAATTATTTTTTCTGATTAATTGTTAAACTCTATGAGAAAGACAAGGTAACAAAACATTTGGGGCTTTACTAAAAACATTCAGGGCTTAAGCCCCCTTAGCCCACCCCTAGTGCCGCCCCTGCTTATGACTACTAATGTGCGCTGTGGGGTGAATCAAGGGTTGCAGGACTGGAGATGGAGATGAGCTCCTGCAGGGCAAAGACATGCATGAGTTAAACATGCAGATTACATGGCTCATATTCCATCATGATGACATACTGGAGACAAGAAGTGAGGGAACTGTGTATGTTTGATTTCAGAGCCAGACTGCATCTGCATGATGGAGCCTATAGAATGCAGTTAGAATGCTACTAAAATTCAAGAAATCAGGGCAAAAATGCCCCTGTATGAGTTTTTGTCTCATATTTATATCATGATATAGTTAAGCAATATCACAAGAGTAACGAGTGCAATATCACACAAGTGATGTTTTTGTCCCGAATAGCACAAGTGCAAATGTGATATTGATTTTATACAACAGTTCAATAAATAAGAAGTTAATATTGTGTTATATTTAAGACACAATATTGTCTGCTTTTGCTCAATTTTGCCAACGAAAAGTGCATGGTCATAAGTGCATGGCGCAGGTGCACTTAGGGCGTGTCCGAATCCACTTTTGCAAGTTTAACGATGGGAAAAATGGTCGGCGCGCCAGGCGCATGGTCTAAAAGGGTTGTACCTCGTCTCTTAATGAGTAATGGGTGTGTTTTGGGCATAACGTGAATAAACCAATCAGAGTCTCATCTCCCATTCCCTTTAAAAGCCAGCTGCGCTTGCACCATGGCGGATTCGCTATTTACATGGCGGAATTTGCGAGAGGAAAGACTGAACGCTTCTCCAGAGAGGAATCCTTTTATTTTTAATATTTAAAAATGTTTGTGTGCTGCTGCGCGTCCCTGTGTGCATAATAAGCAGAGTGTACCTGCATTGTGCACCCGCCTATAGGTGCATATTAATAACGCAATCTTTAAATAAGAAAAAAAATATTGCGGCATTGACTTTAGACCAGGTTTCAGTTGGTCAATGGTGCAGTCGTTTGGTGCAGTCGCCTCAAAATAGCAACTTGCCAACAATGCGCCTGAACACACCTCGTTTTCAGACCAGCACGCCCATGGGTGAACAGATGGGCGCAAATGCATTTGCTATTTAAACAATGTGCCGCAAAACATGAATATGATAACCGTCGGGCTGAAACTAGCATAAAACACTTGGGATGCGCCTGGCACCGCATTGCGCTGGGTGTATGATAGGGCCCAATGACTTATTCATTTAGACATTTACCACCACCTACTGGCAGTTTTAGTTTCTTATTTAAAGTATCATTTCATAGAAAATAACAACAAAAAAAAACAGTTTTCCGCATTAATAAAAAACCCATTAAAGGTATAGTTCACCCAGTTCTGTCATCATTTATTCACCCTTATGGCCGTTAAAGCCTAAAAGTTTGTGCAATAAATTCTATGTTGAATAAAAAAATAAATAAATAAATAAAATAAATAAATAAATAAATAAAAATATATATATATATATATATATTTTTTTTTTTAATAAAGCTACTTTTTGTAATGTCTATTTTATGCTTTTCTCATTTTACACAATGATGACTTCAAATTATCTTTTGGGGGTAATTTCTCCGCCAAATTTGATGTGGGAATAATTAGATACAATTTTTTTATCTTTATATTTAATTTTATATTATATAAATATTTGAATTGTTATATTGATTAAATTTAATGTACAGTGGCCCTGAACTACACATTTCACAAGTCACAGATAAAAAGTCTATATAACACTGTGTATAAATAAACAAATAAAAAAAGAAAACATCAAACCAAGAAAGTGTCCAAATACAATTTAAACATTTTACACTAAACAAATTACCTTTCTGAAATGTTTAGCTTGAAATGTGCTTGTACCATCTTCTTTAAAATAAATGTCATTTGTTATTATATTGAGTTATGTAATGCAAAGGCAAGCCATTTTTAAGTGTGGCGTAAGTGTCCAAATATATTTGGGCATATATTTATCTATTTACTCTAAAATGATACAAAATGCCATGCGGGGACTTTTCTAAAGTGGACAGTTCAAAAGGACTGATTCATGGAAATTAATCAAACTTACCAACACTATCAGCACTTTTGCAACTGAGATTAAATCAGACACGCCATTATAATATCGCTGTCTTGGCGTTCTCAAAATCACAAGTCATGACACAAAATCAGCCTTCTGGCATGGGCCTAAGAAAACCTAATGGCTGAAAATCATCACAATATTCACGATGTTGCTTCATTTTACATTGCTAAAAACAAAATGTATTGCAAATATTTAATATATTATCAAACCTAGGAGCAACTTTCTGCCTGTTTGTGTGTGATTGAGTTTAACTTACTAGTGAATTAGAGCAGAAAAGGAATGAACATAGAAAAAAAAGAAGCCCACAGTAAAAAAAGGGAACCAAGAGAGTGAGAGGATGATGTGGCTCTTAATTAAGAGCGAGACACACTTTTCTTCACCTATTCAGGCTATTCAGCACACTCCCATGCCAAAAGCCTTTCTAACCCGTCTGTCTCTTTCCCTCTGTGTCTTTTTCATTTGTCGTGTCACCATGGCCTTTTCTCAAGCCACATAATAGGGCCCAGAGCTCGGAGAGGTCAGAGAGATCTTTAATTGGGTTTCAAGGTGACTTCACACAGCATGCGAGTGTGCGAATGGCCATCATTAGGCTGTGTGTGTTTGTACACTCTAATAGTGTATTAATGTCATCTCTAACGGCATTCAGACACAGGAGGAACTGAAAGGAACCTTCTGAATGCACCACACATGAGCAGACTTCCTGCTTTTTTCTGATTTCTTCACTCAGACGCTCACAGAATGAAGGCCACCTCTACTCGCTCTAAGAATTCAAATACCTCTCCGCACTTTTCCTGCTCATACAAACCAACCGGCCCGCTGTGAAAAGCCCCGGTGCATTGTGGGAATGTTTTCAAATGCGGCAGCAGTCACAATACCCAAACGGCATCCGAACGGCAGCGCTCTCGCCTTTAATGATGTTCTTTACAGAAAAAAAAAACATTGCATTGTCGTGAAAATGCAACAACCAGCTGCCACTGCTGATATTTGGTTATCCTTTATTTTGACGTTCTGTTGACTATAAGTAACGTTATCAACACCAAGTGTTACAATGACTTTTTCTAAGAGACATTCAGCCATAGCAGAATAACTTAATTATTGTTATGCAAACTATTACACTGAACAAAATTATAAACGCAACACTTTTGTTTTTGCCCCCATTTTTCATGAGCTGAACTCAAAGATCTAAGACTTTTTCTATGTACACAAAAGGCCTATTTCTCTCAAATATTGTTCACAAATCTGTCTAAATCTGTGTTAGTGAGCACTTCTCCTTTGCCGAGATAATCCATCCACCTCACAGGTGTGGCATATCAAGATGATGATTAGACAGCATGATTATTGCACAGGTGTGCCTTAGGCTGACCACAATTCTTTAAGGTTCTTAAAGACAACTGTCATTAAAAAACACTGAATTATTTAGCTGTTGCAAAAGCATTTAAAAATAGACCATTTTAAAAATGATACAAACCCAATTCCAAAAAAGTTGGGACACTATGCAAATTGTGAATAAAAACAGAATGCAATGATGTGGAAGTTTCAAATTTCAATATTTTATTCAGAATACAACATAGATGACATATCAAATGTTTAAACTGAGAAAATGTATCATTTTAAGGGAAAAATAAGTTGATTTTAAATTTCATGGCATCAACACATCTCAAAAAAGTTGGGACAAGGCCATGTTTACCACTGTGTGGCATCCCCTCTTCTTTTTATAACAGTCTGCAAACGTCTGGGGACTGAGCAGACAAGTTGCTCAAGTTTAGGAATAGGAATGTTGTCCCATTCTTGTCTAATACAGGCTTCTAGTTGCTCAACTGTCTTAGGTCTTCTTTGTCGCATCTTCCTCTTTATGATGCGCCAAATGTTTTCTATAGGTGAAAGATCTGGACTGCAGGCTGGCCATTTCAGTACCCGGATCCTTCTACGCAGCCATGATGTTGTAATTGATGCAGTATGTGGTCTGGCATTGTCATGTTGGAAAATGCAAGGTCTTCCCTGAAAGAGACGACGTCTGGATGGGAGCATATGTTGTTCTAGAACTTGGATATACCTTTCAGCATTGATGGTGCCTTTCCAGATGTGTAAGCTGCCCATGCCACACGCACTCATGCAACCCCATACCATCAGAGATGCAGGCTTCTGAACTGAGCGCTGATAACAACTTGGGTTGTCCTTGTCCTCTTTAGTCCGGATGACATGGCGTCCCAGTTTTCCAAAAAGAACTTTAAATTTTGATTCGTCTGACCACAGAACAGTTTTCCACTTTGCCACAGTCCATTTTAAATGAGCCTCGGCCCAGAGAAAACGCCTGCGCTTCTGTATCATGTTTAGGTATGGCTTCTTTTTTGACCTATAGAGTTTTAGCCGGCAACGGCGAATGGCACGGTGGATTGTGTTCACCGACAATGTTTTCTGGAAGTATTCCTGAGCCCATGTTGTGATTTCCATTACAGTAGCATTCCTGTATGTGATGCAGTGCCGTCTAAGGGCCCGAAGATCACGGGCATCCAGTATGGTTTTCCGGCCTTGACCCTTACGCACAGAGATTGTTCCAGATTCTCTGAATCTTTGGATGATATTATGCACTGTAGATGATGATAACTTCAAACTCTTTGCAATTTTTCTCTGAGAAACTCCTTTCTGATATTGCTCCACTATTTTTCGCTGCAGCATTGGGGAAATTGGTGATCCTCTGCACATCTTGACTTCTGAGAGACACTGCCACTCTGAGAGGCTCTTTTTATACCCAATCATGTTGCCAATTGACCTAACAAGTTGCAAACTGGTCCTCCAGCTGTTCCTTATATGTACATTTAACTTTTCCGGCCTCTTATTGCTACCTGTCCCAACTTTTTTGGAATGTGTAGCTCTCATGAAATCCAAAATGAGCCAATATTTGGCATGACATTTCAAAATGTGTCACTTTCAACATTTGATATGTTATCTATATTCTATTGTGAATAAAATATAAGTTTATGAGATTTGTAAATTATTGCATTCCTTTTTTATTCACAATTTGTACAGTGTCCCAACTTTTTTGGAATCGGGTTTGTATATATTCAAATTACAAATTTAATATCTCATTTTGCAATACTAAATTATCCAAAGTAAAGCTGATTGGATGCAGGTCTCAATAATTCTTGGTTTGTAACAGAAAAAAAACACTGTACAATAATATTTGTATTGAGATTGAGAGCCTGAGAAATGCATTAAAATAAACTAAACCAAATCAATCAAATTAACTGTTGTTTTAATCTAATTATTTTATGTATGCAGATAATTCAGATGCATTATGTGTAATATAATCACAAAGCGAGTTGTAATGCCTGCTTGAATGCCAAAAGAGGCTGACAGCATAAAAGATAATAAACTGTCCAGAATGAATATTCAAATAACGCAATTTGTATCCATAAAGGAAGAATAATGATATGTATCATTTTCCATATTAGCATCCATCATTATAAGAAGGAACTTTTCAAACCAGCTTTCAAAGCCTGCTTATGGTTAACAAATCAGGTGGAGAAATTTAGCCAAAATATGAAGTCAAAGTAATGTAAGGATCTCAAAACAAATGAAACACTGAACAATTTGCCATAATTAAAAAGTAGAGGAAGGAATGGCACTGGGATTTGTTCCATCTGTTTACTATAATAGGTGTGAAAGATTATACTGTGCTAATAATTATAAAAACTATTTTTAGATATCACAGAGATTATCTGTGCACAAGATCTAAATTATCAGAAAAATCAATTCTGCTTGGCAGAAGCAATATTAAAGGGTTAGTTCACCCATAAATTAAATCACCCTCATGTCATTGCAAACTTGTATTATTATGTCTGTTTAAACTGTAAAAACACAAAGTAGACAGAATGGGGGGAAAAGTACATAAAAGTAGCTCATATGATAAGTTTATGTGAGAAATAGACCAAAATGTAAAATGTTTTTCACTGAAATATCCAACATGGTTGCAGTGAACAGATCAGCATGAACCTCCATATATTACAATACTTCAGATCATTAGTACATTAATAACACAGTCAAGATGGATCTATCTATGACAGCAGACAGCAGCTAGTGAACTTCTCTCTGTCCACTACTCCCTTGAATGTTAAACAAAGTTATTTGAATATTTGTAATATTAATGGCTGTGTGCCGTGAGCTCAGCGATGCTGAACCGAAGACCTGTGGAAAAGACCAAATCCTTCCGTTCACATCCATCCATGAAGAGAGGGATGGTGTGATTGATGAAGAAGACAGAATGAGAGACTCGCCCCCTCCATCCCATTCAATGTCACACGTGGTGAAAGGGTCAACTAGGCTTGTCTGAAAGCTGCCTGCACACAATACACAATGAGGAGGCCATCTATCCTCTTTGTATGTGTGTGTGTGTATTAATGCTGTGCATGCATGTGGTTTGCATAGAAATGGGCCATCACACAAAGGCTTCAAGCGTGGCAATACGTTTTCGGCATGGTTAACCAATTACAAAAGAATAAAAACATACTGCAACATTCAGTCCTCTGAGAGCAAAGTGAAATAAATCACACACACACACACTGCTACTACAGCATACAAAAAATACAGAATAAATGACTCACTAAATGAAAATATGCAGCCTAGAATATGCAGACTGTTATTCATATTTATAAAAATATGCCTAACAACACCCCTTAACTGTTAAAGAGGTCATGACATGAGAAGTTGATTTGATTGATCTTTTGACATATAAGAGGTCTTTGTACCATTAAAACATCCTGCAAGTTTCATAGTTTAAAACGTCCTCCTCATTATAAACCAAGCATTTATTTAATCAAGCTCCAAAATTGGCTTGTTTGGATATTGTGGGATTTGTGACGTCACACAGGCAAATACATTAGCATATTCCTGCCTCCAGCGCAAGACATCGACAAATAGTTATACACAGGTGCGATTTTAGGATTTCGATATTTAGGGGGGCTCAGCCCCCAATGAGGGTATGATTTAAAGGTGTCATGAACTGGCTTTTTTTATTTTTTTATACTGTTGTCTGAGGTCAACTTATGACGTTCGCGTGGTTTTTACATTCAAAAACATCATAATGAATAAGTAATAGGCTATTTTCTTCCCTGGTTTTGAGGCTCTCTCCTGGAACGCTCGGTTTTTATGGGCGTGCCGCACTGAAGACTTGGAAGTAAACGCCCACGGCTAGGATTGGATAAGATTTGCATATTTAATAAGCTTCTGCTCCCCTGTCAGTACATGTGGGAATTGTTTTGAAAGCGTGTGGGAAAACGGCAACCGGAATGAATCGCCCACAGGGCTCGCAAAATATCTTTATCAAACAAACAATGATTTATCTCTCATCCACCCACGATTGATTGGAATGTTATTTTTTTATTACTTGGCCCGCCCGATCGGTGGATATAACCGCGAACCGTACACACACACACACACACACACACTCGCAAGCCAAGTACGTTGCAGACAGCATGATCAAAACTTCCGCGATTGTATTTTTCCTTCAAATATCAAGTCAAGAGAGTGAACAAGACACAAGAAAGGAATGTTATTTCACTATATAAGATAGCCCGTCGGCAGGCCAGACTTACGTTTTGGTAGCCCGTCTGGAAAACACATAGCCCCGGGACGTTGGGCTTTGCGAGCCCTGGCCCATACATGTCTGAGTCTGATCCCGAATCGCAAGGAACCAACAACACCACAAATAAAGGATTCTTCAGCCTGTGACAGCATGCTAAGTTATGTTCAGTTAGATACGTACACATAATCAATAGATATCAAACGATCTGTAACAATGCAATACTATCACATATCAAAAACATTTCTTACTCACATAAGTGTGTTGCTTCATTCATTCATGAAATCTCATCCTGTCTGCAAATCCAGTCTCTTGTTTACAAACGAATCCATGGTGAAATGAAGGAACAAACGCGCAATGTCTTCCCCATGTTAGCTGGATATTCATTAAAAATAAAGTTCATCCATGCATTCATAATAATGGAATCCGAATGAAGCTTATGCGGTATGTTTATTGCTTAGTAGTTCGATCCGGTTTAGCTCTATGTAGGCCTATGTCATGTCAGGCACGAGTCGGTGGGCGGGGCTACAGAAGCAGGCGTACATATTTATATGTTGAGGCGGCGTTTCAGCATACGATGACGTCAAAGGGTCGACATATTCTGAGATCTCTCGTTTTCTGGGCCTGGTGTCAATAAAAGCTTTTCTTTGACTAACAAGGAAGTTTTCAGCGCTGAAACTTACAGGATATTCTTATATCACGATGAACTTTTATATGTCAAAGGCTCAAGGGAAAGTTGATTTCTCAATTCATCACCCCTTTAAAAAAATAATAATACTAGGGTAGGGTATACTAGGGTAGGCATGAACAATACAGTAACTTGCTACAATACCTATCAAGTCAATCCCTGAATACTGAATGAATTTCTAATCATTTTAAATAACCAGCTAATATTTATTAATATTCATTAAGAATATAGACAAACTTTATATTACTGTAATTGTCTAGATTGACAATATGTGTAAAATATTTTTTTTTTTAAATATTTTTTTCAACACAACATGTTTTAAACACTATTATTTTTTAACTACATTTTTGCAGTAAAATTACCTTTAAAGAAGATTTATCATTTTTATTGATGGAGATAACATGAAAAATGTGCCATGGTTTAGTGGAGGATTTCTTTTACCTGGTGGAAAACAAACACACTTTTAACATGAAAATTACATGAAATTACCACTATAACCAGTAGATGGCAGCAGAGGACCATTCATTAGCTCATTTTCCATTTCCCTTTTCCTTTTGATTTATTATAAAATGATTATAACACATTTAATCAATTTTATTGCACTTAAGTATTAAGTATAGCAAGAGTAGGAAAAGTCACAAAGTCTCATGCCATTTAGATAAAAGGAATTTCATAAAACAGGCCTAAATAAATAAATATTTTTACAGTGGATGGGAAACCGTCTTGAATTGCTCCCGCATCATATTATAACTACCTTTATGACAAAGATGCAGAGAGTCCAGTATAAACAGTTCATGTGCGTCTATGTACAGACTTCAGAAGGTTACCAGCATCGGAAACAAATGGATGGTTTATTTTGATGGTGTCCTGGAACACGTCTGAGGATTATATGTTTGTTCAGAGCATTTTGTTGTGTAAATGAGGCACATCCTAATGGAGAGTTTGCAAATAAACTTTTGTTGAAAGATGAAGCAGCCAACTATATTGGATCTGATAGCAGATGCATCACAAACTGTAAGTAAATGATTTCATAATGCTTTGTCTGTAAATGAAGGTTTTATATGGATCATGTTTTTAAAAAAACTTACTCATGTGCAATAGCGAGTGGGCGTTGACACTGTTGCAATGATGTTAGCCAATCATAACTGACAAGCCTTAAAAGGAGCCACCGCTTAAAAAACGGATCATTTCAGACAGAGGGTCAGAATGAGGGTTGAATTTGCATGTATACTTGTTTTGTTTTTTTTGTTGTTCAAAAAACTTTATTAACATTATAAGAAACAAGAAACATGGCATGACCCCTTTAAATTACTCTAATGAAATCTTTTGTGGCTTATTGCTTTAAGGCGTTATATTTATGTACTGCCATAAATTATTAATTTGAGCAAAAATGGTTTTGCTGAGTACTTTGATTGCTGCTCTTTTGGCTGTTTGGATTGTATTTCCACAAGCTGCTGAGGTCTTAAGTCAATCAAAAACCAGAAGTAGGCTAATTTGTGAAGATGCTTTTCTGCTGTCTCTGCTTCACGTCGCCAAACAAAACCTGTCTGGAAAACTCACAGAAAGACCTTCTTAGAAAGACCCGTCTCATTTTCACTGCTGTACACACTTCAGGAACACACACATGAGGACACGCTAACACACATATATTTGAGTCTAAGAGACAGAGCGCTAGGTAATTTGAGCTTCTAAAGCAGAGCATTAAATATGCACTAGACAGCTCAGAGAATGGCGAGCACTACTCCTGAATAAATAACCAAACAAACAACAGACTATCAGCCAATCTACAAATCAGCGCTGTCTGAGAGAGAGTGGAGATAATAATATACACGCACACACCGCAGGCGTGTGTATTTATGGGTCCCAACTGTCCTCTCCTCTTTCTTTCACATACACACACACACACACACACACTCCACACTGAGAGAGCTCTGTTTATCACTCTTACAATCATACAGACCAGACCGGGAATGGTTTCTATTCTAATTCCTCATCATAACATGACTGTACACATAGGCAGCTGCCTTCTAAGATACAACCTTAAGTGACTGATTTGAAATCAATAGCTAGTGTTAAGTACTGAATTGAATTCCATTCAA
Organism: Coreius guichenoti; assembly: GCA_039654105.1. Taxonomy (NCBI): domain Eukaryota; kingdom Metazoa; phylum Chordata; class Actinopteri; order Cypriniformes; family Gobionidae; genus Coreius; species Coreius guichenoti. The sequence goes on from CM077175.1 coordinate 8,280,652, forward strand.
CTTATTTAATTTCAAAACAAATAATTCCAAAGCAGCTTGACACAGAATCCTGACCAACAAGATCCAAAGAATATGATCATGTCAGTCCAATATTATTCTCTGTACACACTCTTCATGGAACTCACGTCATTGTTACAGTGTTATTATATATTTAAGTACTGAATAATATTAATTAACATGTACTTACTATAGGATTAGGGTTTGGTTGAGGGTTAGTTGCATGTAATTATGCCTAATTTGCTGTTATTACTATGGTAAGCACCTGTAACATATGTAACAATGACACTGTAAAATTAAGTGTGACCGAAGTGTCTTATGCTCAACAAGACTGCATCAAAAAATACAACAAAACAGTAATATTGTGAAATCGTATTACAATTTAAAATAACTGTTTTCTATTTTAATATATTTTTAAATGTAATTGATTCCTGTGATGGAAAAGCTGAATTTTCAGCATCATTACTCCAGTCTTCAGAGTCACATGATCCTTCAGAAATCATTCTAATATACTGATTTGCTGCTTAAGAAATATTTCTTATTATTATCAATGTTGAAAACAGTTGTGCTACTTAATATTTTTGTGGAAAACGTGATGCAAATTCTTCAGGATCTTTTTGATGAATTTATTTATTTGAAATAGAAAACATTTGAACAGTAATGAATGCTTAAAAACACAATTAGGTATAGTATTACAATTAGGCCAAATGTGATGTCTTATAAGCTATCATCATTTTGCAGTCTATTGTTTGGAAAATAAAAGTGAGCATGCCTATGATTCCTAAAATGCCATCCAGGTAGGCGGATCACTTGTGTTCGAAACAGATCCCTACCATTCAAGAACGTTTCTCCAGCACTGCCACTTTAACCTGGTCAAACTGGTGTATACAGCAGGTATGAAAGGTGACACTAAGATGATTAGAAAGCATCAGTGGCTTTTTCTGTCTTTGACACAAACACACACACAGAGTGTTTTTTCGTCCTTTTCTAGTCAGTGGCTTAGACAGGTCACCGTTAAAATGACAGCTGTTTGTAGCGCCTGAAGCCAGCATGGGTGAGCTAAACAAGCAAATCTGAGGTGTGTGAAAAATTGAATCTTAAGCGACAGGACACTAGCTCTGTCTTTTTCTTTCATATGGACTGTCCCTCTGTTCTAACCATTTGAGCTTCTTAAAACAGCCCATATTAAATATCTCAGAAATAATCAATGGACTGATTCATGTCTCCTAAATATGTATGTTTATCAACTGTCTGTTTAAAGGGCCAGATACAGTTTTTTTACTTACATTTTTGGGGATAGTTCACCCAAAAATGAAAACTATGTCAAAATTTACTCACCATCATGTCATTGACTAAAAGACATATTAAGCAGAACGTCTTGGCTTCTCTTTTCCATGCAATGGAAGTGAATAAGAACTTAAGCTGCCAAACTCCAAAAATGGACAAAAAACAGCAACATAAAAGTGCACTAATAACAGTCCACGTGATGTTTGTGCTGTTTTCAAAGATTACGAGAATTAAGGATTTCAGTTCAATTCTCAAAGTGAACATCTCCTGCTCCATGGAAGTATGGAAGTCATACAGGTTTGTAATGGCATGAGGGTGAGAAGTTGTGGTTGTGTGAACTATTCATGTCTCCCAGATTTTACTATATTTAAATGCATACATGAAAATAGTACTACACACTTGTATTCATTCAAAATAACGCAACAACTGCAATTCATTCCTTAACAAACATTAGTGATAATCTGTGCTGAAACAAAATGTTAAAATCAGGGGGGAAAAGCCTCTTATCTGGGTCAGAACCAAAGCGTGCAGCAGTGAACTAGCAGTCAATCAATCATTGGCCTGTGTGCTGAGCAGTTTGATTGATTGGGAAAAAGATTTTTCCCTGCATGTTTCTGGCTCTGGGCCGCGTATGGGGCCTCTGGTCCTGGTGTAGGCTTTCCAAACCATTACCCTGACCCGATCAATGACTGACCCATGCTTACTGCTGACCTGATGGTCTACTGAAGCAGAAGAACTCTGAAGAACATGTGGTTTACTCCAGATAGCTGAAGTAAATATGAATACATTAAGCAGAGCTCAGAGGAGCATAAAGGCTCGCTCATTCAACCCTCAGACAAGGATGCTAACTTTCCAGATGAAAATGCTATGGCTCAGAAGTTGCTCTTTCATAGCTCAGAGGAAATTATGGAGTTAGTCAAAATATTCTAAAATATTTATCCTGCAATTCCAAAAGAAATGTAAATAGAATGTCAACAATTGTCAACAGAGTAAAAAGACAAACAGATTAGATAGATAGATAGATAGATAGATAGATAGATAGATAGATAGATAGATAGATAGATAGATAGATAGATAGATAGATAGATAGATAGATAGATAGAACGGTAAAGTGACAGCACAATAGATGGATAGACAGAGCGACAGATAGATGGATAGAATGGCAGAATGATGGAAAGATAAATAGAACAATGGATGGATGGATGATGGATGGATGGATGGATGGATGGATGGATGGATGGATGGATGGATGGATGGATGGACAGATGAAAAAATACACAGACAGATGGATGAACGGACAGACTGATATTAGATTATAGATAGAGCGACAGATAGATGATAGAATGATAGAGCGATGGAAAGATGAATAGAACGATGGATGGATGGATGGATGGATGGATGGATGGATGGATGGATGGATGGATGGATGGACTGAACAATAGACAGGCAGATAGACGGATGGACGAATGGACAGACTGATATTAGATTATAGATAGAGCGGCAGATAGATGATAGAATGATAGAGCGATGGAAAGATAAATAGAACGATGGATGGATGGATGGATGGATGGATGGATGGATGGATGGATGGACTGAACAATAGACAGGCAGATAGACGGGTGGACGAATGGACAGACTGATATTAGATTACATAGAGCGACAGATAGATGGATAGAATGATAGAAAGATAAATAGAATGATGGATGGATGGATGGATGGATGGACGGAACTATGGGAAGATATACACACACAGATAAATGGATGAACAGATAGACTGATATTAGATTATAGATAGAGTGACAGATAGATGGATAGAATAATATAACAATGGAAAGATCATTAAAACGATGGATGGATGGATGGATGGATGGATGGATGGATGGATGGATGGATACACAGTCAGATAGACGGATGGACGAATGGACAGATTGGTATTAGATTATAGACAGAGTCCAATAAATCCAATCTCTAAGAGAAGTAAGATTACACCTCTCCTCAACAAGCAGCACACTTCAAGAACAAACCTCCAATCTTACTAGTGATGTTGCCATCAAACACTAATAAACTGTGTATTTGTGTAAGTGGGCGTACAGATTCACATGAACTGATGATTTCACAGCAGCTAAAAGCTCAAAGGTTCCACTTTAAAGTCTCTGTTAAAAGGCATCTAGTGTTCTTACAGAACTCACGGTCAGAGTTTATCCTCCCTCAACATGCAGCTAAAAAGCTCTCTCTCCATCAGAGCAAAGCTAGTGAAGTGCTCTTCTGTTTTTATAGCTCTGTGTACATAGTGTAAACACGAAGATCACAGAGATGGAGCCGTGACACTTCTGAGCGGCAGCGCCGAGGGGAGGGTTTGTTTGTGCTCTTCAAATGTGTAATTAACCAGCATTAAAACTCACTCACTTTTCAAACTGCTGTGTCCTCGATGACTTTTGAGAGAGCAGAGGGAAAACGAGAGACAGGGACAAACAGAGGGAGCAGAGAGACAGAAAGAGAGAGCGACAGAGAGAGACAGATAAACAGAGGTCACATAGCCACTGCAAAGTTTTGAAAGTGACAAGCACATATATCTAAAGGAGTAAATCCCTCGAGTCACTGCTGTGTGTAAAATAAAATTACAAAATAAAATACCATAATATCCACAAACGTGTAATGTGTAATGACTATACTTGTGAAACGTCTCATTCAAATTACATTGTTTTAAAACCTAAATAAACCATTTTTAATATATTTACAACCAAAATGTTTATAACATAACCTAAATGCAACATTTAGTATGCTGTAAAATACATTATAGTTATTAGTTTTTTTTTCAATGAAAACTTTAAACTTGACAAAATGTAAATAAAACCAAAAATTAATAAATAATAAAAAAAAATGCTGAATAAAAACAATAATAAAAATTCCAAAATATATTATTATTATTATTAAGGTTCACTATTGTAATTGGTTTTTTTTTTTAAATGAAAACTTTAAACTTTAAATATTAAAAAAATAAATAGATAAAATTAGAAATGCTGAATAAAAAAAAAACAAAAAAACAATAATAAACATGCCAAAATACATTATTACAGTTAGACATGCTGAATAAAAAAAGTAAAAACGTCAAAAGCCCATTAAAAAAAGCCATAATAAACCTTAAACTAAAATGAAAATGAAAACATAAATATTATAAAAATCAAATTCAAAATATTATTAAACACTATAATTGTATATAAAAACAAATAAAATGACACTGTTTAAGGTTAATTATTTATTAATAAATTAATAAAAACTAGAAATGCTGAATAAAAACAATAATAAAAATGCCAAAATATATTATTATTATTATTTAGGTTCACTATTGTTATTTTTTTTAAATGAAAACTTTAAACTTGAAATCTTTAAAATAAAAAAACAACAAAAAATAAATAAAATTTAATTTAATAAAATAAAAAAATCAAAGCCAATTCAAAATATTATTAAACACTACAATTGTATATAAAACAAATAAAATGACACTCTTTAAGGTTTAATGGTTCCATATAAGTGACAGAAAAATGGAGAGAATGAGTGGATGAGTAGTTATTAAGTTGATTTGTTGATTTATTGAATCTGGTTATAGAATGTGGCTGTCACTTCCATAAATAACATCATTTGTGTGTACAGAGCAGCATTAAGCACTCAGAAGAGATGACAACTGTATTTAATTATATGACAATTGTATTCAGTGTGTACGCGACCACACACTGATGATGAACAGAGAGCTGGAGAGAGACGGAAAGAAACACACAGATTGGATGTCTCTTTTGACCCTGTTCTAGAGAGAGAAGCAGCAGTGTAAATTACTATGTCTGCCACAGTTCTCCTCATTTTGGTCCAAAAGCTGCTTTATATAGTCACACACACACACACACACACACAAACACAGACCTAGCACTATTGAGAAGGATTTGGTTTTTTAAATGGCGTTTGATGTGCAATTATTAAGAAAAGGACATCTGTGATTTCATGTGCAGGCCGGTAATGAAGGTGGACCAGGCCGCAAATAAGAAATCTAGCTTTAGTTCCGGCATTCCACAAAGGTCAAAATAATATTATACCGCAATTACAGACATTATACACGCGGGATTAGATTTCTGAGGACGCTTGAGTTATCAGAACAAAACAGGTGATTTGTTCTGTGAAAAACACAGAATTCAAAATCACAAAGTACGTCAGTGAAATACCAATTTACCAAACACCTCCTTTAGAAATGCAATTACTCGAATTCAGAAGAACCGAAAAGCCAAATATCCTCTGTTTGCTCCCAAATGTTGGCAGCCGCCATCAGAAAACCATCAAGTACACAAATCTGCATCCTCAACACACGGCCCCCATCTGCTAGCGCTTGTTGTGGGTCATTTCGTGGGATTTTTGAGAGGGGAAGAGGGTTCTTCTCTCTGGGAAAAGCAGGATGGATCATCTCGCAGGCAGACGGTCTGAAAGGTATAAACAAACTTCATCTAGATGAGTGGGATCTTCCAGATGTCCAAAACCTGAGCTGTACGTAATCGTATCAGTGTGTAAGTGTGTGTAGGGGTTTGTTTCTGTACCCAATGACTAGCATGTGTGTGTTTGTTTATGCATGTTTTAATAAAGCTCTGCTGTGTTTGCCTATGCCTGATTGTGCGTGTATATAGAGCCGTAGGTGTGTGTTTATATAACAATGGGTGCTTTTCAATGGCCTTTTGTGTGTGTGTGTGTGTGTGTGTGTGTGTATATAGAGCTGCAAGTGCATGCATGCATGTTTTGCGTGTTTATTTGTCTGTGTTGATCTGTTCAATGTGTATGTAAGTCTGTTGTTAATTTAATTTAAAAAAAAAAATCACAATAATAAATTACATTTAAAGATATATTAATTTAGAAAAAAAAATAAGATTGTAATAATTTTCACAATATTACTGATTTGTTTTTTAACCAATGAAATGCACAAGAGACTTTTTAATGTTTCCATCAAATGCATAAAAAAATCTTACTGGCCCCAAATGTTTGATCTGTAGTGTATATAAAATATAATTTAACAAAACAACTAGCAAAAGCAGCATTTCCATTCCATATGTACAATGACAACATTTTCCAACGGCGCAATAAATAAATAAATAAATGGAACGGAGGTTAGCCACTAGGAGAGAAACTGTGTAATTTATTACAAAAATTATTTCCGATTTGGAGCGTGCAGACAAAATGTTTAAGTGTTTTAGCCATAGCAAACATAAGCAAATTATTCAGTCTAATGTGCATATATAAATATTTTGGGTAAATGTGTTTCTGTCATAGTCTACGTGCATGTCTTACTAGTAAACCCAAAAAATAAATATTCCACCTTAAGCAAGCATATAGATGTTTGCAGCATTTTTAAAACATGTTTAAATGTTGGTGCTTACATCCGGATTTTCTTTTCCAAAACCCAAAACCAAAATTAGCATGAAAATGCATGGATAGAAAAGCAGCTTATGTCTACTGTATATGTATGTGTTTATATTTGACTACCTAATTTTGAGTGTGCATATAGTTGTATGGGTTTTTATTAGCCTATATCTGTGTGCATTTGTGACCCTGGACCACAAAACCAGTCATAAGGGTACATTTTTTTGAAATTGAGATTTATACATCATCTGAAAGCTGAATAAATAAGCGATAATTCTGATAAATCAATAATTCTGTTGATGTATGGTTTGTTATGATAGGACAATATTTGGCCGAGATACAACTATTAGAAAATCTGGAATCTGAGAGTGTAAAAAAATATCTAAATATTGAGAAAATCGCCTTTAAAGTTGTCCAAATGAAGTATATTATTACGCATATTATTAATAATAATACATTTTTTATATATTTACGGTAGGAAATTTACAAAATATCTTCATGGAACATGATCTTAATATCCTAATGATTTTTTGCATAAAAGAAAAATCAATAATTTTGACTAAAACAATGTATTGTTGGCTATTGCCACAAATATACCCGTGCTACTTATGACTGGTTTTGTGGTCCAGGGTCACATTTGTGTACTGTATATGTGTTTGTGTTTATACAGTGTGAGTGTTTGCATGGTATTTATGTGTATTTATATACACAAACAAATTGTATGTGTATTTATATACACATACAAAATACTTTAACAGAGGAAAAAGCTATGCTATTTAAAGCTATATGTGAGTGTGTATGTTTGTATAGAGCTGTCTGCTCTCTCCAGGTGTGTGTCAGTTCAGACAGCTCATGCGGTGAGTGTATCTCTGTTCAATTCTGCAGCCTGTGAGGGGTCGTCCGGCCTCTCACCCCTCTGTCAGAGCGCTGGAGACACACGGCGGCAGATACAGAGCCAGATCTGCACCCCAAACGGCTAGACCCAGCCTGGTCTGAATCACTTTACTGCAGAACCCGAGCTGAGCCGAGCCAACGCGGCCTCTCTGTACTGAGTGCTGTGGCTAATGGGGGAGGTTATTTTATTAATATGCTGATTTTACTCCGGGTGACAGCCATCATCTCTCACCCTCAGGGTGAGATCTAATCCGACTCTCACACAGATATGTGGCCATATACACACAGTGATTATTCAGACTCCCTCTGAGCAGGGTCAAAATAGCAAAGCCAGCTGTGCGTTAGACAGATAGTAGTTGACAGAGAGAAAAAGAGAGAGAAAGAGATAAACCTTCCTGGAGACACATTGGCTGTGTTCTAAATGGCAAACTCGCATACTCCTCACACTATTTTTGCAGTAACTATAATGTTCCATGTATACTTTTTTTTAGATGCATGGAAAACCTGTATGACCCACTATTTTTTGCCAAAAAGTGTAGTATACACTGCATATCCTAGAATGCAATGTACACAATTTCACTGCCAAAAGTCACTTTCTTTGTCATTTTTTGTCCTGTTTTCTATTAAAAAATATCTAAACATTCTTAAATCGTGATAGTTTGGTTGCAAAAGCACATAAGCGTTGTTTTCTGAGAAATTAAGTCTGGTTTTATGTTTAAAACAAGAAGGAGGGGGAACAAATCTACAAATGGGATAAAATAAACCTGCTTTCACAAATTTTTCTTACCTCATTTGCATTTTTTTTTTCTTGTTTTAAGCATAAAACTCACTTAATTTTGATACATTTTTTAGAAAAGAAAACTTAATATCTTGTCATTTTTGTACTAGAAAATAAGACAAAAAAAGTAATAAAATGACTGCAGTGTTTACACCAAATGAACCATAAGTATTATCAATGGGGATTTTTAACATATTTCTTGACTTACTATTTAATCAAAGTGACAAAATTGAAGAATTTTGTACAACATTTTTTATATTTATTTGTACAAGCAAACTATTCATATTTATTTGTAATAATCAACTGGACACCACTCACAAAATTAAAATGTCATCTGACAAGCATAATGAGGTCATGTGACAATGTGGCATACTATTGTTTGCTTTTACAAACTACACTGAACAAAATTATAAACGCAACACTTTTGTTTTTGCCCCCATTTTTCATGAGCTGAACTCAAAGATCTAAGACTTTTTCTATGTACACAAAAGGCCTATTTCTCTCAAATATTGTTCACAAATCTGTCTAAATCTGTGTTAGTGAGCACTTCTCCTTTGCCGAGATAATCCATCCACCTCACAGGTGTGGCATATCAAGATGCTGATTAGACAGCATGATTATTGCACAGGTGTGCCTTAGGCTGGCCACAATAAAAGGCCACTCTAAAATGTGCAGTTTTATCACACAGCACAATGCCACAGATGTCGCAAATTTTGAGGGAGCGTGCAATTGGCATGCTGACTGCAGGAATGTCCACCAGAGCTGTTGCCCGTGAATTGAATGTTCATTTCTCTACCATAAGCCGTGGCAGTACATCCAACTGGCCTCACAACCACAGACCACGTGTAACCACGCCAGCCCAGGACCTCAACATCCAGCATCTTCACCTCCAAGATCGTCTGAGACCAGCCCCCCGGACAGCTGCTGCAACAATCGGTTTGCATAACCAAAGAATTTCTGCACAAACTGTCAGAAACCGTCTCAGGGAAGCTCATCTGCATGCTCGTCGTCCTCATCGGGGTCTCGACCTGACTGCAGTTCGTCGTCGTAACTGACTTGAGTGGGCAAATGCTCACATTCGATGCCATCTGGCACTTTGGAGAGGTGTTCTCTTCACGGATGAACTTCCCGGTTTTCACTGTACAGGGCAGATGGCAGACAGCGTGTATGGCGTCATGTGGGTGAGCGGTTTGCTGATGTCAATGTAGTGGATCGAGTGGCCCATGGTGGCGGTGGGGTTATGGTATGGGCAGGCGTATGTTATGGACAACGAACACAGGTGCATTTTATTGATGGCATTTTGAATGCACAGAGATACCGTGACGAGATCCTGAGGCCCATTGTTGTGCCATTCATCCACGACCATTACCTCATGTTGCAGCATGATAATGCACGGCCCCATGTTGCAAGGATATGTACACAATTCCTGGAAGCTGAAAACTAGTGTTGTAGTCAAGACCACCTAAACCGAGACCAAGTCGAGACCAAGACCAGAGTGTGCCGAGACCAAGACAAGACCAAGACTTTGTGGGGATGAGACCAAGACAAGACCAAGACCAGACCAGCACTCCTTAAATTCATCTAAAAGATCCATATCTACTGTCTGAGAAATGTCTTATATTTAATGAATAAATACAATTAGAATAGTAAGACACTATAGCACTGTTACCAATCAAATCACTAACAATAAAATTCATGGCACAGAAATTGCATCTGAATTGGTACAATTACACCTGCATAAATAATGTTCAGATTAATTTAACATTAAAACATTAACATTATTGAACAGTCACGGAATCATTTATTCAACCAATTTGTTCAAAGCAGCTGATTCATTTAATAACGAAACGTTGCCGAATTAGCAAAGACACAGTTTAAAGTTTGTCATTAATTTTATTATTTTATTATTAACTTCTTGTTTATTGAATGTTTGTATAAATCAATATAATTTGGAATCACGCTTATATTCATGAAAACAGCTCTCTTGCTCTTGTAATATTGCTTAATTATATTCTCTGTTATATAAAAAAACTAAATCTCAGAATTTAATGGGCATTTATATTAATTTTAGGCATTTTTGAGACAATGCTGCATTGATTTTGAACCCGGCAGCACAGTAACACAAGAAATCGCATTACAAAGAAGTTATTGATTGCATTTTAAGCAGAAAGTTTTACATCAAATCACATTCATGTTAAATCAGACAATGCACTGGCAATTTAGTGATATCCTTGCAGTTATGGTCTTGACTGGTCTTGAGATAAAATCCAGAGTCCTCTAAGTCTGAGACCAAGACAAGACCGAGGAGAAATGCAGTCGAGACCGAGACAAGACCAAGACCAGCATACTCACCGGACATGTCACCCATTGAGCATGTTTGGGATGCTCTGGATCGGCGTATACGACAGCGTGTTCCAGTTCCTGCCAATATCCAGCAACTTCGCACAGCCATTGAAGAGGAGTGGACCAATGTTCCACAGGCCACAATCAACAACCTGATCAACTCTATGCGAAGGAGATGTGTTGCACTGCGTGAGGCAAATGGTGGTCACACCAGATACTGACTGGTTTTCGGACCCCCCGGTCCCCCCCAATACAGTAAAACTGCACATTTTAGAGTGGCCTTTTATTGTGGCCAGCCTAAGGCACACCTGTGCAATAATCATCATCTTGATATGCCACACCTGTGAGGTGGATGGATTATCTCGGTAAAGGAGAAGTGCTCACTAACATATTTAGACAGATTTGTGAACAATATTTGAGAGAAATAGGCCTTTTGTGTACATAGAAAAAGTCTTAGATCTTTGAGTTCAGCTTATGAAAAATGGGGGCAAAAACAAAAGTGTTGCGTTTATAATTTTGTTCAGTGTAGTTTTACAAAAAAAAAAAAAAAACAGTGTAAAAATAATGTGCACTATGTAGTAATCCCTTCCAAGACAAAGCTGCTCAGACTTCCTTTGAGACACATTTATAATAGCTCAGACACCTTCATTAACCCAAAAGACCAATTACTCTAATCAACCTCTAATCACCCTCTCCAGGTCCAAATCGACCAATGAAAGCAGAGGGGGGTGGGAAGGTTTGGAACCAGACGACCATCAACAAAAACAGACTAATGAACATTAAAAGAATACTTATTACCCCAGGTTGCCTGTGCTGGTAAAATCAACCCTAGGGAATTTATGTAAACTTCATAAGAATGCAATGTGTGTGTGTGCATGTTCAGACTGCAATATATTACCCCATCAAAAGCCTTTATAAGAACTTGCAGATCAAAGCAGCAGTAATTAATGGTGACTTGCTGTGTGCGAAATCGTTAATCCGCTAACACACTGGCTTTTAAAAACCGCGGCCACATCTAGATGACAGACTTTACACCAGACACTAACACCCAGCAAAACCTCAACCTTCTTTAATCTTCAAAGTTTATGACAACGTTATCACCTCTTACAGATCACTGAACATTCCAGAAGACATCTGACACCGTGTCCGCACCAGGCACAACACGACACGTTTCAAGCGTTGACTTTTCATCATTTTTTCTGTCACTTCCAGCAATTGTTGGTATGTTTCTGCCCATTTACACCTATATTGTTTATAACTTCACTTGTTCCTTTAATACATTTAGATAAAAAGTTAATTTGCATACTTCCTCGCCTTGACGTCAACATGTCAAGATCCAGGTTATGTGTACTGTCATTGAAAGCAAAATACTGTACAAAATGAAGCCAATCCAAGCATAATTAATGTTTAATACACAGGAAATTAAATTTACTGTTCTTGAAGGGAAATTTTTATATATATATACAGTGGGGAGAACAAGTATTTTATACACTGCCGATTTTGCAGGTTTGCCCACTTACAAAGCATGTAGAGGTCTGTAATTTTTATCATAGGTACACTTCAACTGTGAGAGACGGAATCTAAAACAAAAATCCAGAAAATCACATTGTATGATTTTTAAATAATTAATTTGCATTTTATTGCATGACATAAGTATTTGATCACCTACCGACCAGTAAGAATTCCGGCTCTCACAGACCTGTTAGTTTTTCTTTAAGAAGCCCTCCTGTTCTCCACTCATTACCTGTATTAACTGCACCTGTTTGAACTCGTTACCTGTATAAAAGACACCTGTCCACACACGCAATCAAACAGACTCCAACCTCTCCACAATGGCCAAGACCAGAGAGCTGTGTAAGGACATCAGGGATAAAATTGTAGACCTGCACAAGGCTGGGATGGGCTACAGGACAATAGGCAAGCAGCTTGGTGAGAAGGCAACAACTGTTGGCGCAATTATTAGAAAATGGAAGAAGTCCAAGATGACGGTCAATCTCCCTCGGTCTGGGGCACCATGCAAGATCTCACTTCGTGGGGCATCAATGATCATGAGGAAGGTGAGGGATCAGCCTAGAACTACACGGCAGGACCTGGTCAATTACCTGAAGAGAGCTGGGACCACAGTCTCAAAGAAAACCATTAGTAACACACTACGTCGTCATGGATTAAAATCCTGCAGCGCATGCAAGGTCCCCCTGCTCAAGCCAGCGCATGTCCAGGCCCGTCTGAAGTTTGCCAATGACCATCTGGATGATCCAGAGGAGGAATGGGAGAAGGTCATGTGGTCTGATGAGACAAAAATAGAGCTTTTTGGTCTAAACTCCACTTGCCGTGTTTGGAGGAAGAAGAAAGATGAGTACAACCCCAAGAACACCATCCCAACCGTGAAGCATGGAGGAAGCATTGAGGGGAGGATGGATGGGGCCATGTATCGTGAGATCTTGGCCAACAACCTCCTTCCCTCAGTAAAAGCATTGAAGATGGGTCGTGGCTGGGTCTTCCAGCATGACAACGACCCGAAACACACAGCCAGGGCAACTAAGGAGTGGCTCCATAAGAAGCATCTCAAGGTCCTGGAGTGGCCTAGCCAGTCTCCAGACCTGAACCCAATAGAAAAGGGAGCTGAAAGTCCGTATTGCCAAGTAACAGCCCCGAAACCTGAAGGATCTGGAGAAGGTCTGTATGGAGGAGTGGGCCAAAATCCCTGCTGCAGTGTGTGCAAACCTGGTCAAGAACTACAGGAAACGTATGATCTCTGTAATTGCAAACAAAGGTTTCTGTACCAAATATTAAGTTCTGCTTTTCTGATGTATAAATGCAATAAAATGCAAATTAATTACTTAAAAATCATACAATGAGATTTTCTGGATTTTTGTTTTAGATTCCGTCACTCACAGTTGAAGAGTACCTATGAAAAAAAATGACAGACTTCTACATGCTTTGTAAGTGGGCAAACCTGCAAAATCGGCAGTGTATCAAATACTTGTTCTCCCCACTGTATATATATATATATATATACCGATCAGGCATAACATTATGACCTAATATTGTGTTGGCCCCCCTTTTGCTGCCAAAACAGCCCTGACCCGTCGAGGCATGGGCTCCACTAGACCCCTGAAGGTGTGCTGTGGTATCTGGCACCAAGATGTTAGCAGCAGATCCTTTAAGTTCTGTAAGTTGCGAGGTGGGGCATCCATGGATCGGACTTGTTTGTTCAGCACATCCCGCAGATGCTCGATTGGATTGAGATCTGGGGAATTTGGAGGCCAAGTCAACACCTCAAACTCGTTGTGCTCCTCAAACCATTTCTGAACCATTTTTGCTTTGTAGCAGGGCACATTATCCTGCTGAAAGAGGCCACAGCCACCAGGGAATACCGTTTCCATTAAAAGGGTGTACATGGTCTGCAACAATGCTTAGGTAGGTGGTACATGTCAAAGTAACATCCACATGGATGGCAGGACCCAAGGTTTCCCAGCAGAACATTGCCCAAAGCATCACAATGCCTCCGCCGGCTTGCCTTCTTCCCATAGTGCATCCTGGTGCCAGGTGTTCCCCAGGTAAGTGACGCACCCGCACCTGGCCATGTGATGTAAAAGAAAACGTGACCAGGCCACCTTCTTCCATTGCTCCGTGGTCCAGTTCTGATGCTCACGTGCCCACTGTTGGTGCTTTTGCGGTTGACAGAGGTCAGCATGGGCACCCTGACTGGTCTGCGGCTATGCAGCCCCATACGCAACAAACTGCGATGCACTGTGTATTCTGACACCTTTCTATCAGAACCAGCATTAACTTCTTGAGCAATTTGAGCTACAGTAGCTAGTCTGTTTGATCGGACCACACGGGCCAGCCTTCGCTCCCTGCGTGCATCAATGAGCCTTGGCCGCCCATGACCCTGTCGCCGGTTCACCACTGTTTCTTCCTTGGACCACTTTTGATAGATACTGACCACTGCAGACCGGGAACACCCCACAAGAGCTGCAGTTTTGGAGATGCTCTGACCCAGTTGTCTAGCCATCACAATTTGGCCCTTGTCAAACTCGCTCAAATCCTTACGCTTGCCCATTTTTCCTGCTTCTAACACATCAACTCTGAGGGCAAAATGTTCACTTGCTGCCTAATATATCCCACCCACTAACATGGTGCTGATGAAGAGATAATCAGTGTTATTCACTTCACCTGGTCATAATGTTATGCCTGGTCGGTGTACACACACATATTATATATATATATATATAAAACATTAAATTTTTATATATTTATATAAAAAAATAGAACTTAATTTTGACCACAACATTTTTAAATACTTAATTATTTTTTTGTATTTTTTGAATAATAATTAAGACAAGACCTTGCTTTTCACTGTGTAAAAACTGATTTTAAGTTTGTGTTTTGAGGCAGTTGAGGATTCTGCAGTCTGAAACAGGTCTTAAACAGGGACTATATGGACATCATGAACATCTCTCTGTGATAAGAAGACCTTGCCTGCGGATGCCAACGAATTCAACAAAGCTGCCATCTATGTGTTTTTATATGTAGAGGCACCTGTGGTCCTCCCACACTAAGTGGTATATCTTTTTATTGATCAAGACAGATAGCTGTCAATCAATCTTATCGTCTCTCTACACGTTTGGTCCTTAGGGAGTCAATATGGCACTGGCCTTGAGTGAAGGCCAAATCAGCTAATTGCAGACCTTGAGAGAACAATATGATCATGTGTGTCAGTGTCCACATGAAAAGAGAGCAGCTAAAATACAGACAAGAATGAGAAACTGTCTATGGGTCTGATTTAGCCTAAAAAATAAATAAAATAAAATAAAATAATGTGCATGGACGTTATAATGAAAATAATATATATATATATATATATTTTTTTTTTTTTTTTATTATATTATACTATATTTATAATAGTGGATGATCAATATGCAATTTTACAAAATTACAAATTACAAATTCAGAAACGCTCCAATCAGACTTTGACTACATCCTTGCATCATTCAACCAAACATCAACACCATATTCTGCTCTCTTTCATAAACACAATCTCAAACACATGTGCACATCGCCATATTAATCCAGAATAAATCTACTCAAACTCAAAATCTGTTGTTCAGAAATCTTCTCGTCTGTTTGATCGGACCACACGGGCAAGCCTTCGCTCCCCGCGTGCATCAATGACCCTGTCGCCGGTTCACCACTGTTTCTTTCTTTGGACCACTTTTGATAGATCTGCTCTAAACCAGCATAAACCTGGAATAATTTGGAAATTCATACAGTTTAAAGTCTTTTCAACAAAGAGAAGTCTTGTCAGTGAGAAAAGCTAAGCAAGATACCAGAGACTATCCCGCGTTTTCCACCAACTGAAAAAGATCCATTTAAAACACTAAAAATATATACGTTAATGAACCAAAGATCAACACTACTGAAACCCAAACTCTTACCTCGACAGACGTTCCCATTATCCGGCTCGAATCCCGCCTTGCAGGTGCAGCTCCCAATCGGAACCATCCAGTCCCCATCGCCATTACAGTACAACTTAATCGGTACGTCCACTTCCTCAGAGTTTGGGATGCACATCCCACGAGCGATCACCAGCGAGGTGCTCTCTGCCCCGGTCATAGTCTCTGGAAAGATTGCAAAGTTCTGCACCACGCTGGGGCATTTCTTAAAAAACACACGCACGGACAGCAGGGACATGCACGCACCATAGTCCTGAAACGCCAGATAAAAGCCATTTTTCGACAGTGGACCGAAGCTCCGCACCTCTGTGTTCACTTTCATCAACCTACCACCAAAATCCACCTGTGAGAAGCTCTCGTCTGCTGCAATGGTGTCCACCTTCAAATACGGAGCCTCCATCCAGAACGCCGTGCCTTTGGTGGCGATGACGGAGTCCGTCTCGTAGTAGTACAGGTTAAAGGTCTCCTTACAGGACCCAGGCACTCGCGGGATGCTGCTGCAGTCTCGGACGGTGAAACGCATCTCCACGTAGATGCGCTGAGCACCGCGCCGAGCGATGAAGGTGGTGAGCAGCCAGTTGTTCTGGTTGGACTCGAAGACGTTGCACACCTGGTACGTTCGAATGGTGTTGAGGTTTTCGTCATAGCCGCTTACTTCCTCCCACTGGAAAAGAAAAACAATAGGAGATTTAGCATAACAGAAAAAGCAATGGCAGATGACTGTATACAATTAAAAGGACATAACTGACTAACTTATAGTTAGTTAATTTAGTCTATTACTATGCCTTTCAAAAGTTTGATAAAAGTCAAGCCCAACAATTGACAAAATTAATGTTAGGTAACACTTTAGTTCAGGGTCCAATTCTCACTATTAACTAGTTGCTTATTAGCATGCATATTACTAGGATATTGGCTGTTTATTAGTACTTATAAAGCACATATTAATGCCTTATTCTGCATGATCATATTCTACATCCCTTAATCCTACCCAATACCTAAACTTAACAACTACCTACTAACTAATAATAAACAGTAATTAGAAGTTTATTGAGGTAAAAGTCATAGTTAATAGTTACACTTTAGATTAGGGTCCAATTCTCACTATTAACTAACTATTTAATAGTGAGAATTGGACCCTCATCTAAAGTGTGACCAAAAGTTAATTTTGGGGAAATGTTTATAATGCTTAAACTGGAATCTCTTAATATAAAAAGGACAATAATAATTTTGTTGACTCAGGGAGTGACTCTTTTGAGTGAATATTTTAAATACTTATTCATAACGCACATATACACAAAAAAAAATGTCTTCATAAATATTCTTACTGGTGTAATGATGTAACCTGAACAAATCAGTGAACAAATCTGAATGATTTTGGGTGAACTGATTCAAATAATTCTAGTAACTGGGTAAATACATTATACACAGTAATGTGCATTTTAGCACCCAGATAACTTTCCGTTTTCAGGTCAATGGTGTGAAAAAAACTCTTATTTCATCTTAAAATTGCAAGAGGTGCTTGTTGAAGTGGAATGAAGATGAGAAATATCACTGCTGGTCCATTTGATGCTATCGATGTAGAACCGTGGCCTGAACACAAGACAGGTTTCTGCCTTTCGAGTTCCCAGAAACCTCTCCAACCCCATATTCCCCACCCAGAAAAACATCTAAAAGCTTTTAAACACTACATCACTTTAAAACTTTTTTCCCTCACTGAGATGATGAACCCTTTATGGCCTCTATTTCCGAGTTTCAGATCACAAAATCTGTCTCCCTAATCACCTGAGGTGGGCGAGGAAGCCGCTGCCATCTGTTTCGGTCCAGGCCAAGTGCGGCCAGCCACTTACCATTACAATATTACCATATTATAAAATGTGATGCGTAACAAATTTGAGATTATGCGCTATCGAATTACAATTAGAAGTAAGTGGAGCAGTATATGGCTGCCCTCCTGCAACCCTGGTAAAAAAGCACCATTGGCAGATTGTGAAACATGGCACAGACAGAAAAAAAGAGAGAGATAGAGTGCAGCCATTGAGTTTAGAATGCTGCTGAAGGCAGTTCTGCTGATGGCTGTGGACATTAATCTAAAAAAATTAAAGAAAAAAAAGCTTCATGCAATAGAACAGAGATTTTCAGACATTTTGATGCCAAAAGATGATGATGACCCTGTGAGAGCCTCCATTGTAAAATATGAAGACAGCAGCATATTTTCACATGTAAAGACCCATTTACACTGTCTGAGGAAAAAACATGATATTATAAAATGCAAAATGCTAGCTAAATTAAATAATAGGCTTTTATATTTTCACAGTATTTATACCAAAGCAAACAAACAAACTATTGTCTGGAAAATACTGACTTTGTGTGATTTTTCACAATAGATCCAGAGCAGTTTTACAGTTAAATTTGACGGTCCTAAAAAATTATAATACATTTTTTGTATTTTATTATAAATATGTACATATACACCGATCAGGCATAACATTATGACAGGCGAAGTGAACAACACTGATTATCTCTTCATCACGGCACCTGTTAGTGGGTGGGATATATTAAGCAGCAAGTGAACATTTTGTCCTCAAAGTTG
Organism: Coreius guichenoti; assembly: GCA_039654105.1. Taxonomy (NCBI): domain Eukaryota; kingdom Metazoa; phylum Chordata; class Actinopteri; order Cypriniformes; family Gobionidae; genus Coreius; species Coreius guichenoti. The sequence continues at coordinate 8,299,391 of CM077175.1, forward strand.
ATGTGTTAGAAACAGGAAAAAGCATAAGGATTGAGGCAAGCGTAAGGATTTGAGTGAGTTTGACAAGGGCCAAATTGTGATGGCTAGACGACTGGGTCAGAGCATCTCCAAAACTGCAGCTCTTGTGGGGTGTTCCCGGTCTGCAGTGGTCAGTATCTATCAAAAGTGGTCCAAGGAAGGAACAGTGGTGAACTGGCGACAGGGTCATGGGCGGCCAAGGCTCATTGATGCACATGGGGAGCGAAGGCTGGCCCGTGTGGTCCGATCAAACAGACGAGCTACTGTAGCTCAAATTGCTCAAGAAATTAATGCTGGTTCTGATCAAAAGGTGTCAGAATACACAGTGCATCGCAGTTTGTTGCGTATGGGGCTGCATAGCTGCAGACCAGTCAGGGTGCCCATGCTGACCCCTGTCCACCACCGAAAGCGTCAACAGTGGGCACATGAGCATGAGAACTGGACCACGGAGCAATGGAAGAAGGTGGACTGGTCTGATGAATCACGTTTTCTTTTACATCACGTGGATGGCAGGGTGCACCAGGATGCACTATGGGAAGAAAGCAAGCTGGCGGAGGCAGTGTGATGCTTTGGGCAATGTTCTGCTGGGAAACCTTGGGTCCTGCCATCCATGTGGATGTTACTTTGACACGTACCACCTATCTAAGCATTGTTGCAGACCATGTACACCCCTTCATGGAAACGGTATTCCTTGGTGGCTGTGGCCTCTTTCAGCAGGATAATGCGCCCTGCCAAAAAGCAAAAATGGTTCAGGAATGGTTTGAGGAGCACAACAATGAGTTTGAGGTGTTGACTTGGCCTCCAAATTCCCCACATCTCAATCCAATCGAGCATCTGTGGGATGTGCTGAACAAACAAGTCCGATCCATGGAGGCCCCACCTCGCAACTTAGAGGACTTAAAGGATCTGCTGCTAACATCTTGGTGCCAGATACCACAGCACACCTTCAGGGGTCTAGTGGAGTCCATGCCTCGAACGGGTCAGGACTGTTTTGGCAGCAAAAGGGGGACCAACACAATATCAGTAATGTTATGCCTGATTGGTGTATATATATATATATATAGCAATATTTTGAAAACTCCTGCATTAAGAGATCCTATTTAAATTGTTAATTCTCCCCAAAATGAAAAATCTGTCATCATTTACTCACCCTCATCCCATTCTTTCATCTTCACATAGAATATCTGAATAGCAAACGTGAATGAGATTTGACAGCTGTGGCGGAGGGCAAGACTTTCAAATGATTAATAGCTAACTTTAACTTATCTTCCTTTTTTAAAAGCTATTGTACGGCTTTAGAAGATTTGAAACAAGCAATTCTGAATACTTCCATGGAGATTGATGGCATCAAGTCACTGTATGGAAAAGAGCAGCATCAATGAAGGGGGACTGGAACTTTTTCAAGGTTCAAAAAACCTAACATCTCCTATTGGAGTGAAACAGGTTGAGTAAATCATTTTAAAAATGATAATTTTAACCATAGTTGTCCAAACACACAGTCCATGCGGTTAGAAGCCTGATTCTTTAATACTGATCCAATCCCTCAGTCCCAGCGGTGGACAGCTGCGAGGTAAACGTAGGGTCATGCTGCCCGTACGTGATTGCTTGCTGCTTGAACCGTTCAGTTCACTGTTAAAGCTGGATAACAGACACACCACCGCACGGCCCTGTGGGTAATCTCTACCTTTTAACAGAGCAGGCTGACCGATTGAACCATCCTACGCTATCCCAGAATTCCCCTGAGGTGGCACAGCCGTGGGAAAGGGAAACAAATACAAGGTTTGTAAGTGGACTCTTGAGGGCTGTAAACGTACGGTATCGGTACGAGAAGTGTGTGTACCTGTGTGGGCACTGTTTGTTTTGTCTAAGTGTGTATGGCTTCTGGATGGTTGCTCACTCATGGATTCTCACCAAATAAAAGTCTGATCCAAGCAAACCTTGAGGTCATAAGATGGGCTATCAACATGCGTGTACACCTTTGCTGTTTGTGTGCGTTATGAAAGCAGAAACAGAGAAAATCTAATCTGCACAGTGATGGATCAGCGTCTGTGTGGCAGCTTGAAACCCAGGAGGAAAAACTGATGTTGGCAAAACAGTATAATCTCCACTTCCGGAGAGAAAAAAAAAGTATGTGACGCAAATAAAACACGGTTGAAATAAATCACTAAAAGAAATTGTTCACCTGAAAATGAAACATTGGTCATTATTTACTTGTGTCATTCTAAACCTGGCTTTCTCTCTTCCGAGAAACACAAACAGGGAAAAAAAGTTCATTCTTTTCTATGTAATTCGATGAATATGGACTGGAATGCCATAAAAGAATCATAAAAGTGGCCCATTTGACATTATATTCACTAGTCTTCTGAAATTATACAACAGATGTCTCCAACAAGATGTTAAGTGCAAACGGTCAGCGAGTTGAGAACCATATCAGTCCAATTCATCAGATTGCGTTCATAAACTGGACATTGATCCCTCTCATATGAAATGAGAAAGCGGAGCTAAGAGAGCTTAAATTTCAGTCTGTTCCTCTCACAAAGACTTGGAATAGCGTACAAGTCATACTTGATGTTTTTCATCGTTTTTGAACCTTGAAAAAGTTCCAGTCCCCCTTCATTTTAATTGCATGGAAAAGAGCCACCAGTTACGTTATTCAAAACTTCTTTTGGGAGACAGAAAGTCAGTCATAAAGGTTTGGAACGACATGAGAGTGAGTAAATGATGACAGAAATTTCATTTTTGGGTGAAATATCCCTTTAATGCTACAATAATATTCAGCAGACTTGTGTTTAATTTAACAAAACAGGAAAAACATAGAACAAATAATAAAAAAAACCAATTATAAAAAGCCACCTGTAGCTGACGCATTCATTCAAGCAACTCCACTTCACTAGAATTAATTCCATGCCTCTTGCATGATTCATATTTGTTAAATGTAAGATTAATGCGAGCAGGCACCCACGGGATGAATGTAACTTCTAACACAACACGATTCGATAAATAATTTTGAGAAAACAAGATAAAAAGCAGAAACACCGTCCGTAATGGACTGAACAGTGCCATTTCCATTTCATGACACATCTGTCATGATTTTTCACAGCAATTTCATATCTCCATGTTTAATTATATATACTGTCATTTTACCTCTTTTGATTGCATTAGGTTGAATTGTTCTTTCCGGTAGTTTAAAGAGACGGCGAATGTCAGACAACTGGAAAAAATTCCGCCCTCCTGTTTATGCTTTCTATCTTTAAAAGACAACGTGAAATAAAAATGGACCCTTAATAACTGTCTTTAGACTTATCATGCACAATTTGTAGATGTATAATGTTTTCATAATATTGCATAATCAAGAAAATAATGTTATGTAAATATTGATTATGCAATATTATGCTAATTATTTTTCTCAGCCTTTCATCATAGACAGATAGATAGAAGGATGGATGGATGGATGGATGGATGGATGGATGGATGGATGGATGGATAGGTAGATAGGTAGATGAAAAGCATGCAATCAAAAGCATGAGATTAATCATTAAGAATTATTTCAATCTAATGACAGCCTTAAACTACATTTGAAACACAATTTTGTATAAAGAAGCATGCTGTTTTGCACATTATTCTTTTTAGATATTAGTCAAATTACTTATATTGAGCAGGTTGGCTTATATCTTTCTTTTCTGAAGTGGAGAATGAAGTTTAAAGGGGGGTCTAATGCTATTTCATGCATTCTGACTTATTTACACTGTTAAAGAGTTGTATTCTCTTGGTAAACATGGCCAAAATAAAAAATAAAAAAAAACAGTATGGCCCTGTATGTCATAAAGGGCGGAATTCCTTGTATGGGTACTTCTCCCGGATGAGCGTGTGCGCACATCAACCAGAGCGAGAGCAAGAGCGTGCCCATCAACGAGCTTCGTTCGGGTTACGGAAGCCGTCGGCAGTGCTTTCATTTTGTTTTTAGACCACGAAAACCATGTGTGTGTGCTCGTGACTCTTTAGCTTTATGCCTCCACGGGTTCAGCTGTTTTCAGAAAGAATCGGTACCGCGTATCTGTCTTTTATATGATAAAACTAAAGACTCTTCGGAGATATGAAGGATGCAATACTATTCTATAGGTACTCAAGATTAACATGAGATTGGCAGAAACTTTGTGTGTTATGTAACCTTTAAGGTTGAGATGGATGTGTCCTATATCCTGGCTTTGCAAACTGTGCAACACCAAATCTCCTTTTATGAATATGGTTTATTTCAGTGTCAGTTTCATGTCAATTTAAGTCAAATTAACTTTCTTCATTTAGGCAAGCAAGTCACATGTCCTTAAATTTGCAACTCGAGTCCAGTCACATAACTGCATTGCAAATTCCATGTTGTCTTTAAACACAGTATAGGAGGGAGTGTATCATCACCTCCTAAGAGATGGCAGAGCTGGAAGGCATTGCTCTGGAGGAGAAGGAGGGATGAGAGCGAGAAGTGAGAAGAGAGAGGTGGGACTGGTGTGGAGGGGTGGGAGTGTAACTCGGCTGGCATGATGAATGAGTTTACAGAGATCCTGGGCACAAATGAAAGCCCCTTTTTTTCTTCTGACTGCCAAAGCAACTCCCCACCCCTCCACCCTCACACTCCTGTAATGATGATTTATCTGTATTAGATGGACCCGTCCAATCTGGCACGGCGCTGCCATTAATACAGCAGGGCGCTGGGCCCGTCCCCCCCTTCCCTCCCAAGCCTGGTCTAGGGACGCTTGTCTCTCTGTCTGCTGAAATGACCACAATCACTCAACCCGACTCACGCCACAGGCTACGGCAGACAGAGCCGAGTACCAGCTCATATATCACATTGTGAACTGTGTTATACCATCAGAGATTTGTACATAATATCATGAGCATGCATGCATGGATACGCGCTCTCACATTAACACTAACACAGTGTCATGACTGCTATGAACATTAAACATAATGTAACATTATCTTTAGAATTACATACACACACACTACCGTTCCGTTTGGGGTTACTAAGATGTTTTATTTTAGGATATATTAAACTGATCAAAAGTGACAGCAAAGACATTTATTATGTTACAAAAGATTTCTATTTCAAATAAACACTCCTGTTTTGAACTTTCTATTCACCAATAAATCCTGGGGAAAAAATGTATCACAGTTTCCACGGAAATATTAACCAGAACAATTGTTTTCAAAATTGAATAATGATATGAAGTATAAGAAACGTTACTACGAAATCAGCATATTAGAAAGATTTCTAAAGGACAATGTGACACTGAAGACTGGAATAAGGATGCTTAAAATTCAGCTTTGCCATCACAGGAATAAATCACATTATACAATATATTAAAATAGAAAGAGATTTAAAAAGTAATGGGATTTCACAATATTACTGTTTTACTCTATTTTTGATTAAACAAATGCAGCCTTGGTAAGCATAAAAAACTGGCACATTTAGAGGAAATATATATATATATATATATATATATATATATATATTTATTGAACAGTATACAAAATGTAGCAATTTGTTATTTTTAAAAATAAATAAAAAAGATTATATTTGATCCTGCTAAATTAAAGTTTTAAAACATGTTTTTAATAATTAAGAAAAATTTGATTTATTTCCACCACTGATGGTTTTATTCTGATTGGTCAGCAAAAGTGAGTAGCAAACAATATAGAAGAAAGATTATCCCTTTCCCATTACATGGTCACATGTTCAGCCTACAAGTGCACATGACACGAGGGCTGCATCCGAAATCACATACTCCCATACTATATAGTAGGTGAAAACAGTATGTGACAAAAGAAGCATAGCCAAATTCACAGTACTCATAAAAGAATAGGCAAAAAGTACCCGGATGACCTACTACTTCCGGCGAGATTCTGAAGTGTGCATACGATGGACACTTTACTATCCCATGAGGCCACGGGAGAGGATTTGTGAATGGCAGTGAAGCGACGCAACTGACACTGGTATGTAGTACGTCTGGATTACATTCATACTACACACACTCATACTATATAGAACATACTTTTTTTGGCGTCCGTGAAGTAATTACTTATTAAAAATAAGTACCCACTCAAGAGAGTATGCGATTTCGGACGCAGTCAGTATCTACATTGCAGGTCATGCAACAAATCTAAATCACTGATAGATGTAGAAGAGCCTCAGCTGATAATGATGCAATGTAATTAATTACCTTTAACACAGTGTAAAAGATTTTAAACATTCCCCTGAATACGCACATACACAGAACACACACCACAACAAATTCCCACCACATCAACAAATTCCCTACACAAGACTGGAGGCGCACACAAATAAACAGCGAGAAAGAGGTCGACAGAAATGGCAATTTGAGGATTCACAATCTCAGACTGTCTATAAAATGGTGATGAAGTCATTAAAACTGTCCAGTGTGCAGGACAAAAGTAAAATTGTTTTGAAGCCCTCTGGCTTGGACTGAAATGATCATGCTCATAAACTCTCAGACTGCACGCTTTCATCAGCACAGATCTCGACCAGAGCCAACCGCTTCTCTGCCTGCGATTTACAGGTCTGCTCAGACACAGGAGGGGTCACAAATATATCAGGGAGAAAGATGTGGAAATACATTCTCAGCTTTAACAGATTTAATTTGGAGACCTTCATTATCCAGTGTAGTTCAGTAAATTTCCCCTCAGGGATCAATAAAGTATCTCTAACTGTTATGGGCGAGAACTGGACCTGTTGTCAAACCAACACATAAATCTCCAGACACTGTCGGAGAGGACAGAACATTAAGCACATGGATTGAGTTAGCTCTGCACTTCGATTTGAATGCATAGTTAAAAACGATGAAAGGCCAACAAACCAAATGTGTGCACAATATGACTTATTTATAGAGCTTAGAAAGCAATTTTAAAGCTGAGCTACATGCTACTCAGAATTAGTTACAGTAAAAGATTCTGTTTGAAAAATTAGATCGATACACCACAAGATACTCATAGGAAGCAACTAACTTATTTCACAACATTCTATTTCTCTGTACCACTTTGCAATGTATTTAAACATCAAAAAACCTGATTGTGGAGACTATATAATTATTCAGTAAATGTTGGAACAATATAACTTGAAAACAAAGACAAACTACAATATGTATAATTATATATGCATATTTTGCATTATTAAAAGCAAAACCACACTATGAGTCAAAACAACAATAATAATCAAATTATTAAATATTTAATTAATATATACAGTATATATATAAAACATTTGTGTGTGTGTATTCATATTTTAAAATATTTATTGCATTAAAAAATACAGATATTGCAGATGGACTCCTGTGAACACTAGTTTAAATTAACCATCCAAATAAATAATTCTAAAACGAATCTAAAAATCAATGACGCTTAAGAGAAAAACACTTTCTAGGAGAGGGTGTTGGATAAAAAGGACAACAAAATTTCTCTTAGTAACAGTCACTTTTTTCCCTAATATTTTTGCCCCTTTTTTTACATCGACTATAGGGCAATGATGAGAAGTAGAAGGGAAAATGGGATCGGGAAATTATGCAACCGAGTCTTAAAATCCCATTTCCCACTTGAGCATCACGACTCGCCATGTCAAAGCACACGCGCTAAGCGCTAGGCCCCCAACCTTGTCACTTTCAGAAAGGCACATGAGGTTTAAAACAAAAAAGGAGGAAAAGAAAAAGCAGCAGCAAAACAAAGGTATTCCATCATCCGTCACCATTGCAATAATGGAACTCTCCAGGATCCCAACATCCATTTCCCATCTATGACAAGGCTTTAAATAGCCCTGTATGTGCGGCTGGGTATATTTCGGTTCCACAGCGCATGTGTGTGCGGGTTAAGAGAGATCTTAAGCTGAATAATTCAGTCATGAGATGAGAGTAAACAGGGTTACCAAGAGCGGTGGAGAGACCTAACCTATCTGTCCAGAGGAAAATAATTATATTCACCATAAACACTGATCTCTGGCTCTTAACCTCTCTCTAATATAGTTGTATGGCTGTTCTAACAGTTTATGGCCTAGAAATCTTGTCTGAATAAGATTTCTTGCTCTTAAAGATAGAGCATTGGGAATTGAGAATAAATTCAAACGATGGAATCGATTCTATTAAAGGGAATCGACTCCTCTCTATTAGTCCTTTTCAGTTCAATATAGCTAATCGTTGCTTGTTAATATCGGAATTCCAATTTCTGCAAACTGGATCTTTAGAACAATTTGTTTCAAATAATCTGTTTAAAAAAAAAACAATTGCAGCCATTTTTTTTTATGTTTTGCATAATGACGTTGTCACATACCTACACTATTTTGCCAAAAGTATTGGGACACCCCTCCAAATCATTGAATTCAGGTGTTCCAATCACTTCCATGGCCACAGATGTATAAAATCAAGCACCTAGGCATGCAGACTCCTTCTACAAACATTTGTGAAAGAATGGGTCGCTCTCAGGAGCTCAGTGAATTCAAGCGTGGTACCGTGATAGGTTGCCACCTGTGCAATAAGTCCATTCGTAAAATTTCCTCAATACTAAATATTCCCCGGTGAACTGTCAGTGGTATTATAATGTTAGTGGAAGCAATTGGGAACTACAGCAACTCAGCCATGAAGTGGTAGGCCACGTAAAATCACAGAGTGGGGTCAGCGCATGCTGAGGCGCAACGTGCGCAGAAGTTGCCAACTTTCTGCAGAGTCAATAGCTACAGACCTCCAAACTTGTGACCTGTGTGGCCTTCAGATTAGCTCAAGAACAGTGCGTAGAGAGCTTCATGGAATGGGTTTCCATGTCCGAGCAGCTGCATCCAAGCCTTACATCACCAAGTGCAATGAAAAGCGTCGGATGCAGTGGTGTAAAGCACACCGCCACTGGACTCTAGAGCAGTGGAGACGTGTTCTCTGGAGTGACGCTTCTCTCTCTGGCAATCCGATGGACGAGTCTTGACGGTTTGATAGGAGACCGGTACTTGCCTGACAGCATTGTGCCAAGTGTAAAGTTTGGTGGAGGGGGGGATTATGGTGTGGGGTTGTTTTTCAGGGGTTGGTCTTGGCCCCTTAGTTCCAGTGAAAGGAACTCTTAATGCTTCAGCATACCAAGACATTTTGGACAATTTCATGCTCCCAACTTTGTGAGAACAGTTTGGGGATGGCCCCTTCCTGTTCCAACATGACTGCGCACCAGTGCACAAAGCAAGGTCCATAAAGACATGGATGAGCGAGTTTAGTGTGGAGGAACTTGACTGGCCTGCACAGAGTCCTGACCTCAACCCGATAGAACACCAGCATGAATTGGAGCAGAGACTGCGAGCTCAGATCCTGCATCAAATAAAATATTACATCTTGTTTCCTTCATTACATTTTTGCACCTAAAACATACAATACAGACATTGATGAACAAACGCATATTTGTTTCAGGTGTCTAAAATATATTAAAAGAATAAACTAGTCTTATAAACTCCATGATTTACCTCAAAGGGTGGAACTGACTTGTTCTGTTGTCCACAATAGAATGTTTTGAGCGCTGCATCTGACAACATGAAGAGATAATAGATGCTGATAATAATAAATGAATATCAAGGGAGTTTAAAAGGAGGTAAGCCTTCACATCATGTAGTCAGTGGCAGATCCTGGCATCCTGGCAGATCCTAGGGCAGCAAAGCGCTGAGGGGCAGAATGGGGCACTGCTTGTGCACGCAGCTTACAAAACTTTATTCTCTTCTTTAGGTAATTTAATGTCAAAAGCGCGTCCATGTAATGTGCGAGCGTGAATCTCTACAATTGCAGGCGGATTTCCTTCGCTCTTGCACAAAACTGGATGTGCGCTCTCAAAAATACATTGCTCTCTTATGAACTGGCTCTGCTCTCACTCAGATATTGCGTTTATGCGCTCAAACTGTTTTGTTGTTGTTGTTGTTTTTGTCACGACACCTCCCTTCTAGTATCATGTCTGATTTCGACTAGGGCACCGAATAAGCCAGAACCGACACTGCGTGTAGTCACAGCAAGATTAGGTGAACTTGTTCCTCCAGTCTTAAAAATAAATAATTAAATGACTTAATCCCAGAGCCAATTGCAGAACCCAGAAGTCAAAGTCGATTCCAAAAATTTTGGAATCAAGCAGCCCTGCTTAAACAGTGATAGAGGTGTTTGGGACACCCCCAGAGTCCTCTTGATGCAGGATGGCCCCGCCTGAAATTCTGATTTCATTCGTCTAAGTAAAATGACATGGATTTACCAGGTAGACCACTTTACGTGAAGCAAATATTTTATGACAGACCTCCTATTCTTGAACATTTGCTAACTGATTTGCCTGGAAGCCCCCCATCATGAGCTTAAGAAACGTTGGAGAATTGTGTCATACTTGGTTTGTGATGTTATAGTGGCTTAAAATATTGAGACAGGGGGTGGTTTAGTGCTTAATGTGTTGTGTTAATGACCATGAGTTACATAGAGAGAGAGAGTTTTGCCCAACAACCCAGTGCCTACTGCTGTTAGAACATGATGGTACTCATAAACAACCATTCATCATATTGGCCACCAACTGAGAGAGAAAGAGACCAAATAAGACCAACAGGAAATGTCTGTTCTGTTTATAAGCTTGAAAAAGATGAAAATACTTAATTTAGTACATAATATTTTTCACTTAACACACACCTCTAAAGACAGATAAGCAAAACAAAAATCTCTTATCCAGATGGTCATCAGCCGCAACCTCTGAAGCTTAATAAGGCAGTCGTCACGGTTATAGAGACCCTGTGTGCTTTTGAGCCAGTCCAAGGCTGTTCACCTCTATTAGAGCAACTAAACATACTGTATGAGAAAGAGAAACTGCAAAACAGCCTTGAACAGTAAGCCACTGAGCCAAGGTCCGTTGTACTATGAGATACAATAATAGCAGTTCCTGTTCCTCTAAAAGCCTTCACACATGATGCAACTAAAAATAAAATAAAATAAGAAAATGTGTCATTGATTGACTGAAAAAGGTAACTAAACACTTTCTCTCTTTTATAAAAGCAAAAAGAGCCTTGGCCCACATGTACTCTGTTTAATTTTTCACATTTCTGTCTGCAGTGATTGTGTGGGAAATTTTGCAGAAGGGATACAAAAATGGTAATGAAACTGAAGGTGCCACATTTTTGGGTTGTGAATATTGTCTGTTAAAATTCTGCAAAAATCTGCTGAACAGGTTCCATCACAAATAAAACCTTCTTGGTATGAAGTTTAACATACAAAAGATTGAAAAAAAAAAAAATCTGCAAACTCAACACAAACAGAATGAGACCCTCCATGTCGACAGAGAGGCAATCAATGGTTCTTTTGTGTAGAAATAGTCGGTTAGGTTAAATATGAAGATCAGTTCAAATAAATTGGCCTCTAAAGCTCACACTTATCGCAGCAAGACTAAAGAAATGAAAGAAAGGCTTGAAATAAAAGCTTGTCCGGGCTCAGTTTGAGAGTCTGGCCGCAACACATACTACACAAGGCCTACATCAACCACAAAAAAAACGCATATGAAGTTCTGGGGCCCGATTCACAAAACTTTCTTTCATGTTTTCTTACATAAGAAAAAAATTAGGAATGTTTTATATTATAAAAAAATAAAATAAACAAAACTTTTAAGAATGTATTTATCTTTTTTTAAAAATTGTTCTACAAAACAAGTATTAACATTCTTGAAAATAATCTTCTTGAAAAGAACCTTCTTAAAAATTATTATAAATAACTTAATAAAATTCTTCTTAACTGCTATTTTCTGTTTTATTAAGAAAAAAGTTAAGAATATTTTATATTCCTGAAAATACTTCTTAAGAATCTTTTTATCTTTTGTAAAGATTGTTCTAAAAAAAAAAAAAAGTAAACAGTCCCAAAAATACTACTTAACCCTCTGGTGCTGCTCACTTGGCGGTCAAAAATTACCCCTTTTATTTTATTTCAATGAAATTAATGTTCTATATTTTAGTTTGATAATGTTTTTATGTAATATTTCATATCTTTAGGGGATTCTATGATACTAAATTATCTTTATGGAATAGTTATTACCTATTAATCACTTTTTGAGCATAGATTGAAAATGAAATTTCCAACATAAACTGTTGTAAATCTTGAATGGATTTTTTGGAGTTAACTTAAATTTGGTCTTTTTTTTAAAGAAGGCACTTGGTAGATTATTGCTAAAGTGAAAAAAAGTAAAAAAAAAAAAAAAAAAAAAACACCAAATAAAGTTAAAAAAGTTTATTATTATGAAAAATGGATGAAAATATATATTTTTTTAATTTTATATGAAATATACTGTATTTTTTTACTCAAACTGTGAGAATTTCAAAGCCATAAATCTAAAAAAGTTGTGTTCCAAATTTGAGGATGATATCTCAAAAAAATGAGCTTTCAGTAAGATTTTGTTTGGGCGCAGTACCAAACTTTTCCACTAGATGAAATTCGCTTTCCATTTGTTTCCAATGTGGTCATTTTTGACAGCGAACCATACAAGTGTGAGTATTTTTTTCAGGACCATTTAATCTTTTTGAATCATGTCAATGATTTCGTGTGTGTATATGTGTTCACATAGCAAGTGGCAAAATCATTACCAAGTTTCATTCCATTCCTATAAAGTAAAAAATTCTAAAAAAAAAAGACATAAAAATTTTGTTAAAAAATGACCGAACAGCACAAGAGCGTTAAGATTTTTCTTTTTATCTTTTTTAAAGATTGTTCTACAAAATTTAAAAAGTATTCAAATTCTTGAAAAGAATCTTCTTAAAAATAATCTTAAACTTAGGATAACCTCCAACTTGTCTTAAATCCTCAAAGGTAAGATGTTTATGTTTATTTTGAATTTATTGGGTTGTTGCGCTTATTTTTGAACCATTAAAGTGTTTTTTCATTGAGTTTCATTGAGAAAATAGTTGAGAACTTCTTAATTTTTCAAGAATTGCACTTCCTAACTTCATTCTTAAGCAGATTTTCACGATTTCATCCCTAGAAGTTATTGTTGGGTAAGTTGAGGACCTTTAAAACTCTGCTGCAAGAAAGTAACATTAAATGTGCATCTGCAGATATGCCGGGGAAATATCATAAGCCTTTATGAAAAACAAGTAATCAAACAATTAACTATTAACAATAACCCGCCAAGTTGCCAGCCAGCGCCAGCATTTTTGATCATTTTTACAAAAATTTCATAGCCCTGAGAATATTTTGTTGTATGAATATCTGAACATGCAATATATATATATATCAAAAGAAAGAACAGAGCCTCTGGTTTTAAATGAAAATCATGTTTTTGTCAAAGACTATGTCCGGATCGGAATCAGAACAATGATCAAAACATAGATTGAGTAGATCGAGTTCATCAACAACCCCCAAAGTTTGCACAATCCTATACCTATTTGTAGGTTCGACATTTAATTCGGTAACGTTCGGCAGTTTTGATTTATATACTGTTAAATGTTTGATGTGCGTAAGCAATCTTCTATCGCTTGTTTCTGCTTCTTCGTTTGTGTTTGGATTCTGTACTATTTCAGAAGATGCGTAATAGCGCCCCCTATCATATAACACTGAAAACATGGATTGCTGGAAAAATTTGTCAATGGTGGGGAAAGAGTTAAAAGATGTTCAGAGTGTCAGAGGGTTTGAGTAGCGTAAATGAAGAGTTACCCACCTCTAAAAGTCATGTACAAACAACACAAATGGCTGCTGATCACATTACATAACGCCACATGGTCTCATCCTGTTTAAGTCTTCAATTCTTGGCCAGGATAAACTGCAAAGTGGTCCAGACTTTATGCTAGCGTCAAAAGTTTGGCTCTGTGCAACTAGACACTAAGAGATCTCAGCCTTTGGAAAAACTTGTCTTGTTTTTAGGACAGGACATGGCGTGCCTTAACTCACCTCCTGGAAGTGTCATCGGCTGAGTAGTGTGTATATGTAGCGCTGTTGCTAAGTATAAAAGAGAACAAGACATTAAATATACAAGAAAGAAGGTCAGATATTCTCGTGTACATCCACTTAAGTGATCTAAAGACAGAAAATGCAGCGAGAACATCTATTCTCACACACACCTCGACAGGAGAGGAAGAAAAAAGCCTGTGCACGCTGCCACTTGTCACTAAGTGTTAACTCAAAACTAGCTACAAGTCCATCGCAGACTTTGCAGACACATACTCTCATCCATATGGGTTCTTAAGTGACCCAAAGCACTTAACACAGAGAAATCACTTTAAAACTTTACGTAGCGCTGTTGTGGGCCATTGCTCTTCGGAGAAAAGTGTTCTTAACCTGCACAAGTAGAGATGGCATAGTGTACATGAGTGCCACCTTCTCTCTCCCTTTCCCTCTTGATAATTTGGTGCAAAACTACTCTTAACCTCAGGTTCATACTAAAATAAACCAGCAGTGCCCACTAAAAACATTAAAATAAGAGCATTTTACACTTTCTGAGTGGTGCTTGTCCACCGTCTTACCGTCACAATGCTTGGGTGTTCTGGGTTGTTTCCAGGGCATTAAAAAAATGTTTTTTAAGCATAATTTGTAACATGGTTGCTAGGGTGTTCTGTGTGGTTTAGAACCCTAGAAACTACATAGCAACACCCTAGCAACCACACAGAGCATCGCAGCAACCACAAAGCAACGTCCTAACAACCACCGAATGCACCTTATAGCGTTACTGCGGCAGGTTTTTTCAATTCAAGTTGAAACTAATGGCAAAAAACGGGTCATTGAGAAATTGTCATGGTTATGATGTCACAACCATAAGCACATTAACATATGGTGACCTACATTTACACATACACACAGTATTAAACAAATATGCAGGGATGCTGTAAGAGCTTAACCAATTACAACAGTCCATTTACATTTAAAGGCACAGTAGCCAAAAAGTTTACTTCTAAGTTTTCGAAAGGATGGATAAAAGTAACTTTTACTAACATTATGTAAAGGGACAGCAACACCACCCCCTCTTGAAAGTGAAAATCTCATGTGAAGATGAAATATATCTAGACCATACGAAAGATTCTCTGTGTCCCCCAGTTGTTTTTGGTCTTTCTTTTCTGTCTTTTTCTACTGACAGATTTTATTATAAAACAGAAAGTGTAAATCCCCAAGGAAATATGCAGCATCTGTACAATATCTGCTCTTAGAAATCAATAAATGTCCGGACTTCTCTTCTCAAATATGATTCTGCAACAGACAGATGTCGTCTGCAGCTAAAGCAAGTTCCTCAAGCTTATTTGCGGAATGAATTCTCAGGCTGGTCATTCGTTAGTGAGGTGGGAATGTGGCACATATAGCGGGTCAGCAGTAGGCACACACTGCTAGAGTAACACCTGTTTCACACTGCACACATAAGCAGCACCTAAAGCAAAGCTTGCTTTCACATGCTTTCACACCGCAACTATAGAACTAAATAAAATTACTACATGCAGCACTGCGCTACACACGTAGTGCTTTTGCTGGAACTAATATGTGATATGTAACCAATATGTAATCAATTTGAATTAAAATGTATATGCCAATGTATTTAATACAAGTGTATTTTGTTTTATGGCGCAGACAGACGGACAGACAGATTAGATAGATAGATAGATAGATAGATAGATAGATAGATAGATAGATAGATAGATAGATAGATAGATAGATAGATAGATAGATAGATAGATAGATAGATAGATAGATAGATAGATAGATAGATAGATAGATAGATAGATAGATGAGGGGTGTTAAAAAAACTAATTGTCTTTAAATAAAGTCTTGTTTAAATTAAATTACTTAAATTACTACACTACCATTCAAAACTTTGGGGTAACATTTTCTAACAAAAATTATACTTTTATTCAGCAAGGATGCATTAAATGGACCAAAAGTGACAGGAAAGACATTTATAATATTATGTTGTTCTTTTGAACGTTCTATTCACAAAAATATTAAGCCGCACAAGTGTTTTCAACATTGAAAATAACAAGAAAAATGTTTCTTGAGCAGCAAATTAGCATATTAGAATGACTTCTGAAGGATCATGTGACACTGAAGACTGGAGTAATGATGCTGAAAATTCAGCTTTTCCATCACAGGAATCAATTACATTTTAAAATATATAGACATAGAAAACAGTTATTTTAAATTGTAATAAAATATAAAATATATAAGATATTAACATTTTTGTTGTATTTTTGAACAATTAAATGCAGCCTTGGTGGGCAAAAGAAACTTCTTTCAAAAACATACACAACACAAAACAAACAACACAAAATTCTTACACTGTAAAAAAAAATGCTGCCTTAAATTTTTAAGTACAATCAACTTGGATGTTTAAGTAATTTCAACTTACTTTAAACTCACTTAAAAATGTTGAAACTTGTATAACATAAAGTTGAAAATTGCTTAACTTATTTTGATGAGGCAATGTAAAAACGTGTTGTCATAACTTATTGATCATGTAATTTTTTACAGTGTACTGACCCCAAACTTTTGAACAGTAGTGTATACAAAAACCCTGATCTTATTTTAAGGATGTCTAGATATTTTAACTGAAAAACGGCAACATACTGAATAACAAAAATACTGATTAAGAAATGTTTCTTTGCAGTGTACAGCAAGCAAAAGACTTCCCAGAGTGAGAACGAGTGTGTGAGATTAGAAAAGAGAGGGGGAAAATGAAAGATGAATAAAGACGGAATGGAACGAAGGGCATCTGAAAAGCTGCAGGCACATGGACGGCTGTGATTGAGCTAAGAGAAAACAGCAAAAGATAGTGACCGGCCTTGTTTAGCTTGTCAGAGAGAAGGATAGAGGGCTAAATTGCTTTCAGAAGAACAGAAGAGCAAAAATTCTGGGTAGACTTCAATTAAGTCTTTTTTTTTAATCTACCACACACACGTCTTTTTTTACTACAGCAGCCAAGGCTTCTCAATTGGTACATCCAGAGAAACCACTGAAGAGAATTATGAGGCACAGAGACAGAGAAAGAAAGACTGATAGGAAATAAATCTTGTATGGCTTGGAATGTAATGCATGTATTTTTTGTCGTTGTTGTTGTTGTTTACTTTTTAGTCATTTTTGGAGCTTGCTCCAGCTTGCTTGATTGGGAAAAAAATATATTTAAAAACATTTTCTGCTTTTGCGTTTCACTGTTGAAAAAACAGTAGAGCTTAAACAGTAGAACATGACACTAGCAATGCCAAGGCCATGGGTTTAACTACCAGGGAGTTTATATAGCCGCGTTCCCACCGCAGGAACTTTCCCCAGGAACTAGGGACTTTGGGGCGGTACTCGGTGTGTTTCGACCGCAGGAACCAGGGTCTAAATTAAGTTCCGGGTAAAAATTTCATCCTCAAAACGTCCCAGGTAGTACTTTATCAACGTTCAGGGTGGGACTTGGGCGCTGAACATGCTAATTAGTTGAGTTCACGCAGCATTTTGATTGGCTGACTCCACGCAGCATTTTATTTCAACCACCATTTTTAAAAGTGTTGCGGTGAGAGTTGTTTGCTATTCGAATCAACAATGGAATTTAAAAAATACAACCGATGGACTGACGACGAGGTTCAGGCTTTATTAAGTTTATATGTGGAAGACGAAATCCAGCGGGAACTGGAAAGTCGCGCGCAGTCCTACGTCACCGGACTAATCTTCACGGTACTTTAGACCATGATGGAAACGCAGACAGCAACAGGTCTGGGGGGAAAAAAGTTCCTGGGACTAATTGTTCCGGGTAATTTCAGTGGAAACGGGGCTTATGTTTGTTTGCTTGTTTTTTTTTGTATTTGTCATTTAAATAGTGTCACAATCTTTGTTTGCATATTAAAAAACTACCAGGGAGTTTTTGAATGTTTTTGAATGAAATGTTTTGTTCAGCAATGATACATTAAATTGATCAAACCTTTGGTAAAGCTTTTGTGGCTGTTTGAACACATTCGACCACATGAGCGTTTACACTACAAAAGCAATCCAGTCGAATGCATTTTCGACTACCTCTGGAAGTGGTCGAAAGTGGACAAGCTCAAAACGTTTTAGACCCCATTTACACCTGTATTTAGCATCATCTTGTTATCCAATCGACCAAAACGCATCTTAATACCAGGTGTAAACAGGACCTTAAGCAACAAATCAGCATATTAGAATGATTTCTGAATGATTATGTGACACTGATGACTAGAGTAATGATGCGGAAAATTCAGCGGAATCACCGGAAAAATTACATTTAACAAAGAAAACTGTTATTTTAATAATATTTCACAATATTAATTGCAGTCGAATCTAATAAACACAGCATTGGTGAGCATAAGAGACTTCTTTCAAAAACATTAAATCTTACCAACTCCAAACATTTGCTTGGTAGCACAAGTCACTTTGAATAAAAGTCTCTTTTGTTTTTTAAGTTTTTAAGCTAAAACAATGCCAACACTAATAAGATAATTTCTAGGTTTGTAGATTTAGGGTACAAACACACATCCACATACACACAGACACTGTCCCCTGGCTAAATTTGATTAACAAATTCGCATGCAACTGTTATAAACACCCAGCAGCGCTGCTCCTGTTGCATTATGGGGCAAAAAAAAGAGGCTGAATCAAAGTGACAACTAAGAGTTTTTCACGTGACATAGCCAGAGCAATTAATTCAGATTCATATGGAGTGAGTGTCCACTTTCCCTTCCAAATCACCCAGGCTCCATGCGATCGATACGTTCACACACGCTAAAGTACGATTGCTGTGACAGCAGAAAGGGAAATCATGCTATGGCACATACATCATATAATCAAGAGCATCTCTCTAAGTCTCCTGGGAGCATTATACACACACATACACAGACTGGCGTGATGAATTAAATATGGGCTGCTGAAGAAGCAGCCGACCTCTGACCTCTGGGTGAGGGACAGGGCAAGCAGGCATGAAAGGCAATCGCAGAGACAGAGGGGAACAATCGGCCATTCGAGCTCAAGATGCGTGCATGAGCCTTTTTAGCAGGAGTGGCCGGCTGAGGTCTGTGAGAAATTAGGGATTTTAGGGATTTCTTTAAGAGAAAAAGAGGGGGGCTAATGGAAAGCAAGACGTATTAGAGAAAGACTGATGCGGGTGTGCTGGAGGGACAGCTGTGAGATTTCACCAAATGGTGTGAATGAATCGTGAAAGCAGTCAATAGTGAGTGTAAAGGACGAGTAGGGTTAAACCTTCACATGTGACCCCAAAGAGAGAATGAAGTGACGAGAAAAGAGCAGAAGAGTAAGAAAAATCTGAATAAATAGCGAGACAAAAAACAAATCTCACAATATATAGTCCAAAAGAAAAAAAAAAAAGAAAAAAAACTGTGACCCCCCCAGGAAAGAATTGTAATATAGAGAATAATGATTATTAATTATTAATAATGATTATTATTATTATTATTATTATTATAACAATAATAATATAATAATAATAATCATAATAATACATTTTAAATGTATTACATAATCTTCATACTAATATAATATACATTATCTGAAGTAAATATAACAACAACAACAACAACAATAATAATAATAATAATAATAATACATAAATATAATTCATGCATTATTAACTTATAATTTATCACATAATTCTCATAATAATTGAATATACATTATATGAAGTAAATGTAAGTCCATGGAAAACATGCCACCACAAAGTGAAAAATATCTGTGATCATATAATTTAAACATGAAAAATGAATGAATGAATGAAATCTGAGTGGCACTTGTATGAAAAACATGCACCTGATGGATGGATGGATTTGACATCATCTGAAGTAAATGTGAGTGGCACTTGTCCATGAAAAACATGCACCGGATGGATGGTGGATGGATGTAATGTTAATTTCGTTAACGAAAATATGACGAAAAATGTTTGTTGACGACCTTTTTTTCCATGACTAAGACAAGACGAAGACGAGATGACACAAACGTCATTAAATGATAACTGTGACTATATCAACATGCAATATCGTTGACGAAAAAAGACAAGACTAAAATGTAGTTTAAAAAATAAAAACTTGACCAAAATCGCTCTTTGGTTTTGTCCGGGGTTGGGGGGTAACAGGAGCGTTCGGGCGTTCATGCTTGCGGTTGCCAGATTTCAATCATTAAAATCCCCCAATCAGAGCTTTTCTGTCAAAAGAACACGTATTCTATCTGGTGTTTTACTTAAACTTTGCAATCTGGCAACCATGTGCACGCAAGCTCTCTCTCATTTCAGCAATCTCCATTTGAGATTTTCATCTTAAATTAAAGTGTTATTCAGTCGGTCTTGTGTTCGGTCTCTTGTGCTGTTTGTGCAACTAAATCTGCCATCAAACCTTCTCAGTTATGAACTGTAATAAATCCAAGCATGGATCTCGACTATTTGCAGTTGTGTTTGCTGAATAACTGCACTTACGCAACGTGTGACAATACAAACATTTTACATTACATTTACTCTTACAGTCTCTACAAAAGTTTCTTATTTTTCCATTAGGCCTATATGATAAATAGCCTATAATAAATCATTAAACTAGTAAAACAAACCATGTGCTTATAGGTGAAAGTGCAGCAATTCTGATGAAATGTAAAAATACATTTCTCAAATGACAACAATCGTTGTGATTATAATTTTGAGCAAAATTATCAATGCAGCATGATGAAAATGTGACTAATTTTTCATTGACGAAAACTAGACTGAAATGCTCAGACATTTAGTCGACTAAAACTTGACTAAACAAAAACAGGACAAGGTTGACTAAATATGATAAAAACGAAAAAGCACATTTGACACAGGACTAAGACTGAGACTAAATTAAAAAATAGCTGACGAAATTAACACTAGATGGATGGATGGATAGATTTGACATATTTGACAAAGTGCAAAACATGCCACTACGAAGTGACAGAGTTTAATACTTGGTGTTTGTTCAAATCCATCACCTTAAGCAAACTGCACTAATTACAGGGAGGAATCCGGCTGTCTGTCACATGATGAGCTAATGGATTTCCTCTTACTAAATTTCCTGTCCATCACTGTCAGACGTGTGTGTCACATGCTTGTGTGGGTGTGTGTGGCCTCCGGTGACCATCTGTGGATACTTTTATTATTAATTTTTATAGCACAGCTGGTCAAATGGACAGAGAGATAGAGATAGAGGGAGAGGGAGAGGGAGAGGGAGAGGGAGGGGGGGGGGGGGGTCCTCCTGCAATCTCTGTACCGATATACTTTCTGTCAATATACCATAGCTCACTCCAGCCAATCTTAGCATTTGCCATTTACCATGGTACTTTTTTGCAAGGAAATGGACTGTCCTAACCAGGCATGGCACAAGTTTCCAGTTTTTTTTTTCCTAGAAGGAAAAAAATTCCATGAAGCGACTAAATCACAGCTGATCAGAATGTATTTTCATGTTTCAGAGTAATGTGAAGTGAAATGATTTGAGACCAGTGAGATTTCAGTGTGGGTGGAGCTACGGGCATGACGTTACAGAAGACGAAACTGTCTGCCGCATGTCATGGATGCAGATGGTTAGGACAAAAATGAGTTCACACTAGCTATGTTTCCATCCAAAGTTGCGAATTTAATTGACACGCTAAACTGGAAAATCGCATAAAACGTTTGCGAATAAAGCACTGTTTCCATCCAGTGAGCCGAAGAGAACAAAATCATCACTTCCTGATAAACTGGCGCTTAATATCAATAAGAAAAATGGAAGTTGTTGCAGTAGAAGAAGCCACTGCATATAATAATTTTCGTATACGTGACCCTGGACCACAAAACCAGTCATAAGTCGCACGGGTATATTTGTGGCAAAAGCCAACAATACATTGTATGGGTCAAAATTATTAGGATATTAAGTAAAGATCATGTTCCATGAAGATATTTTGTAAATTTCCTACCGTAAATATATAAAAAATGTATTATTATTAGTAATATGCATTGCTAAGGACTTCATTTGGACAACTTTAAAGGCGATTTTCTCAATATTTAGATTTGTTTGCACCCTCAGATTCCAGAATTTCAAATAGTTGTATCTTGGCCAAATATTGTCCTATCCTAACAAACCATACATCAGTGGGAAGCTTATTTATTCAGCTTTCAGATGATGTATAAATCTCAATTTCGAAAAATTGACCCTTGTAACTGGTTTTGTGGTCCAGGGTCACATATAATAAATTACTTGCACCTGAGAGTGCGGACGAAACGCAATAAACACAATCATGTTATCTTGTTTTCGGATGCCTGCTGTTTGTGAACGCAGTCATGTAAGAGTTCTAGCAGGTAATTATATCGAACCACTTTGACGACAGACTTTGTTCAGGCATTTCAGAATGACCAAAACAACATTTCAGATGCTTTGCAACAAGATTGGATTTGCAACAAGATTGCAACTGATGCTAGAGGTTGCAGCTTTAGCCTCCTTGTTAGTGCGTCCAACTATCACGCTGGAGACCCAGGTTCGAGGCCCGTGCAGAGCGGGGCGAGTAGGACCTGAGGTGAGGGGTTACAGATGCGCATCGAGGAATTTATTCGGTAAACGTGTTTCCATTGTAGTTTATGTTTTTTTATCAGGAAAAAAAATGATCCGACTCAGTTGAGCCCACATGTTTTGTATGCGTTTTTTTTTTTAGAATTTATGCGCATCTAGGTGTTTCCATTCCAAAATGCGCATAAAAATAGGTGGATGGAAACAAAGCTACTGATAAAATCACCAGTCAGTGTGCTATCATGCAGATATATGTTCACTCGACAACACTATCCAACAGAAACAGTATCACTTTCTCCAGAACCTCCATGAAATAATACGGAAAACACTCAGACAGAACAATTTCTTGTGCCCTTATTGAGAGTTCAGTGAAACCTTTATATTTCTCGGCAGGTTCAGCAGTGCTGCGGCTGTCTTTGAGTACCCCGCTCTCCTCCAGACCACATTTAGATGGATTCAGAGGTGCTTTTTTACCTTAAGTGGACCCATTATGTCATTAAGTCCTTCTGAACTGTGGAGTGTAATGCATACGGTGATTGCGATGAGGGTTTTGCTTTGTACCCATCAGCAAGGAGAGAAAGAGGTAGGTGTAGGTGTGTGTGTGTGTGTGTGTGCGTGTGTGTGTGTGTGTGTGATGTTGATTTCTTAATTTTGCTGTTCAGACACAGCACCTGTAGTACAAACATATTTTACGGCGTACTTTAGAGTTAATCTGAAACTATTTAGGCCTAGTCTCTCTTTGTCTAGTAAGCTGTTGCTAAAGGGTGAATAGAAGTTGGTTTTGGTTTAATGTGCTTTTCTAAAAATAAATACATAGTATGAGCAGTTCTGTAGGTCATTTATTCATGCAAACACACACTCACCCCTGACGAAGGGTACGCCGTCCACCCGAGCTCTGCTGTGGCGGTCCGGGTGTCCATTAATGTTTCTGAAAAGCAGAAGAAAAGAAAGACTTATGAGGAATTTACTTTTACCCCCCAAACTTTTAGGTTAAAGCTTAATGAGGCATTGTAATATTCATTCATTTTAAATACATTAATGAATATGTACAGTATTTATTTAATAAACATTTTTGTGTTATTAAATAAATATATTATTGAATTAATTAATATTTATTATTATTATTAATATTATTAAATTAATATTAAAAATAACAATGTATAATAATAATATTAATAATAAAAACTAAAATAATAATAATGTATTTATTGAATTAATATTTATTAAAAATAATAATGTATACTAATACTACTACTAATAATGATGATAATAATAATAATAATAATTATTATTATTATTATTATTATTATTTTATTGAATTAATATTTAATGATAATAGTATATTATTAATACTGATACTAATAATTATTATTATTACTGTTATTATTATAAATAAATAAATAAATACGGATTGAAAATCGCTGCTTTAGAGTACGAACCCTCTGCAGTGCCACGTTTGCACCCACAATGGCCTTGTGTTTCTGAAGACAGATATAGGATAAGCTGTCTGTGTCCTTTAAGTGGTCAAGCTCTTGTCTGACGTTATCAGTGGAGATATCTTTGACCAGCCGGGAAAATAATCCACACACACACTCCACAAAACACAGATAAGATGGTTGAAAGTGATAGAAAACCTGGAGTGATACCTGACTTTTCCATCAGTGACCATCAAAGCACAAGAAACGGTGCCATTTGTGTCCCTCATATACACTTATTGAGACTTAAAGAATATCTCATGCCAACTTTTACAGACATTTTCCAACAGCTTCAAAAATGAAAAATTGTGTTTTATAGTAACTTTGTTCTATTTTTATTACGTTTTTTTCGTCTCATGAAGATTCATTTTTAGTCTGTCCTCATGCATGTTTCCAATGTCTCCTTCCTTGCTAGATGATAGACAGACAGACAGACGATAGATAGATAGATAGATAGATAGATAGATAGATAGATAGATAGATAGATAGATAGATAGATAGATAGATAGATAGATCTAACTAAATACATAAATAAATAAATGTTTTTATTTCATAAAGAACAATTTTTGCTCTGTCCTCATCCTTGCACATTTGAAGTCAGAGATTTTTTCTTCTTGCAATGAACTATTCCATAATTTAAAAAAACTAAAAAAAAAAATCAGAATTATAAGAATTTCAGAGTGTACACAATGAATATAGCATCAAATTCTCTTTCCAAGAGGCACACTGTGCTCATCACAAATATTAAACAGAACATCTCAGAGAGTGTTTAAATCGAACGAACAATTTCTTTAATCGCTTTATCAAACTGAAATCCACTGGAACCTCAAAAGGCATCTGTTTTATAGAATGGCCTATTTTTATTCAGTTTGTGACCTTGTTTTATGCCACAAAATGTCACAAAATGACACAGGCATGCTCTGAAGAGTAAACTAAACACTGCACATGTCAGTACAATGCTGTTGACTTCAGTTCTGTTGCGCTGTAGGGGCTTTCCTGCACTATGGCATCGTTCAAGTACCACACAAATTTCTGGAGTCAAACCACATCAGTGTAAACGGATCAACATCCAACTCTTAAACCCACCAACGGCCATTCTCCTTCTACCCTTCCCTCTGGGTCTATCACACGCACCCGAGCACGTATATGACGCACTGTGACTTAATTGCATCCCCGTGTGCTCCTGCTCAGAGCAAAGCCTGTCACACCGGGATGGTTATAAGTAACGAGTGAAGTCACAAGGGAGAGAAAAGATGAAGAATATCCACTCTTTCCACAAAACACAATCTGACGCTACGCACTGGAAGCCAACTGTCATTTCCACTCTTCTCTCACTCTCCGCGTCCCTCGTATCTCCATCTCTCTGGAGTTAATCATACGCTCTCTCCCTTGACGTTTCTCTATATTTCAAGAGGAAGAAAGAGAAGATGATGAAGTAAGAAAGGTTCGCTCTCTTTCGGATAAATGAGGAGAAGCGGATGACAGGCACTCGAGATTCCTGCTGATGGATTCATAACATGATGTATAATTCTGTGATAATATGACACTCTCCTCCCCGGCCGTCAATAACTCACCGCCGGCTGATCAAGAAAACAGAAACTCACTCATATGAATCGTAAACCGTATTGTCAAGCGCTTGAGTAAAGCATCAATAAGGCTCATAAAGTTTTTATCCAAGCCAGTGGCAGCCGGTAATGCCCAGTTAACTTCCTCAAAAACAACCAATCAAATTCAAATCAGTGCTGAAATACTTTTTAGGCATCATAGGCATATACCCAATTGTTCCAGATAGTAGGCAGCACTTTTAAGGCAGCATCTATTGTAAATAAGACAATCCATAATGCATCGCAAGCTCAGTGATAATGAGTCAATGGAGTAAATCTATTTTATTTGGTATTAAAAATACATACTTGGTTGGTAAACACTATGTAATCAATCACTGTCGCTAGCAGTAAATCTGACGGAGAGTTAAAATAAAATGCCAGTCATAAGCTCTTAAATAAATTAATTAATTAATTAAAATAAAATATAATACAAAATTATTTTTAAAAAATGCTTATAGGAGCTTTAACATAGATAAAATAAAGATTGTTATGAGAAAGAGATTATATTAACACATTGAAGGATTTAGTTGTTATTGATTGGTGATGATTGATAACCCTCTGTTGGAGGTAATAAGCAGAAGATCATTCATTCTTTGATCAATTATGACATGATTGGGAGAGCGGAGAGTTAAGAGCCAATCAGAGATGCTCTTTTCTGGTGTGGGCGGGGTGATGACTGGAAATATTAATTCCCTAGACTCAAAAAAATGCACATTGTGGGTTGGCTCTGTTATCAAAACACACACACCATAATTCAATTTCTCTAAACAGCACAGCCCGTGCGCTTCCTCCAGCAGCTGGTGTCTCAAAGGAGACAGACCTCTGTACATTACTTCCCTCAGGAGATACATCCTCCTCCAGAGAAATCACTCTCATTCTGTATGTGAGAGGAGAAGAGGGCGGTAGGTTCAGAACTTAATGTTTTTTGAGGTCATATCAGCTTCAAGCTTATTAATATGCAACATGTGGCCTATGATAAATTTGCATAATGGCACAAAGGGATCGTGGAATCTTGTTAGGATGCAAAACGCAAACAAAGAGATACAAAATGGAGACCACCAGAGAAACCAGAGAGTAAGAAAGTACGAGCACAGAGTAGATCACGTATTTCATGTATAATAGTAAAGCCATTATTATACAAATCTGTGCTTTTTATCTGTGATATCAATTCCTTAATTTTTGTCAGGAGGTATGCAAAATCAAGAACAAGTCTATGTCTTTAATATGAAATAAGAGCCTCTTATGCATCCACTGTGGGGAAAAACACTAGAGAAATAATATATGGATTGTCATATACATTTATTTAGAGAAAAGTATTATTTTTCCTATTTTTTACCCAAAATAGGATGGAGTGAGCACTGCTGGGCGCTAAACACACTCATGTTTCATTCATACTGGAAGCCAGAGGGCACCCTCGAGTAGAAACTCCACATATCCCTCAGAGAGAAGTAATATAATGACCTTTTCAAGAAATCCCTAGTCTCAGCCTCAGACGTCACGCACCGTTGGCTGCACATCTGATGCACATGGCACACTTTTCTGGAAACACTTCAGGAGTTTCGAAGTCGTCATCTGACTGGTTGAATTCTACAGGATGTCTGCGAGACGAGTGTGTTGCGTTCTTTAATGGTCTGTCTGGAAACAAATGCCGTGACGCTAAATTCCCTTGTGGAAGAAGAACGCCGTTGTGTTTACAACTGTGACAATGAGCGCTTACCAGGATCAACTAAACACTGGATTTTCTAAACATGACGCGGAAAAAAAACGCGTCATGTTTAGCCAATGAAAGCTGCGATGGAATCCAGACCTTCTGCCGTCAGTCTGAAGCTATGGCTACGTGAGACTAGGAAATCCCTAATGTGAAGCTTGCACTGTAGCCAAAGAACTTCTATACTCTTTGCTGTAGCTGCATAAAAAGAAGATAGAAACACTTTGATTAAACATGAAGACAATAAACACATGACTGCATCAAGATACAGTGTATTTTTTAGTTCTTCAAGCCTTCTCTGGTATTTTAATAAAGTATATTAATAATAAAGTATATTATAATGCAGTGCTAATCGACATAGACTTTATCACTGTATAGAAAACTATAAATAATATATTGTCTGCCTCATTCTGTGATAAGCAACATCAGCTCACAAAAAGGAAATTTCAAACACTCGACTGACAATATTAAGTGAGTTAAAACATGTTATTAAACGTTGTCTTCTGTTGGACAACAGGTTTATGAACGCTTCGCATTACTAGTTTGTGAAGATGTTTGACGCGTGTTGATTTTTCAAACGCACGCTATAAGCGACTCAAACTCGCAGTGCTTTCAGACGGAGCAGCATTTACTACTGATCACAGAGCTGTGCTTCACTGAAAGTGAAAAGAAAGTGTAACGCCTCTCGCAGTTCAAAATGCTTACGCTACGTCCGACGTCATCGCCGCGCCAGTTACGCTTTTTTTCGTAAGTTGAATACGGAAGGCGGTCTGCCGGAAGCTAGATATTTTACTTTATAACGTGTTAAATGTGGATATTTTTCTTACAAAAAACCATCGATTCGCTTCAGAAGGCCTTTATTAACCCCCCGGAGCCATGTGGATTACTTTTATAATGGATGGATACACTTTTTTGGGCTTCAAATTTTGGGCTGCCATTCACTGCCATTATAATGCTTGGAAGAGCCAGGACATTTTTTAATATAACTCTGATTGTATTCGTCTGAAAGAAGAATGTCATATACACCTAAGATGGCTTGAGGGTGAGTAAATCATGGGGTAATTTTCATTTTTGGGTGAACTATCCCTTTAATTAAAATCGCAGCCTTTACACTTTCATAATCGTACACAAGCCAAATCGCGATTGCGATTCGATTTTGATTAATCGTGCAGCCCTAGTACAGATATACAGTGCATTCCTAATGTCCAAACTGGTGTGATCTAATCTTCAATTTTAAATATGCACCAAATTAAATTCAAATTATATTTAGGACCTAATGTATCTCTTCATGAAACTTAAAATATAACATATGGGTAGTATGGACTACTTCTATGGCACTTTTACCAGTTCCTGGTTAAAGGTGCAGTGTGTAGTATTTATGAGGATCTATTGACAGAAATGCAATATAATATACATAACTATGTTTTCAGTGGTGTATGAAGATGTACCGTTATGTTTTTATTACCTTAGAATGAGCCATTTCTATCTACATACACCGTGGGTCCCCTTACAGTGAAATCGCCATTTTGCGCCGTCATGTTTCTACAGTAGCCCTAAACGGACAAACTTCTCTACAGAGCGCTAGTCACTCTCTGCTCTCTCCAACGACGACATATTTGTCCTGTGTCGGCCCCCGTAGCTTCTCTACGTGCTTCGAAAGGGAGGGGTGAGCGGTGTGTTACTGCAATTCACAACCTCACCGCTAGATGCTGCTAAACACACTGCACCTTTAAATAAGCAGTGCCAACATCTGAAAAATATATCCTTTTGCACTCTATGAAAAAAAAAAAAAAAAAAATACAGGTTTGTAAATGATGTGTGAGCTATCCCCTTTAAAAGCTTTACTTTGCAATTTGTCTATTTCAAAAGCCCACTCTCATTCTTAAGACACCAATTACAGTACTTACATCTCTATTATTCATAAGCGTACTGTAGACAAACCCACCTTTCCTAGAGCCCCAGCTCACTGGTTTTATTAAATCTGAGCAGAACTTCACTCCCAAAATCTGCAGAGGCGCAGTGCAATAAGCAGAGAGTCTGTTTTAATCAGAAATGTGGTCCTGAGAGCCTGAGTGATGTCACAGGC
Source organism: Coreius guichenoti (assembly GCA_039654105.1). Classification (NCBI taxonomy): domain Eukaryota; kingdom Metazoa; phylum Chordata; class Actinopteri; order Cypriniformes; family Gobionidae; genus Coreius; species Coreius guichenoti. The sequence goes on from CM077175.1 coordinate 8,328,762, forward strand.
CTTAAATAAAGCTGTGTAAATAGGCTTATTCATCTGGCTGGGTCAGAGCATGACTTCTATGACAGCAGAGGTATAACCTTCACCACGACAACAGCCGCATCACTCACCCACTGGCAGTTGGGGTCAATAACCCACAAACCCGAGGGCGCTCGACCCCGTCTCTTTCTGCCTGTCGTATTTACACTAGGTGTACAGGGATGAGACTTTAATATTTAATGCAGGATAGTACCAGTACAGAAAGAGAGCATTAAACATTGAGCAGGCCTCCATTCTCCGATCAATACTGTGGTTCTCACCATGAAATTGCTCACCTGCAAACACATGTGCAACACACACACAGGCACGTCCAGATCGAGCAACCAGCGTGGCATTATATTGACCAAAACCTTGCACAAAGTACAGAGAGAGTTTCTGATCTACCCATAAACAAGTCTGACCAGTCAACATAGGGAAAAAAAAAACAAGCACAAGTTACATGCTACTTAAAATTTAAAGCAGTTCAACTACTCACTAGTCAAGCTCCTCTTTTAAAAAAAATGAACACACTATGGTCACATTCTCAGAGGATAAAGTCCACAGAAGAAGATCAGATTAAGATGAAGATGAAGATGAATTCAAAAATAAAGACATTTAAGCACACAAACTCAAAGAATCCACAGGTAACATAACAGCGTGTGATACACAAACAATAACCAACAATCAATGCAGAGAAATGAGGAACTTAAATACACACTGATAACGAACTAAAAGACTAACAGATGTGATGATTAGATGAATTGCCATAGTAACTAATGATGGCGGGAAACATGAACAAAGAATACACACATACATACTATATATATATATATATACACACATATCAGGCATAACATTATGACCACCTTCCTAATATCGTGTTGGTCCCCCTTTTGCTGCCAAAACAGCCCTGACCCGTCGAGGCATGGACTCCACTAGACCTCTGAATGTGGTATCTAGCACCAAGATGTTAGCAGTAGATCCTTTAAGTCCTGTAAGTTGCGAGGTGGGGCCTCCATGGATCGGACTTGTTTGTTCAGCACATCCCACAGATGCTCGATTGGATTGAGATCTGGGGAATTTGGAGACCAAGTCAACACCTCAAACTCGTTGTTGTGCTCCTCAAACCATTCCTGAACCATTTTTGCTTTGTGGCAGGGCGCATTATCCTGCTGAAAGAGGCCACAGCCTCCAGGGAATACCGTTTCCATGAAAGGGTGTACATGGTCTGCAACAATGCTTAGGTAGGTGGTACGTGTCAAAGTAACATCCACATGGATGGCAGGACCCAAGGTTTTCCCAGCAGAATATTGCCCAAAGCATCACACTGCCTCCACACATTGCCTTCTTCCCATAGTGCATCCCGGTGCCAGGTGTTCCCCAGGTAGGCCACGCACACGCACCCGGCCATCCATGTGATGTAAAAGAAAACGTGATTCATCAGACCAGGCCACCTTCTTCCATTGCTCCGTAGTCCAGTTCTGATGCTCACATGCCCACTGTTGGCGCTTTCGGCGGTGGACAGAGGTCAGCATGGGCACCCTGACTGGTCTGCGGCTATGCAGCCCCATACGCAACAAACTGCGATGTAGTGTGTATTCTGACACCTTTCTATCAGAACCAGCATTAACTTCTTGAGCAATTTGAGCTACAGTAGCTCGTCTGTTTGTCTAGCCATCACAATTTGGCCTTTGTCAAACTCGCTCAAATCCTTACACTTGCCCATTTTTCCTGCTTCTAACACATCAACTTCTAACACATCACATTCTAACAAATCAAGGATAAAATGTTCACTTGCTGCCTAATATATCCCACCCACTAACAGGTGCCGTGATGAAGAGATAATCAGTGTTATTCACTTCACCTGTCATAATGTTATGCCTGATCGGTGTGTATATATATATATACACTCACCTAAAGGATTATTAGGAACACCATACTAATACTGTGTTTGACCCCCTTTCGCCTTCAGAACTGCCTTAATTCTACGTGGCATTGATTCAACAAGGTGCTGAAAGCATTCTTTAGAAATGTTGGCCCATATTGATAGGATAGCATCTTGCAGTTGATGGAGATTTGTGGGATGCACATCCAGGGCACGAAGCTCCCGTTCCACCACATCCCAAAGATGCTCTATTGGGTTGAGATCTGGTGACTGTGGGGGCCATTTTAGTACAGTGAACTCATTGTCATGTTCAAGAAACCAATTTGAAATGATTCGAGCTTTGTGACATGGTGCATTATCCTGCTGGAAGTAGCCATCAGAGGATGGGTACATGGTGGTCATAAAGGGATGGACATGGTCAGAAACAATGCTCAGGTAGGCCGTGGCATTTAAACGATGCCCAATTGGCACTAAGGGGCCTAAAGTGTGCCAAGAAAACATCCCCCACACCATTACACCACCACCACCACCACCAGCCTGCACAGTGGTAACAAGGCATGATGGATCCATGTTCTCATTCTGTTTACGCCAAATTCTGACTCTACCATCTGAATGTCTCAACAGAAATCGAGACTCATCAGACCAGGCAACATTTTTCCAGTCTTCAACTGTCCAATTTTGGTGAGCTCGTGTAAATTGTAGCCTCTTTTTCCTATTTGTAGTGGAGATGAGTGGTACCCGGTGGGGTCTTCTGCTGTTGTAGCCCATCCGCCTCAAGGTTGTGCGTGTTGTGGCTTCACAAATGCTTTGCTGCATACCTCGGTTGTAACGAGTGGTTATTTCAGTCAAAGTTGCTCTTCTATCAGCTTGAATCAGTCGGCCCATTCTCCTCTGACCTCTAGCATCAACAAGGCATTTTCGCCCACAGGACTGCCGCATACTGGATGTTTTTCCCTTTTCACACCATTCTTTGTAAACTCTAGAAATGGTTGTGCGTGAAAATCCCACTAACTGAGCAGATTGTGAAATACTCAGACCGGCCCGTCTGGCACCAACAACCATGCCACGCTCAAAATTGCTTAAATCACCTTTCTTTCCCATTCTGACATTCAGTTTGGAGTTCAGGAGATTGTCTTGACCAGGACCACACCCCTAAATGCATTGAAGCAACTGCCATGTGATTGGTTGATTAGATAATTGCATTAATGAGAAATTGAACAGGTGTTCCTAATAATCCTTTAGGTGAGTGTATATATATATATATATATTAGTGCTGTCAATCGATTTAAAAAATCAACTAATTAATCACTTTTTTTTTCTGTAAATAATCGCGATTAATCGCACCTAACATTAAAGTTTTTAATGTATTTTTATATTGTAATAATTACAGTCGATAAGCCAATACAGATCTAAGTTCTTATTTTTGCGTCTTATCGCTCTTGAATGGTTTAATGGCACTGGAATGAATGATAGCGGGATCATATACTGTAGTGCAGCCAAATGATGACAGATAAAAAACGAATACTGCGTTAATTGCATTAAATATTTTTAAAGTGTTAAACTGAAAAACGCGCTAATTTTGACAGCCCTAATATACACACACATACACAGGGAGGCAAATGTAACATTTAAAATGTGGATATTTACAAAAAAATCTATGTGATCATATAATTTAAACATGAATGAATGAATGAATGAATGAATGAATGAATGAATTAATTAATTAATGACCGTTCCCATCAGTTTTCATGGTCGCAGCTTGTTAGGACAAAAAAAAAAAAAAAATCATAAACATGGTAAAGCTGTGACTGCAAATATATAAATAAAACTTAATCAACACTGTATTTATTTGGCTCAAAAACAATAAAGATTTTTCTCATGCTGAATCTTGAATAGGGTGTAAGCACTTGAGTGGATAAATCTACATTAATACTAAAAGAAAGAAAAGAAAAGAAAGTGATTATAAGTGAGTCTAAAACTGTTGATCATTTAACACGGCCTAAATATTTCGTTTAAAAAATGTCAAATGCCACACAGATGCTTAGTTCATTAACATCAACCATCTAAACAAACCAATTCCCTAGTATGAATCAGACGAATCACCCCAACATACACATGAGAGAGCAGGTATTCTGACAAATTCTGACATTCACTTGTCACAGTCATGTTGGTTAAGACAAAAGTTCAGACCTACAGCTTGTATCGTGGTCTGAATTTCAACATCATTATTCTTTCGTTTGTTGATATAGCTACACACTGTATCTGTATTTGGTTCAGTTGCTAGTTAGGGGACAACCAGATGGGGTGAAACAGGTCTCGCATCAGCCACGACCAAACCACACACACTTATCAGATACTTCAACACCTGTCCCTCCCACTGACGGGGTGAAAATGAATCCTGAGCCACATCTGAGTGGGTATATGTGTGTGTGACACGGGAGAGGAAATCCTTAACGGAGGCTGTAAGAGTCACATGTCGATGAACGGGGGAAATCATTACGTGTGAAAGAAAAGGAAAGGAGGAGTGTGAGAGAAGGGACACACTACAACTGATCAATTTAAATGTGAAAAAAAATAAGAACAATGGAGCAACAGCTTATTATCAGGATGCTTGTAAAAGAGCACAAGGAAGGGAAAGAGACTAGTCAATGTGAATGAGAAATTGGATCTTTGAGAGGAGCAAATCCATTTAGTTTCCTCTAATTATTTCTAAATGGCACTTGTTAATTGCAGTTTCATAATAAGTTATTGTTCTAACTGTCAGGGTTTGTGTCAGATAAATATGACTCTAGTCTTACTCTCAGACAGACTGTATTTTCTGATGCACATTGGACACGGAAAATTACCTTTTTGAGCGGTTTCAAAACGAGCTGCAAGCTGACAAGCTGCAATCACAGTCTTTACACAATTTTCAGGAGTCAGGTTGCAAGTTTTTGCCAGTCCGTCATGAAAAAAAAAGAATTTCATTGAGTCTTAGAAACATAATCAAGAGTTCGTCATTTTTCAATCTGGGGCGCGTTTCCCAAAAGCATCGTTAGCCAATTAACGCAAGTTCCATCGTTACCAGCATAGTTCTATTCTAAGATGCTTTTTTAGTAAATAGCACAAGTAGTGTGATCAAACTGAAAATTCCACATAGAAAAAGTACACTTTAAATACCCGGATGATGCACTTAATTAACGGAAAAAACGAAGTGTGGAATGTTGGAATGTTAATTACGTACAAAGGGGGAGGGGCTATCAGACTGACAAAATAACCTTACAAAATCCATACACTACACAGATGAGTACATAGTGTATAAGTGTATAGTGTAAAGTGCGTCATTTGGGACGTTTCCCGAAACCATAGTTCCAATGATAACATTCGTGCTCTAGTATGTTAGTGACGTAAGAGGGAACCTGTGATTGAATGAAACATCTGGAAATAAAGCAAAACAACGGAGAACAAAAATAGTGAAGCAGTCTTCAGATGCCATGTCCATTATTTACAGCAATATTCTGACATTAATTCGATCTCGAACTGATTAATTAGTAGACGTTATTACTCCACCACCTGTGTGACATCATTAACTATATTGTTGAACTAACGTGGTTTGAATGACGGATGTGCGACAAAGTTACTATGTTTTGAGAAACAGCTGTGAGAAGCTAGTTAGTTTCTCCAATGATGCATTGTACTATAATGGTTGAGCAGCGAGTTACACCATTGTACACGAAACGTACCCCTGATTTGGCGATTCTTGGCCAAAATAAGATGCAAACATGGACTAGATCAAAAATAAAACATGATAATATGATGATTGAAATGATGAAATGATGTTTTCAAGATAATAAGGCACCCCAACATTATAATGTACAGTGTGAAAAATTAATTGAGACTATTGAGAAGCGTTATTAAATGATTCTTGTTTTTAAAATTTAACTTTAAGTGATATTCTAAATGTAAAAATAGAGGTAAATTATGCCCAATAAAATATTCATTATCAGAAATATTTTTCATTTTTATAGGAATTAATTATTTTATTCAGCAAGGATGCATTAAATTGATCAAAAGTGTCAGTAAAGACTTAAAATTGACTTTTAAATGTATATTTCAAATAAATTGTTATTTTTAACTTTTCACATATTAAAGAATCAAGGGGGAAAAATGTTTTACGGTTTTCAGCATTGAGAATAATAAGAGATGTTTACTGAGCACCAAATCAGATTTCTAAAGGATCGTGTGACTGAAGACTGGCGTAATGGCTACTGAAAATTCTGCTTTGCCATCACAGGAATAAATTACATTTCAAAATGTATTAAATTAGAAAACTTTTACTTCAAATTGTAATACTTAAATAAATACAGCCTTGGTGAATATGGTCAATAACGAATATGGTACCGATATATTGTGCATCCCTAATATGGTCCAGAACCGAAACGTCCTGCTACGATGAGCTTGATTCACACGCTGAACACAAACTCGCAAGTGCAAGTTGTTCAAATATTCCCGAAGTGCTTTAAATGCACAAATTGAATTCCATGAAAATCCATTAAGTTCCCTGAAATCTCTTCACTGAACACGCTCCCATCCGAATCTTTACATCCCTGGGCTAAAGTCAGATGAACTTGTTTCTGCGAGACAGGCTTCCAGAGTGGGACAAACTTCAACCATGTCAAACACAGCTCCTAAACACAGGGAGCTGATCGGCTACAGAGAAACACATCCTCCTGAGTATTCCCTACGGCCAATCACAGCTCACGAAACAGGTGCAGAATGCCAAACTACCCTCTCAGCAGGCTGTCCTCCGAGGCACTTCTTCCTCTATCCCTCGTTCTTTACGGTCGTAGATCATTTGCATGTATTAACATACTGGCAGGAATAGCGCTGAGCAAAATGGCCATCTTTAGTTCTCCCATAATCCCTCCTTCATTTTCTCCACCACTACTAATGTATGTCCTTTCGCCCCACCTGCTCTTTCCATCCATTTCTTTCTTCTCTTTCCTCATCATGTCTTACAAGTGTGTTTCCTTTTCTAACAAGTCTATATAACCGCAGGGTGTTTGCAATTTTATTGTTCAAAAGGGTACTAACAAGTGCCCTCGATGTGCCCTTTTAAGGTACAAACACACTGACAGCGTTTATATTGTTAAAGGTCACCAAATCATGTCCTACTTAGTCGTTCCTACTCGATTATAGTCTTAGTCCCTTGTTTGTCCTGAGCAGTTAAACTGCCAAACGTTCTTCAGAAAAATGTCCATGTCCCAAAAAATCTTCAGTTTTCCAGCATCTTTTGCATATTTGAACCCTCTCCAGTAGTGACTGTATGATTTTGAGATCCATCTTTTCACACTGAGGACAATTGAGGGACTCAAACACGACTATTAAAAAGGTTTAAACATTCACTGATGCTCCAGAAGGAAACACGATGAATTAAGAGCCAGGGGGTGAAAACTTTTTGAATTTGAAGATCAGGGTAAATTGTACCTAATTTGTCTTCCGGGAAACATGTAAGTATCTTCTGTAGCTTTCGAAGGGTAGTACTAAATGAAAAAAAAAAAAAAGATATTTAAACAAAATAATAAAAATTTGGACATCTTCATCCTATTCAAAAGTTTTCACCCCCCCCCCCGGCTCTTAATGCATCTTGTTTCCTTCTGGAACATCAGTGAATGTTTGAAGCTTTTTTTTTTTAAATAGCTGTGTTTGTAACTAATAACATGCATTTTGTATGATTTCTCTTATTTTGTTAAAATTATTCAAATTTTCACAGATTTTGCAAGGGGTTAACTATGTCTTGCCACTATAGGTCGACCAATTTATCGATTTTTCCAAATAAATCGACTCCGATAACCGAATGCTGGAACAATCGTTATCTGCAAAAATCCATACCAATATTTTTTCCGGATTGCGTCAACTGCTGGAGTGGCTGAGAACAGTCCATTGTCATTATACAGCTCTGGAAAAAATTGAGAAATCAATGTTAAGTGGTCTCTTAATTTTTTCCAGAGCTGTACAGTACGAGAGCGGCCTCTAGAGGCGAAATAAAAACTATCACTGATGCTTAATGGAGTTTGTTTTGACACATGAGACACTTCAGATGTGAATTTAAAACTGCCAACGAAACGGTATGTATTTAATTATATATCATTTAATTATAAAAATTAATTTGTTGACTAGATGCTGCATTAGCAGAGAATTAAAGCTAGTGACAGGAGAAAGCAAACTGTATCGTCATGCAGCCGACAGAATCATAAACAAATCAGAAATGCATTTTATTTCAGTTCTTTTTTTTAACATCACTGTAATATGTATTTTGATTAGATAATCATTAAGTGTTCTAAAATAGAAGCAAATAAAGTGTGAGAGAATGCATACAATATACACGTGTCTAATTTCAATGCCATGGCCTTTGTGTAGATATTTAAAGATGACCATCTTTAAGCATGACTGTTAGGATTTACATGAAATGGTAACACTTTACAATAAGAGTCCATTTGTAATATTAACTAAGGTTATTAAAAGAATTGTTCATTGTTAATTTCAACATTTACTAACACATTTTTAGATGTAAAGTTGTTTCTCTTAACATTAGTTAATGCACAGGCTAGCACTTATAACAGTCTCATTTACAGATAGTACTGAAAATTATAAACCTTTATACCTGTTATTTAAAATATTTATTTGAAATGTCTCTTGTAAATACATCTTTTGCCTCAGAGCCAACAAAACTGTATCCAGGTAATGTAAAATAAATGCATATTTTGGTCCCTGTCTGACATCTTCATCTCCTAAATCCTTTCCGTCCCTTTCTTCCTTTGCAGACATCTTTTGTTCTTCTTTGGCACATTCAAATTAGTGCAGGAGCACAATGAACAGTAAATGACATATTCTTGTTCATTAAACAGAATGTGAAAAAAGCATGTAATGGGATTGAACAGATTTCTTCATCAAATTGCTCATAATTCTTATTTAGCTGTATATTAGGCGAACGCAGAGACAGCAGTAACTTCTGGATATGTGGTTTCTCTCTGTGGATATGGCACGCTGTAATGTTGATTACAGCCATTAAAGTAAAGAATATTACAAGTTGAACATTTACTAAAATCACATCTTCAGAAGCTGGAACGGAGCCAGCGTCTCAGAGCGCACCCAAATCACACTCACATTTACGAGAGCCTCCGAGCGCACGTGTGCAGTGAGTGATGTTTTCAATCTCGCATTTTCCCCACATCCCAGTTTAATTACATGAAATATGTTCAATCATCATTCTCTGGAGAACCAGCGGAAGCTTGTGTTTATGACTGGACGGCATGAACGGAACGGGGTGTTCGGTCCCCAGTATTCTTGATAGCACAAAGCCAACCTCAAATCTCCCTGCTTTACTGGGACATTAGACGCTCATGGAATGTTCCGTGGCATTCCGGAATCCCCTCGACATGCTAATGAATGTTCAACTGCCATTAGTGCTCTGAAGTGATTTGTATTCTATCCACCTGTACAATCAAATCTGACATTATGATGCATGCGTTAAAGAAACACACCGATTGCAGCCCTTCAATTTTTTTTTTCCATTTCCCATCATGCTAATTTTTGTTCCTTTGAAATCAAAACAACACCTCTGAAATGTTAAATGATGCATAAAAAAATCCAGTTGCATTAAAATATGCATTAAAACTAGTCATGTCAATCAATTTAAGAATTAACTGAATTATTTACAAGTTATGCTGATCTAATCGATTTAATTTAGTAATCAGCAGGGTAAAAATACTCCTGTTGATCACTATGTTTTACTATGTTTAATAAAACAGGGTGTTTTCTAGTTTTTTTAATGTTTACATTTAAAATTTATAATTTATGTAAAGATCTGACTTTATCGTCTAAAACGATCTAAACTAAATATATAAAAAATGATCTAAATGATCCATTAATTATATTAAAATGAATAATTTATGTAAAGATCTGACTTTCTCATCTAAAACTAAAGAGCTTTATCGTCTAAGACTCTATCATCTCTAAACAATATATATATAAAAAGTATATATATATATATATATATATATATTACAGCCCTAATTAAAACATATTTAAGATCAGATGGTGCATGCGATTGCGTCTTCCCATTAGTTACCACCCGTTAAATAATGTAGAGTGGAGCCGGAGAGAGAGAAACAAAAGGAAAGAATGATTAAGTGAAGTAGAAAGTGAGGCAATAAGATATAGAGAAGCTTTAATTGGCCTCTCATTCAAGCGTGCACGTGGAGACATGAGATCGCTGCCTGCTGCGCTCTCATTGGTTTGTTCCTCAATGGGGAAGCCGAGAGAATCCGACATTTCATTAACAGTTCATCTTTTAATGAGAGCTCAGAGGGACCAATCAACATGCAGTGTTTCAACACACAGCATTCCCCACGGAAACACACATGCTCAGCTCACAGGCCTCAACAGATGTATGCGCACATACAGTTACATACAGTGGGGAGAACAAGTATTTGATACACTGCCGATTTTGCAGGTTTGCCCACTTACAAAGCATGTAGAAGTCTGTAATTTTTATCATAGGTACACTTCAACTGTGAGAGACGGAATCTAAAACAAAAATCCAGAAAATCACATTGTATGATTTTTAAATAATTAATTTGCATTTTATTGCATGACATAAGTATTTGATCACCTACCAACCAATAAGAATTCCGGCTCTCACAGACCTGTTAGTTTTTCTTTAAGACGCCCTCCACTCATTACCTGTATTAACTGCACCTGTTTGAACTCGTTACCTGTATAAAAGACACCTGTCCACACACTCAATCAAACAGACTCCAACCTCTCCACAATGGCCAAGACCAGAGAGCTGTGTAAGGACATCAGGGATAAAATTGTAGACCTGCACAAGGCTGGGATGGGCTACAGGACAATAGGCAGGCAGCTTGGTGAGAAGGCAACAACTGTTGGCGCAATTATTAGAAAATGGAAATTAATAGAAAATGAATCTCCCTCGGTCTGGGGCTCCATGCAAGATCTCACCTCGTGGGGCATCAGTGATCATGAGGAAGGTGAGGGATCAGCCCAGAACTACACGGCAGGACCTGGTCAATGACCTGAGAAGAGCTGGGACCACAGTTTTAAAGAAAACCATTAGTAACACACTACGCCGTCATGGATTAAAAGCCAGAGCATGTCCAGGCCCATCTGAAGATGGCCAATGACCATCTGGATGATCCAGAGGAGGAATGGGAGAAGGTCATGTGGTCTGATGAGACAAAAATAGAGCTTTTTGGTCTAAACTCCACTCGCCATGTTTGGAGGGATAAGAAGGATGAGTACAACCCCAAGAACACTATCCCAACCGTGAAGCATGGAGGTGGAAACATCATTCTTTGGGGATGCTTTTCTGCAATGGGGACAGGACGACTGCACCGTATTGAGGGGAGGATGCATGGGGCCATGTATCGCGAGATCTTGGCCAACAACCCTCAGTAAGAGCATTGAAGATGGGTCGTGGCTGGGTCTTCCAGCATGACAACGACCCGAAACACACAGCCAGGGCAACTAAGGAGTGGCTCCGTAAGAAGCATCTCAAGGTCCTGGAGTGGCCTAGCCAGTCTCCAGACCTGAACCCAATAGAAAATCTTTGGAGGCAGCTGAAAGTCCGTATTGTCAAGCGACAGCCCCGAAACCTGAAGGATCTGGAGAAGGTCTGTATGGAGGAGTGGGCCAAAATCCCTGCTGCAGTGTGTGCAAACCTGGTCAAGAACTACAGGAAACGTATGATCTCTGTAATTGCAAACAAAGGTTTCTGTACCAAATATTAAGTTCTGCTTTTCTGATGTATCAAATACTTATGTCATGCAATAAAATGCAAATTAATTACTTAAAAATCATACAATGTGATTTTCTGGGTTTTTGTTTTAGATTCCGTCACTCACAGTTGAAGAGTACCTATGATAAAAATTACAGACTTCTACATGCTTTGTAAGTGGGCAAACCTGCAAAATCGGCAGTGTATCAAATACTTGTTCTCCCCACTGTACACTCCGTAATACAACAGGCCATCTCTGAGGCGGAATTTACCCTGAAGGCAAGTAAATTTGAAGTCGTCTGAGTAGGAGACACCCAAAGCCACGTCAGAACAAGAGGTATTTTGTTCCAATACACCGTATACAAATCATATGCATCGGATTCACTCACAAGTTAGTACTGCTCTCTTCAGCTCTCTAGGGTAAAAGCAAGAAATGTTCCTCTTATGAGATGAACAGCAGCTATAGGAAGTCTTTTAGAAATCTGTCATTAAGAGTTTCTTTCATGAAAGACAACTGTTCCAACAAATCACGCTCATTTACTGATTCAATAAGCGAATTAGTTTGTTCAGACAGTAAATTAACTGGTTCAAAACATGATTTTATACATACATTATATGGACAAAAGTATCGGGACACACTAATTATTTAATTCAGGTGTTTCAATCAGACCCATTGCCACAAGCACCCAGCTATGCAGTCTGCATTTACAAACATTTGTGAAAAAAATGGGTCGTTCTGAAGACCTCAGTGACTACAAGTGTGGTACTGTGATAGGATGCCACCGGACCCTCCAGTGACAGCTACGCAACTACCACTTTGACGCTTCAAAAAGATCATGAAGAGATTGTAAAACGAATCTATATGAATTGAGCGGTTTATTCCACATTTTCTGAAGAGACACGATCGCTTTTTTATGATGAACAGATTGAATGTAGGCTTTTATTCACATATAAACATTAATCAACTCACACATCAGTTGTGGTAAACGGAAGCTCAAGCATGTTTGCTTGACGTGCAAGAACCAACGAGGTTCATTCTTGTGTTACGCAGCACGTTTGAGCTTCCACAAGAACCAATGAGGTTCATTCTAGTGTTACGCAGCACGTTTGATCTTCAGCAAGAACCAATGAGGTTCATTCTCGTGTTACGCAGCACGTTTGAGCTTCTGCAAGAACCAATGAGGTTCATTCTCATGTTACGCAGCAAGTTTGAGCTTCTGCAAGAACCAATGAGGTTCATTCTCATGTTACGCAGCATGTTTGAGCTTCCACAAGAACCAATGAGGTTTATTCTCATGTAACGCAGCAAGTTTGAGCTTCTGCAAGAACCAATGAGGTTCATTCTCATGTTACGCAGCATGTTTGAGCTTCCACAAGAACCAATGAGGTTCATTCTCGTGTTACGCAGCACGTTTGAGCTTCCACAAGAACCAATGAGGTTCATTCTCATGTTACGCAGCACATTTGAGCTTCCACAAGAACCAGTGAGGTTCATTCTAGTGTTACGCAGCACGTTTGAGCTTCTGCAAAAACCAATGAGGTTCATTCTCGTGTTACGCAGCACGTTTGATCTTCAGCAAGAACCAGTGAGGTTCATTCTCATGTTACGCAGCACGTTTGAGCTTCTGCAAGAACCAATGAGGTTCATTCTCATGTTACGCAGCACGTTTGAGCTTCTGCAAGAACCAATGAGGTTCATTCTCATGTTACGCAGCACGTTTGAGCTTCTGCAAGAACCAATGAGGTTCATTCTCATGTTACGCAGCATGTTTGAGCTTCTGCAAGAACCGATGAGGTTCATTCTCATGTTACGCAGCACGTTTGAGCTTCCACAAGAACCAATGAGGTTCATTCTTGTGTTACGCAGCACGTTTGAGCTTCTGCAAGAACCAGTGAGGTTCATTCTCATGTTACGCAGCACGTTTGAGCTTCCGCAAGAACCAATGAGGTGCATTCTCGTGTGTTACGCACGTTTAAGCTTTTTCAAGAAAGTCAAAGTGGTAGTCGTGTAGCTGTCAAGGACAGAAAGCTCTCAGATTTCATTAAAAAGATTTTCATTTGTGTTCCGAAGATGAACAAAAGCCTTGTGGGTTTGGAATGACATGAGGGTGAGTAATTAATCACAGATTTTTTTGTGTGTGTGTGAACTAAAACTTTTTTGTTTAAACTTTGTGGGAACAGTTTGGGGAAGGGCCTTTTGTATTCCAGCATGACTATGCCCCAGTGCACAAAGCAAGGTCCATAAAGATGGATGAACTGGAACAGTAATTGCGAGTCAGGACTTCTCATCCAACATCAGTGCCTGACCTCACAAATGCTCTTCTATATGAATAGGCAAAAATTCCCACAGAAACACTCCAAAATTGTGTGGAAAGCCTCCCCAGAAGAGTGGAAGCTGTTATAGCCACAAAGGGGGGACCAATCCCATTTTAATGTCTATGTAGTTAGAATGTGATGTCATTACAGTCCCTGTTGGTGTAATGGTCAGGTGTCCCAGTACTTCTGTCCATACAGTGTAGGCTACTTACTATATAAATAAAATGATTTAGAAATAATCATTTTTTAAGATATGACTGAAGACAAAAACAACCACAATGATCTAAATTATGTAAAACTTCAAAAATAAATTTTTCTAATTTAATCCCCATGTAGCTTCCCAACACTGCTCTGCAATAAGGGGAAAAAGGAAAAGTGGGATCTCTTCTGTTCAGGTTAATGAGCTTTGACTCTTGGTTTGTTTTTAAACTAAGCTTTTTTTTTTTTTTTTTTTTAGCTCTGTCCGACACCAACGGCAACCTTAACAGAATCAATGCAAAAGAAAAAAAGGGGGGGGGGGGGAACAAAACAACTCCACGTCATTCAGAGGATAAACCGGCTGTGAACACACCATCAACAAACTGGAGTTATGCAGTAACTAGCCTACGGGCTATATTTAAACTCTCATTCACTCATGACGGCAACACACACATTTAATACAGGTAATAAATCCTGCTGCGTCACACCTGCCCATCCATGGAGGCTATTTACTACAGCGTAGGCAGAGAGCATAATTGGCAACTCATGCCTATATGCACAGGAGCTTGGAGAAACAGCAGTTATAGAATGATTACAGGCGTGAAGGAACCCTAATGCCTATGGAGCACTGAAATGCATGCTGGGAGCTGCTGCTCATGGGTTATAGGCAAAGGCATCTAAGAGGGGTTATTTAACATATCCAGACTTGGCTTTTCAAAGAAGACCATTAATAAAACACTACAAATGTAAAAGACACATGGAATGGCACTACACATTTAACTTCCTTAATGTAACATATTTCAGGGTGAAAAGGTATTAAATAATGGGAAATAATGTATGGTGCCAAACTGACAAAATATGCTCGATTGGACTGAATGAGTCATAATATTTGTATTGGATCTGAGATAATACTACTGAATATTTTAAAACAATTTATACATGTGCAGAAGGAAAGCAAGTTATTATATTTAATGAAAACATTTTTTACACAAGAAAAACATTCACTAATGGACTAGACAATCCTGTATAATTACTGCACATAAGGTGAACTTTGAGTTCATTCTGTTCTGTCAATTACAGCAGCATTAAATGACAAAAATCCAAACGGCCTCTTTAGATGCCTGAATTTCATCGCAAGGTGAATATAAGCAGACAGCATCACTGTACACCACATATCAATAAAAAAAATAATCATGATATCATCAGTATATCTGCTTTAGACTGATATATCTCCCTCACAAACTGATGGCAATACCATGGCACTGAATGATTACCATATTTATACACCTATATATTTACATGGTACTGTAATGTACCATGAATCAGTTTTATTTTGGTTTGACTTTCCTGTCAGATGGTCATAATAAAGTGGCATGAAGAAGAATTAGAAGTAGAAGTAGACATAGAAGAAGAAGAAAAAAATAAAAACTGAAATCACAGAAGGAAGGAGGGAATCGTCTTATCTTCCCCTGCACAAACGGCTCAACTGACAACACAAACACAACCTCACCAACTCCATGCCATGACCTCAGATATTATCCGAGACAGGAAGAGAGAAAGAGATGGTTGATGTCGATGGCAGATAGAGAAAGTGAAAATCAGTCAACAGCCCAACCGTCTCACCTATGCTGGCCGTTTTCCTCAAGAATAACTGGAAAGGTCTGATGACTTCTCCAGAGGTGATGAAACAGCTTCTGGAAAAGACACCCACTCCAATGGCAGATAAGACTGTGAGGCCGGTACGTACCTGCACATTCCAATGAGCTTCCAGTCTCACAATAAAACAATATTCAATTCTAGGTGAAAAAAAATCCACAAGGAATGTGTTCAAGATTCCTATTTGAATTGCCATGATCATTTGGAACCAGCAGGGATTATAATGGTTGGATAAGATCTTACTGGATAAGATCTTACATTCCCATTATGATTCTTTAGGATTGATTCCAAATTACAATAGAAATTCTATAAGGATTTATTTAGAATTTTTGACTAGTAATTCTATTCTATTCTATTTCTTTATCCCCCAAAATATATTTACTGGTAATTTTAAGATGTGAAGCTACAAACACATATATAATATAATAAAACATATATTTATATTAAATGTTATATTAAATGTGTGTGTGTGTGTGCGTGTGTGCATGCGTGCGTGTATGGAAGCTTGTTTCCGCCACGGAATAAAACAATTTAAAAGATCATTGTGACTTTTTAAAACTTGCGAGTTATAAAGTCAGATTTGCAGGATATAAAGTCGCTACTGTGAGAACTAAAGTCAGAATCTTGCATTTCTGCCTTTTTTTCGCGTAATTCTGGCTTCTTTTCTCAGAATTGTGAGATATAAACTTGCAATTGCGAGTTATAAGTCCAATTCTGAGGAAAAAAGATTTATACCTCATAATTCTGACTTTATAACTCGTAATTTTGACTTTATATCACACAATTATGACTTTATAACTCACAATTGTGAGTTTACATCTCGCAATTCTGACTTTTTTTCTCAGAATTGTGTGATATAAACTCACAATTGTGTGTTATAAAGTCAGAATTGTGAGATAAAAAGTTCGAATTACCTTTTTTATTCGTTTTATCCGGTGGCGGAAACAAGCAACCATAGTGTGTGTGTGTGTGTATATACATATATATATATATATATATATATATATATATATATACATATATATATATATATATATATATACATATACATATATATATACATATACATATATATATATATATATATATATATATATATATATATATATACATACATATATACATATACACTCACCTAAAGGATTATTAGGAACACCATACTAATACTGTGTTTGACCCCCTTTCGCCTTCAGAACTGCCTTAATTCTACGTGGCATTGATTCAACAAGGTGCTGAAAGCATTCTTTAGAAATGTTGGCCCATATTGATAGGATAGCATCTTGCAGTTGATGGAGATTTGTGGGATGCACATCCAGGGCATGAAGCTCCCGTTCCACCACATCCCAAAGATGCTCTATTGGGTTGAGATCTGGTGACTGTGGGGGCCATTTTAGTACAGTGAACTCATTGTCATGTTCAAGAAACCAATTTGAAATGATTTGAGCTTTGTGACATGGTGCATTATCCTGCTGGAAGTAGCCATCAGAGGATGGGTACATGGTGGTCATAAAGGGATGGACATGGTCAGAAACAATGCTCAGGTAGGCCGTGGCATTTAAACGATGCCCAATTGGCACTAAGGGGCCTAAAGTGTGCCAAGAAAACATCCCCCACACCATTACACCACCACCACCAGCCTGCACAGTGGTAACAAGGCATGATGGATCCATGTTCTCATTCTGTTTACGCCAAATTCTGACTCTACCATCTGAATGTCTCAACAGAAATCGAGACTCATCAGACCAGGCAACATTTTTCCAGTCTTCAACTGTCCAATTTTGGTGAGCTTGTGCAAATTGTAGCCTCTTTTTCCTATTTGTAGTGGAGATGAGTGGTACCCGGTGGGGTCTTCTGCTGTTGTAGCCCATCCGCCTCAAGGTTGTGCGTGTTGTGGCTTCACAAATGCTTTGCTGCATACCTCGGTTGTAACGAGTGGTTATTTCAGTCAAAGTTGCTCTTCTATCAGCTTGAATCAGTCGGCCCATTCTCCTCTGACCTCTAGCATCAACAAGGCATTTTTGCCCACAGGACTGCCGCATACTGGATGTTTTTCCCTTTTCACACCATTCTTTGTAAACTCTAGAAATGGTTGTGCGTGAAAATCCCAGTAACTGAGCAGATTGTGAAATACTCAGACCGGCCCGTCTGGCACCAACAACCATGCCACGCTCAAAATTGCTTAAATCACCTTTCTTTCCCATTCTGACATTCAGTTTGGAGTTCAGGAGATTGTCTTGACCAGGACCACACCCCTAAATGCATTGAAGCAACTGCCATGTGATTGGTTGATTAGATAATTGCATTAATGAGAAATTGAACAGGTGTTCCTAATAATCCTTTAGGTGAGTGTATATATATATATATATAGAGGGGGGGGGGATTATATGTTACATAGAATACATATATTTTGTAATATTCTTTGGTGAAAATAGTTTTATCTGAGACATAAACCTGCTGACTGAAGAGACTTGAGTTTTTGTTTGCTTTTCTTTACTACTATTGTTGGTATGATTTCCATCACTTAATCTACTTTTACATTGCTGCTGGTATACTGAAACCACATGTGCCAGGAATGCCTGTATGGAGATAACGACAGCTCGCATAGTGCGCACGGAGAGTTGACTACGGTATGAGGGATATGAGGTCATTTCAACACTTACAGGTAGGTACTAGTCTGACATTTAAGATTTGGGTGGCAATAAAAATGAGTTGTCAGATAAACAACACCATAATCTTTACTTTTCATGTCAACCCAAACATTTATTTGATTTGATTAACTTTGATTTTCATCCAGCCAGATGGCACAGAAATAAAAGTACAATTATGCATTTAGGAGGAGGGGAAAAAAGTGAAATCATAAGTGCTAATTGGTGTTTTTCCTCCCACCACCTAAAAAAAGTTCAAGGCTGAATTGCCTTCTGTTTTTGACAACATTCAGGGTCTTGTAGTAATTTAAAGGGTTAGTTTACCTAAAAATGAAAATTCTGTCATTAATTACTCACCCTCATGTCGTTCCAAACCCGTAAGACTTTCATTCATCTTTGGAATACAAACGAAGATTTTTTTTTAATGAAATCTGAGAGATTTCTGTCCTTCCATTGAAAGTCTATTCACCGAAAACTCTGATGCTTCAAAACGTTCATTCAGAGGTTGAAAAATAAATGAACAGATGTAATTCAGGCTTTTATTCAGATATAAACTTTGATCATTGGACACAGATAGAGCTCAAGCTTGCTTGATGTGTGAGAACAAACCTCATTGGTTCTTGCAGAAGCTCAAACGCGCTGGTGTAACACGTGAGAATGAACCTCATTGGTTCTTGCACGTCAAACGTATGTTTACCAAATTTGAGTGCTGTAAACATTTCATTAAAAATATCTTCATTTGTGTCCTGAAGATGAACAAAAGTCTTATGGGTTTGGAACGACACAAGGGTGAGTAATTAATGACAGAATTTACATTTTTGTGTGAACTAACCCTTTATTTCTCCTCCTCTCAAAAACGGTTTTGAAACATAGGGCTAATATTCTGATATCTGTTGGTCTGAAGACACTTCAGTGCCAGAGATCTTGCTGCCATGAGACTGACTTTTTCAGTGAAACTCAGAGGTAAAGCAGCCTTGACTGGAGCAGTGAGGGAATCCATTTAAACACACAACATCCCATTATGGTTTCCTTTAACAACGGGCAAGAAACCAATCTGGGGATGTGCGAACACACTCACGCAATAGTGTTAAATATTCACTGTTTTATAGCAAGTCTTTCCTCACAGCTGATATTCACTGTCAGCATACAGCATACACACAAAGTGAATTCAAAAAAGTGTCTGGGGCAAGACTATCTGTTTTGCAGAATAATGGAAGACGGGCGCAGAAAGGGTTGCAGAAATGTTCGCGAAGCCTGTTTGGAAACTATCATTATGACTGTGCAGCTGTGTCACTATTTTATTAGTCTTTAAGTCTACGGCACCTCTAACTTCACAGGTCCACGTCTCTACTAGAGCGCTTTGAGCTTTATGCCCCCCTGTAGCACATTTAACAGCTGAATAAAACATGAGCCATTACGCTTTAAAGACTCCCATTATGATTTGTCTACTTTTAATAAGGAACGAAACAGTACTTTGAAAGAGCTCTGCCAGAAAGAAAGGAAACAAACCCAACTTGTGTTTTAATTAGGCTAAAATGAAACAAAAATCCATTCAGAAGACAGAAGAAACGAACAGTGATTCGGAAGAAGGATGTATTCAGTGTGGAGTTAACAGGCTTTTTTCCCTCTGCTAATAAACATGTGGAGCTCATATGTTCTGGCCCATTACAAAGAATCGCACGGCCCATTGGGTTCTGAGGATGGGGCCCTTCGTGCAGCAGGACCGAATGAGCCGTATGAGCTGCTTGACTCTAGAACACCGCCAGAAGTACCGGTTTCCAGACAGAAAAAGACGTATTTGCTCTTGTCTGAGGATAACAGATGTTTACACGCTTCTGCTATAAAACTGTGGCTCCATAAAAACTGACTAAGTTCAAAAACAAATCAAATGATATTATGGTAACTCTTCACATAATAACATGTCCTCTCTAATTCCCAAACAGCAAAAAAGTGGCAAAAACTTTTAAACCTCATTGCTAACAATGTTACATACATACTAGGGCTGCACAAATAAATCGCAATTAACCCAAAATCGCGCTTAAACCGATTTGGTTTAGTGCGATTAAGAAATCGCAAATGCTGAGATAGTTTTTTTGCGCCGCTTGTCAGTAAAGCACGGCTCTGTGATCAGTAGTAAATGCTGCTCCATCTGAAAGCACTACGAGTTTGAGCCGCTTATAATGTGCATTTGAAAAAGCAACACGCGTCAAACATCTTTCCAAACATGAGAAGCATCTATGAACCTCTTGCCCAACAAAAGACAACATTTAATAACGTTTTACTCCAAACTCACTTCATAACAACAATTGAGCATCCTTCTGTGAGATGATGTGGCTTCTTACACAGAATAAGGCACACAACATATTATTTCATAGTATACTATACAGTGATAAAGGCTAATGTCGATTAGCATTGAAGTATAAATATACTTTATTATCATGAAAATACCCGAGAAGGCTTGAAGAACTCAGATAAACCATATATTGGTGTAGTCGTGTGTTTATTAGTCATGTTTAATCAATCAAAGCGTTTCAATCTTCTGTTTATTCAGCTCCAGCAATAGTATGATGCCCATAGGGATTTCCTGGAATGACGTGTGTTATCTTACTTCTGCGGAGCATATTTGGAGTTTCTGCGAGAGCGCTCTCTGGCTTTCAAATGGAGCAGCATTTACTACTGATCACAGAGCAGTGCTTCACAGACAAGCTGCGCATAAAAAAAAAAAAAATTAAAAAAAAATCAGAGCCTTTGCCAAATCACGTGCAGTTTAATGTTGAATAATCGTGCAGCCCTAATACATACATACATGCAAAACCACATTGGTATGAATGTACAGTATGTATATATGAATGAATGTATGTATGTAGAGTAATGAATGAACGAATGAATGAATGATTGATTGATTGATTGATTGATTGATTGATTGATTGATTGATTGATTGATTGATTGATTGATTGATTGATTGATTGATTGATTGATTGATTGATTGATTGATTTTTGGAAGGTTAACTAATGGTGATGCTCTACATCATTTCCTGCCCTCTCTCTAATTTGCTAATAATAAAAAAGTGGTAAAAACTATTGAACCAAATTGGTAAATTTGTATAAAAAATATATACATTTATGAATGAACTGCAATGAAATGAAATGCAGTGCAAACTTTAATGTGTAAGTTCACTATAAGGAGTCTTTCTTGCAGACCACCTATCAATCAGGTGCTGTAAAGCGTCCTCATACTATTCCCAAAACCGTGTTAGCAATTTAGCATCTAAACCTTTCATATGAGTCTCGGGCCTTAAGTAAAGTCTGTTATTCCTTAGCCATCCATGGTACACAACCTTTACTTTAGACAGCGATTTTCTAGAAGCACCTTTGAAATGAGCCGGTCTAAATTCACATCTCTTGTCTGCGGCTAAATAAGGCTGTTCTTCGCAGGGGCACACAGTAATTTCCCCTGAAGCTATCCAGAAGTCATCTGCCTCAGACAGGCCAGTGTTCATAATCTCAGTGGTGAGAGATGGCTGAATGGATCTCACATTTCCCTTGACTACACTTCTCACTTTCTCTCACCATGTAGCATCTCTTTCGGCCTTTTCTCTCTCTGTGCATCCATGTCCAATACTCTGAAAAAGTGCAGTACATCAAGATTCGAGTGGGCGAAGGTGCCTTGCTGTAATATATCAGCCTTTCATTTCATTCTCTCTGGCTCATTGGTCACCAAACAGCACATACATGCACCTTTAACTCGCTCCGTCAGCGTGGGGACAGATAAACACAACGGCAATGTTCAGGAAGCCTTCACTTTTAATCAAACCGCAGCGTAAAATGTGTTCAGGGTCATCAGGCGCCAACAGCACTGTCTGATAGTTGTAAGGATGTGAATAATGTAATTGTTTCTGTGTGTGCATGACGTCAAAAAACTAACAGTTAAGCAGTTACGAGGTTGCCTTGAAAAATATGGATATGCTGTTTAAAGCCATCTGGCAGGTCAATCTCATGTTAATCTTCAGTACCTACAGAGTAGTATTGCATCCTTCATATCTCAAAAAAAGTCTTTAGTTTTATTAGATTTATAAAAGACAGATAAGCTGTACCGACTCTTTCCGGAAAAAGCCGAGCTCCGGGAGGCGTGCCGTGTGTGGAGCTAAATAGTCACGTGCGTGCGCGCACACACACACACAAGACGTCATTGCATCATAGACTCTCTATTCATTCCGGTTAAATCACAAAATAAAATGTACACAAACGTGTCCCTGCTCTTGATACAGAATCACTGATGAACACCTTTGGTTTTAATGAGAAACAAAAACTATCCGATGGCGGATTTGAACCCAGAACCAAACCTCAAACACGCTCGCCAGACAAATGCTCTACCACTGGACCGCAAATCTATGTGAAGAATCTTGGGACTGACAATATTGTATTATGCTATAGTTAGGAGATGTGATGTTAAGGATGAAACTTCCCCCACTCACCCACTTTTTAAAACAAAGTTACGCCACTTCATCGCATTATGGATAACTTTTAATTCACTATACGTTCGTTTTGTTTACATTGTATGCACTTAAGCGCCGGTTGCCAATAAAACAGACATTTGATGCAGTTTCACTCACCGCCTGCAACGATCTGCAAATCCAACGGGCCTTGCTTATAAAACATTCGTCACCGAAAATGCCAGCAACACACTTGAAAAACAAACTGCATCCACTGTTTCCTTAACGCTGGGTTATTTGGGAAGCTGAAAAAACACACTTCTTTGGTGACATTGTTAAAAAATCCTTCTCGACTTGCGTTACCCGAATGATGGGCGTGCTCTCGCTCTGGTTGGTGTGTGCGCACGCTTTTCGGAGAAGTGTACATACAAGGATTTTCCGCCCTTTATGACTTCATACAGGGCCATATTCGGAAAAAAAACTTTTTCGGCACAGAAATACTCTGTCATACATCCAACTCATTTTTTGAAATGTTGGCCATGTTTTGCATGAGAATCCAACTCTTTAACAGTGTAAAAACTCAGAATGCATGAAATAGCATTAGACCCCCCCTTTAAAGACAAAAAAAATACAATAAAAAATAAAAGTACTATCTTTTATGCAATGGATTTGGATTTAAAGAATTTTGGAAGCGTTTCATAATAAAGTGAACATTATCACACCTTTTCATGACTTAAAGTAATTCTGTGTATGATAGTAACACCACTCTACTTTCCATAAGGTGAAAAAAGTAAACAGTGCAGTTCAATTAACGCATCTGCCTCAAATGCAATTCTAACCGTCTCAAATGTGTTTGTTTGCCCCTTCGTAGCCCAAAAAAAAGTCCCCCCTCTCACTCAAACTGCCCTTGACTGGCAGTTTATGACAGGTGTGCTGTAAGCATGGTACCGAGGGTATCAAACTGACCCATAAGGTCAGGACAACGGAATGCTCACCCACATGGCTAAGGCTAACATGCTAACACCAGCTCCCACACTTCCTCCGAGGTGTCAACACAATAAAACTAGCACTATGCTAGAAAAGTGTACCTGACTATTCAAGAACAGAACAACAAGGTTAACAAAATCACAAATATGAATACTGATGCTGCCACACTCTTCTGGATGGATGGATGGATGGACGGACGGATAAACTGAAAGATAGGCAGAACGATCAATAGATAGACAGAATGATAGATGATAGTCTGGTATATACATTTTGAAGCAAAGATAAAGGAAAGAGGCATCATTTTGTCAATTTCTGGAGATGAGTGTCTGAGGATATTGGTGAAACATCAGTTTTAAATGAACCAAATTCAGAGGGATTATCAATGTAAGTCTAAGGTCATCCTCTCAGTAGTGTGACCGCTCTACCCACCAAGCGTGAGCTTTAACGGTGTGACAGCGCGGAACTGCGTGCAGGTATTTTAACAGCTCGCATTGCTGAAGCAGTGAAAGTTTATCAGGTGTGAGATCTCCCAGAGACGCCTCTCCTCTTACGATAATTGACTCTGACAAGCCTGTGCCAGCTTGCGCTAAATGAGAGTAAAATCCATCATTTTTCTTCCCATTCTGTAGGTGTTAACATTTCATGCGAGCAGTGAAAATCATAAAGGGAAAATGTGGCCCCTGTAGGTTAATTCCTAGCAAATTCCTAACTAAACTCTTGGGGCCGCAATCCCACTTCCTACAACATGGCTGAGTTAACAGCAAATATGCTAATCTCCAAACCATAATCCCTCCCGAACCCTCAAAGCTCTACAATTATACTTCTGTCACCCTCATGTCAATTTAAAGTTTCAAAGGGGGTATGGGGACAAACAAGCACAAAAAAGTTGTTTGCTATCTTTAAACTAAATCAAATTTGATTCAATGCATTTTGACAAATTGGTTAATAAATGAATAAATCAAATAATCTCAGTCAAAGTAATACTTCACAATTTCACAGTGTAATGTGAATTATATAGAGGCCTATATTTGTATTTAATGAAATTGTCTTGAAAACAATAAACAATGATTTCAGTTTGAATGATTACACTCAATGGCCTATAGGCTATAATAAATAATAATAAAGATTTCTGAAATGTACAGTATATCTACTGTAATTTACAGAATTATTTAATAATACCATCTATATCATTAATGACAAAATTCAATTGAATATTAAAAAACACCAGCAAAAACATGCCACTGTGTTTCTTCTAGGGCCATCTGGGTCTAACTAGGGATTAGGGTTGCAAAGGGGCTGAAAATTTCTGGTAAATTTCCAAAAAATCCTGGAAAGTTTCCAAAAATTCGGGAAAGTTTCTAGTTTCTGCAACCCTACTAGGGATGAACTTAAAAAAATATAATCTTAAATACAAACAATATATGAAAATAATGAAAACAAAATAATTTAAATAATAAAAAAATAATAATAATCACAGAACACGATTATCCAAAATAATCTCTGAATTGTTCAAATGGATGTTGAGATAAAAAGTCAAGATTAATAAATGCAAAACCATTCAAAAAATATGGGGTATGGAATCGTACCCCATATTAACAGTACATTTTTTAATGGTTCTTGTGTCTATTTTGGAGAGAGGGAAAAAAAAAATCACCAGTAATTTTCATTGTAAGAATAACAGAGGTTCAAACATTCTTCAAAACACCCCAGATGGGTTGACATGAGGGTGAGTAAATGATGACAATTTTCATTGCAGAGTGAACAAGTTTATGCTGCTTTTGTGTCGTCTACACAATAATAACAGCCAGAGGAGAGCTGTAAAGATGCCAGCCAGGCCAATTTCAACGATCTACAAACTAGTCCTGTGACGGGTCACTGTGAGCTGCTGCGCCAGGGCAATGTTTAATATACGAGCAGCAGGGTGACCTGCCGTGCAGAGGCTACAATGGATTTAGCCGATGCGAAAAACAAGTTTCAAGTAAAAACAAATGTCACTGCACTTGCGTTTGCTCTCCCTCTCTTTTATCCGTCTATCTATAGCCATCTATGTCTTGCTCTCTCTGAGGGCTGACTGAATGTCTAGGACAGATAGCGAGGGCAGAGAGGTATATGTGTAAAAGAGCAGATAAATCTAATTTTTTCCTTTTCTCTCCTCTCCGAGGAATACCAAAATGTCTATGTCAGAGAGATACCCAGCAGTAAGGTCTCCCGTACCCTTTCCACAACACAATTAAGCCGTGCACGGCTATTCCTCAGTGTGAAGTTTGTGTCACTGAGGCCCTACAGAGACAGCCATTGAATAGACTAACTGGCCGCTTAACCTTTTCCACGGCCAGATTCTTGCCCCAGGATTGTTTCTTTTGGAGGGTTTATTCATCCATTTTCTCCAGTGATGGATGTTGATTCCTCATCAGACTCATTTGGGCTCACTGGCGTATATTACAGACGGAGAGGAAACATTTATTTACGCTGGCAAAGAGCCTCGGCGTGGGGCGAGCAAACGGCAACATGGCCGATATATGAGGCGTTTCCCATAGCCTGAATTCTGTTTATGTGCGCACAAGAATGCAAGAACAAACATTGAAAAAACTCGTAATTACCCCCTTCCTGCCGTCAGTTGTGTCATTTTACATCCTTGTTTGTCAGTCTGAGCTGGCCTCAAGCCTCCACAAGCATAAAGATCGGTTTCAGTCTTGACTGTCAGGCTATACATTACGGCACTTGTGGTCTATTGTGCCATATGCTTCACTTATAAATTTCATAAATACCACTTTGAATTATAGTTCAACACATAATATTTGCATCAAAAGCACCACTGCTAACCTAAAGAGCATAATTACCTACAAATTACTCTATTTCACAAATAGAAGACCCTTTATTTTCTGCACTGTAAACCCTAACGCTCAAAATAATTAATTGGTTTGAGTAGCGCCAACTCAAATTAAACAAATTAGTTCAAGCAAATGAACTTTTATGAGTATTTAGAACTTTCTTTTTATTTCGAGTTCTCAAAACTGACACATTTTAAGTAATCTGAATTGTTTTATGAACTTGTTTCTTTTAATTTAGACTAACTTAAAATTAACCGAAACTGGGCTGGAATTTCTATTTTCCAGCATGCTTTGCCATGACACTCAAAAGGGACAGTTAATGCCAAAATTAAGTGTTATATTATGTTTTTTTGTGCAAGATTAATGTTAAGTGGGAGATTTAATGTTTTGTTATGCTAGATTAGAAGAGTTTCTGTTATGTTGGGTTTTTTGTAGGGTTACCGTCATGGTGACGAGTGGAGAATGAGCTTAGTTTGAGAACAGATATATGTTAAATGTATTATATTGCTTCCCTCATTCAGCAAGTGCTATGCTATGCTAATTCTACCAAAGCATTGTGCAACCAATTAGCAAGGTGGCATTTATTGAATTAGCTAGTTAAAGCTAGTCAAGTTTCCACTACTAAAAATGTGAGATTACATGATATTAAAAGTTAAATGTATGAATTAGCTTACACAAATATTTCAAGTTCAGAGCAATTAAAATGTATGATTAAAAAATAAATATCTGCAAGTTTTGCTTAATTAAACTTTAAATTTCTTAACTTATTTTCACAACTGTTTGCCTAAATTTTTTTTAATTTTGCCAATTTATTCGGGTTTACAGTGTGAGAAAAATATTAAGTGTGATAATGGCATGATAAACTACAAATATTTTTAAAAAGTTAACACATTCCCAATTAATCAATCTCTATAGGCCCTTTATCACCTCCCTGGTCCCTGGACCTCAGTTTGAAAAACCATGACTTTATATTTTATAGCATAAGAACAAAACAAAAAAAACAGCTGAAAACGAGCCAGTTAGACCACAAAGGCCCCGTAAACGTAGCGCTCAATCCTGGGGTAAAGATAACACCCCCAACAGCAGGTCTTACAGGCCAATAACCAGGCACAGTTACAACCTCCAATGTGGCTACAGCATGATAAACGCTGCTTGGCTCAGGTCAATGGCGTCGTGAATCTGCCATCCCTTTAGTCTCTGCGAACGACTGATCCCCTCCGCCCCTAAAGGGAGCGCGTTCAGCAATTACCAAAACAGCGCAGGCAATTGGCCATAAAATATGTGCACAGCTCCAGAAATCAATAGGGCCTTATCAATGGCATAAAAGCCTTGCCACTCAATTAAAGCAATTATGCTTCACCCTACAATCACTCTTGCCTTTGCTGAAGAACCGACTTTAAGTTGCTTTCGCACTAATGGAAAAATAAATTGCCATGATGCCGGTTCTTGCACGCAAACGGGAGTAGCGATTGAGAGGCGCAGTGTGAAGAGAGGCAGCCCAAGCCCGTAATTTAGTGGAGAGATTGCTCTTTGCACTGACTCAATGTTCCTTTTAACAAGCCACTGTGTTTCCTTTGTGAAGCCGAGGCCTCATTTCCGAATCCCTGAGCGATGAAGAATCTCTGAACATCATCCCGGTTTGCCACGTCAGCCGTAATCTCACTGCGGACGGTTAAATGACTTACAAGGTAGCTGCAGCATCTCTTTGTCTGCTACCGTCGTCCCGTGAATAACGCCGCTACAAGATAAGAGCTGACAAAAGAGGAAGGGAAAGGGCAACAGCGAGCTCCATTCAAGCCACAGTGGCACATCTTTGTTTGCGGCTTTGTTGCACTCTTCTCTCTTGCCATTAAAGCCAAGTAAAAAACAACATTGTCAAAGGGGAAAAAAGAAAGCTGACACGTTCCCTTAAAACCAAATGCTAAAGCTTCTTAACTCTAATGTTCTGTTGACACTTTGAAGTCACGAAGAAAAAAATCATTCTAATTATTTTTTACTTCAAAAAACGCTCTTCTTACCCAATCAAAACTTCTCTTTTAACAAAACCCCATTAAGCCCTGCTGGTAGATGTTGTAACTACACTATTTGGATCCATCTTTCTGAAAAAAATAATTCAAAACATGGTTGGGCAAAAACAGAACTAAATTGGCTCCCTATCAATTCAGTTCATTAATTGAACTGTCTGTCTGTCTGTCTGTCTACCTTTAAACTTCAATGCTTTTTCAAAACTTTTTAACAAGGCTTTGTCAAACCAACATTCAAATGTATCTTGTCAAACTAAATTTCTATTCATAAATTATATGAATTTATTTGAATTTTAGTTCAATTCCACTTTCATACATTCCAATTCAAATTGTAATTCTGCATCCTGTTTGCTTCCTAATTAAATCAAATTATATTCAAATGTAGCATTCTCAATTCAGTTCTCAATGGCGCACAATCCTGATTCAAAAGAAAACATGCTTCAAGCAACATTTAAATTACAAATAATTCATTATAGTATAGACAATTATTTTGGTTATTAAGATATTATAATAAATATTAACCATATGAGACCCCCAAAAAGCATAAGGGTTAAAAAGACTAAGTAGGAACAGTCCACAGTAGCCTGTGTTTGGCCGAGAGAGAAACAGATCTCTGATAATGGAGAGCTGATGAATGTGCGGGGATGTTTGGAGGTGATAACTCTCTGGCTTAGCGTGGCGCGGTCTTGGCAGAGATTGGCTCACCGCAGAGCAGCAAAGCTGTTCGGAGATGGTCCATATCTGTTGGCCTTGACGACACCGAGGGGAATTCTGGGGCAAAAACGATTGGGTCCGCAACAAAAGCAACCGGCTTCGCTGTTAGACGCTCTCATTTGCTGTGGAACAGATTAGGCTAAATCTGATTAACAGTCAAAGGAAAGGCATTTTTCACTGGGTAGAAAACAGCGGAGGCACTGGCACGCCAGCGTACTTTAATCCTTTAAATCAGACAGAGCATGCCAGCGCAGAAATTTCAATTACCAGCATGCTAAACTGCATGCCACAGACAGCAATTAGCAAGTACAATGCATGAATTGAAATTTTCAGCTTTTCAATTTAGTATGAATTCTCCCCAACAGGAAGCTCCAAATGATTTAACGAAGTTCAGAATCGACCTATAAACAGATTCCCTATACAAACCTGACTTTAGGAAGGACGTGGCCTTCATCTATTTTGCCAAGGAATTTTAACGGTAATGTGACACCCTACCGGACCATCTTGTCTACTAAATACACCTACCTTCATCTCTGCGGACGTTTCCAACTAAATATGCTTCCTGCCAACAACAACAAACATTAGAATATGCATGAGCTGTTTCTTGACTGGGGGGAAACTTGATGAAACCCCAAACTTTGTAAGATCTGGCTAAAATGTTGATAAAATCTTGTCACCCTTCCAGAACTGAACAGATGCCAACACTAAATTTCCTGCCAATATGATTTTCTTCAGCTTCAGGTGGACCTGCGTTTCTCCGATCAGACCTTTCTCTTCCGATGCTGGCACGAAATCCCTCTCACAACCAGTCGGTGGACTTCATCCAAAACGTTAACCTTCTCAAATGTGCCTGGGGAAATGAATGGATAACATGGAAGTTTAAAAAAGGGGATAAAAAAATCCCACAGATTCTCATGAATACTCATGCGGAGGTAATTAGCCTCAGTGGAGCCAGTCATATCCTTCTTTTTCTGTACTGGCATTTGCAAAGGCCATCGTGACGTGTCATGGAGGACCCCTGGGGACTGGGTAAGCCAACACCTGGCCTTGCTAATCTGAAGATGAGCCGAAGCCCTCAGAGTACAGTTAACAATCCTACCCGCGATCTCACTGCCCTCTCACGCTTACATCTGGGCCACATCTGCCAGTCCGATAATCTTCATTAGGGATTCAAAACAAGGCCCACTTTAGCTCAAGTGCCAACAGAATCCTGCCCGCCACTGTTAATGTTCTGTCAAACTGGAACAAAACATAAAACCAACACTACAGTACACTGACATCATTGTTCTCGTGGCAGTTATTTTAGCATCTAGTTAAGGTTACAAATCAAGTACTTAAACAAAGCATCAATAAGCTGGTAAAAGGACTAGTATGTGTTTTGTTGCAGATGCTAGTGTGCTCAGTAGGCTTTATAACTAGCTTAACCAGCAAGTACGGAAGCAGTGATATTAAAATTCTGTCCATTAAAAAATAGATTGAATAAATAAATAAATAAATAAATAATCTGGCTAAAAATGTAAAAAATATTTATGAAAATATTTAAAACATAAAAACAATTAAAACCGCGATATCCATTTTGATCTAATAAGGATGAACCAAAAAAAGTATTATGAGTAGCTTAACCAGCAAGTAGGAATGTAGAGTTAGAATTCTGTCTGTTAACCGATAAATGGCAAAAAAATAAATAAATACATAAATATATAATAATAATAGATCAAATAAATTTGATCTAATAAGAATGAGAAAAAAGAAAGAGAGAAAGCAAAAAAAGCCAATATAGTCAAAAATATATAAATTGAAAAAAAGGTAATTGAATAAATAAATCAATTTAAATGCTACAAGTGAATTTAGGCATCACAACATTATAATGTACAGTATGAAAATGAATACTAATTTCGAGACTTGTTAAACATTAGGCCTACATTTACCAATGTTAATAAATTATTAGTGTTAGGTAAAAGATTAATGTTAGGTAAGCGTTAGATAACGTCCAAGATAATCTATATGTAAAAATAGAGAAAAAAAGCATGCATAATTAATATATCCAATAGCAATATCAGCACTTTATTTTACAATCCTACATACTACGTACATACTATGTACTTATTATAGCAATTACAATAACATGGTATTATAACTAGATATTAACCCTTGAGTAAGTACACATACTGTAAAATAAAGTGTAACCAAAATCTCTAATAATTATTGTGCATAATTAAGGTACCAAACCAGCACTAACAATCCTGAACTAGTGTGGAAATTCATGTGAATATGGAAACACAATACTAATGCTATTGTGGTGCTTCAAATCACTCAAGCACTGTGATTAGATGTACATAAGTAAGTTATTATTTTTTATTCACTTATGTCTTTTATTACAGAACTCTATTTGATCTCACCGCTGACCTGTCCAGCCCAGCGCTCCAGCACTCTCACATTTCAGCTAGATCCAGCCACGTCTGGGAATACAAACCCCACACTGCATCAGAAACGGAAGAGAAAGAATAAACCAACTGTTCCTTCCAGGCCGCACGGCTATCGGAACAATGACAGGCAGACCCAGAGCTGCCCGTTTACAATAAAACTCTCCTATCAGGTCCTTTCGCACTTCTTGGCCACGAGGGAGCTGTCACAGCACTCCAAAAAGGCCCGGACAGCAGTCATTCAGAATGCAACTTGAGTAACTAACAGACAAAAAGAAAAGGAAGTGATAAAGGGGAGAGAGCCGCTGGGAGAGAGGTGTGAGAGACGGGACTGAATGTTTGAGACAGATAGACAGCTCCTGTCATGTGGTTAGGCAGTCAATCAAATGAAGTCAAATGAAGTCTGACTTGGATTTAAAGTCTCAGAGGACTGTTGTGCAGACTAGCGCCTTTATCTCATTTGATAAAAGAAGAAAAACTAAATGTAGAGTCTAGAAATTTTCAATATATCAACATTTTATCATACATTTTGTATATGTGTCATCCAAGAGGACAATGTTCTTTTACAGTTTTGGAGACTTCAGTTAAACAACTGAAAAACCAAATTAAGTAACAGTCTTGTGCTAAAGATGTGGTGTGGTAAGCATGTAGGTCAAAATGATGGGGGACTAAATTAACTACTTCAGAGTAAGGTCTAACCCAGCACAATAGGAACTACCAGTGACTTACGTGTACGTTGATTGGCCAAACCCATGCCATACGAAACACCAGCACCCACCATAAAAAAAAAAAATTAAAAAAAAAAGTGAAACACACAGTTTACAAATACTCTATGAACTAACTCCACAAACATGGAAAACAGCGATAGATGGACCATACAGAAAGCTAATGTTAAAGGGGGGGTCTAATGCTATTTCACGCATTCTGACTTATGTACACTGTTAAAGAGTTGGATGCTCATGCTAAACATGGCCAAAATTTCAAAAAATGAGTTGGACTTATGATGGAGTATTTCTGTGCCAAATACACTCCTTCCGGATTCGAACAAGTTTCGGAAAGTTTTTTTCGAGTATTACATCAAAATGGGTGGAATTCCTTATATGGGCACTTCTCCCGGATGAGCGCGTGCCCATCAACGTGCTTCGTTCAGGTTACGGGAGCTGCCGGCAACGCCTTGTTTTTAGACTGCAAAATCAACAACGTCTCTATGAATGTATTGTGTGTGCGTGTGTTTGTCATAGGTATGTTTGTGTGTGTGTGTGTGTGTGTGTGTGTGTGTGTGTCTCTTTAGCTCCGCCGACTGCACTCCTCCATGAGTTCGGCTGTTTTCGGAAAGAGTCAGTAAAGCTTATCTGTCTTTTATAAATCTAATAAAACTAAAGACTTTTTTGAGATATGAAGGATGCAATACTACTCTGTAGGTACTCAAGATTAACATGAGATTGGCTGAAACTGTGTGTGTTACCCCCACACAGTTGAGTGTGTTGAAAGTTATGTTATAATGCTACTCTGTGCATTCGCTCGGCGGCTACTACTTACTGCAGTAAGCTAGATCAATATTAGGCATGGTAAAACATGGTACTCATGGTAAATCAAGAAAACGAGATTTAAACAATAAGACTAACTGTGTTGAGCTATATAACAATGATTAGTTTTCTGTCAATGAATGTATCCAAACAGTTGCTCACCTGTCTAATAAAACACATAATTAAAGCATCTTTGGTGTTTCCATGGTTTCTATAAAATAAAACCGGAAATCGAGGGTAACGTGGGTATAACGTCATTGATAGGTGACGCACGCACACGGCCCGTATCCTGGTTAAAACTGCTCATTTCTCTGGATTTAAACATTCTTGGAAACATTTGGGATAATGTAAGTCCTAGAAATGCGGTCCTGAAAATGCAGCCTCCGGGTTTGCAGGCAGATGCTACTCCCCACGACACACAACAAAAACACAGCTCAGATCACGGCGTCCTCCACCCTCCAGTTGCTGATGTTGTTGAATGCCGCACTTAAATGTCGGCCGGCTTACATCGGTTCCTACTGGTGGTGCGAATGCAACCAGGAAAATGTCCCTAGGTGGAAATTTAGTTCTCTGGGGACCACCATGGTGGCTAGTTCCTATAACTACCCGGTGCGAAAGCCCCTAAGGATAACTTAGCCCAGGTAATTTGGTTTTGGAAGAATCTGATGGGAGTTCATATTGAGATCACTGACCTTCGAGTGCAATCTTTTGTGCCAAATCTGAGCACACTGAGACATTGTTGAAATTTGTTCTGAAACTCTGGAGGAGACACAATTTCTTATGTGGTCTGTGTGGATCCTAATGCCCCAGTATAGTGATGGGGACAGTATACTGTCAAAGAGCACCGTCCTTCGGATGAGACGTCAAAACGAGGTCCTGACTCTGTGGTCATTAAAAATCCCAGGATGTACTTCGAAAAAGAGTAGGTTTAACCTCAGAATCCTGGCCAAATTTGCCCACTGGCCTCTGTCCTTCTAATCATGCCCATACTGATTGGTCTTATCACTCCGTCTCCTTTCCACCAATAAGATGGAGTGTGGTGGGCGTTCTGGCGCAATATGTGTGCCGAGAAATAAATGTAACAAATTATTATTATTATAAAAAAGACTTGGTCAACATGAAATAAAAAAGGCACTTATTTACTTTAATACATTTTCCTGATCCTTCTTATATCCATCCATCAATCCATCCATAATTTTTCATCAAAATGCCATAACTGCAACTAATATCTCAGAAACCACTTTCTTTTTTTGGCTTATGTCACCAAATCCTCTTATTTCTTAACTTTCTTCACCCCCTCCGAACTCCTGGCAACAATCTAGTATATAAAGACAATTTGTCAATATTCACTGAATCTCTAAAGAAACAAGAACCATCCTCTGTCTATTATTTTCCCATTGAATATCCTGTGTCAGTTTTAAATGCATCATAAAACAGAAGTAAAACAGGTTGCGAACACCATTTGATATTCACCCTCATTGTTAGAACATACTGGCACATTAAAGAGATCTCTTTAAAAGGTTATGTTGTGATCATACAGAAACTACATTATTCACCTCCAGTTTATGAGGCTTCGTGTCCAGCAAAGGTTCACATTCGAATCATCCCTGAAGATTCTATAAGGAAAACTATGACTCATCCAGCAAATATGTGCGAATCCCTCTGTAGCTCATCCCCTGCCCTCACATTGGGAATCCGACGCTCGCAGCACATCACATTCATCGATTCTCACTCTCCTTCACGCAATATCTGCAGAACATTTGCTCCACACCCCCCTCCCCAACATCTCTGACAGACACCAGCAATCTGTCCTCGGGTTTAATGCACTCCCTAAATGCAGAGGATAGATCAATAAACAATTATTTCTCCCTCTCTCCCTCTCCGTTTCTCTCTCAGGAAATGCTAACCCTCCCTTTATCACCATGTCAATAAATACCTGATCTGTTTGTTTTCATTAATGCAGGTGTTTAAAATATATTGGATGTGGCAGCCAAATACAAATCCGGAATGGGCCGTGCGACGTGCCAAATGTAATTATGTGTTCGGATGTATCAGAATTCCGCAAAAGGTTAAAATAGTACAAAATAAACACTGACTGACAGTTTATCACACTAGCATTGTTAACTGATATTGGATAATACAAGCCACAGCATAGTTAAAAGGGTTATTTAATCTTGCAGACTTTCTTTAAATTACTTTTTTTACGTTAATATCATTTCACAAGATTCTAACTGACAAAACTGAAATGGAAAATATAAAATGAGATCCGTGTAATATCCTTGTTTCTATCTCAGATGGCAATGAGACTAAATGGAGAGAAGAAAAAAAAGCTTAAATCTCTTACTTGTCAGATGTTTCTTCAGAGAAATAAAAGAGTATTAGAGTAATCTTGCATCTCCTCTAGATATTCAGGAGAGATATAACAATGTCGCTAGGACCAGGAATGTGTTGTAGAAGTAAAAGAAAGATAAGAAAATACATATTGATTTCATGTTGAGAAGTCTCTTGATTTTGTCTCCTGAGAAAAGACGCTAGTAATTTCACATGTGTCAGAGTTTCAGAAGAGATCTCAACAGTGTCTCAAACTCTGCTCAGATTTGCCATGATCTGCAAAATTCACAGAACTCAATATAAACTAGGGGTGTGAATCATCACTGGTCTCACGATTCGATTCGATATCACGATGCGCTGCATCCTCAATTTTCAATATTACTGCACATGGCTACATTTTTGTCAATGAAATGAATACAAGCAGTCAGATATATATGACCTCCCTTTTTATTTTATCTGCTCCAAGAAAGTACACTTCCTGAATGTAGCAAACATCAAACACAACTTAAGTCTGAACACAGCAGACGACAGGACCACTTAGAACTAATAAACACTAAAAGCCCATGAAACTGTCAAGTAGTGTAGGCCTACTTAAAGCTGCTGCCCGTAACTTTTGGCGCACTAGCGGTTAATAAACAGAACTGCATGCGTCTTGCGGAAGAACAATGTAGCCGTAAATACTTCTCTCTGTTTATGTTTATGACGAGTCACGCAGGTATTGTGCTACTCCGCAGCGGTGCCAACCCAAACCAGTCTAAAATATTCCGAATATAAACACTTATTATAGGTGTACCGTAGCCTCGCACACATACACACACACACACACTTGCACGCACACAGCCTCGCACACACACACACGCACTTGCACGCACACAGCCTCGCACACACACACACACTCGCACGCACGCGCATGCTGCCTTGCACACACACACACTCGCACGCACACGCTCACATGTTGTAAATGTTAAAATAGTGGGTGCATTTTTTATTTGTCTACTTGCTTTTGTGTTTCGCCTCCCTCCACCATTTTACACTAGCACGAGAAGTGTGTATGTGACGAATGATGTCAGAGAAACCTTAGCAGGCTATAATCGATTATGGTCTATTAATGCATCAATGCAGAATCGTCCACGTCCGCATCGCGATGCATCGATGCAACGCAGGGCTTCAGACAAAAAAATCATTGGCCATTGGCTCCTATAGGGGGGAAAAAAAGGAGCCAAATTATTTTTTTAAGTGCCACAAAATAATAAAGGTGTTTTAATAAACGTGTTTTAATTTTGTCATGTGTTGTCACATCTGCCCTCCTTTTAATTTTCATTTTATTGCATTTTCATCCATCATTTGGCCACTGAGTATAGTTTGGCCTCCTCCTAATGCATCCTATAAACAGTATGTCTTGCACACACCTATTAATTTTTTCTTCATTAGTAATATCTGAGAGGATTAATTTGGTGAAATGCAGCTCTCCACATGCAATTATATAGGCAGTGTTGAATTTTATTTTTAGCTCCTTCCATTTTTTATGTAGACAAAAGGTTTAGTAAAAGTATAAGGATTATGTGAGCGCATATATTTAGCAAAGTGCCACTTTCTATAGTTATTTTTCTAGCTGACTAACGAGTTTATGAGCATTGAATGTCTTTTCTGAGGTAAATTTGACATGATTGTTCTTAAGCTGTTTTACACAGGCTCTTTCCAAGGTCGAAATGCTGATTGAGCGATCTGTCAGGCCACATTAAAGAGCGCCAAAATGACATTTATTGCTTGTATTTCATGATAAAATCGACAATTTTAAAGCTGAAAGTTTGTTAATTGTTTACTAAAATTAACAAACACATTGAAAGCGACATATTAACAGTGATAGTTAAGTACAAATCTTCCTGCGATTATGGATGGCTGCGCTACAATGTAAAGTTCAGTAACAGAAAACAGCAAAGATTAAAAGATATTGAGAATAAGAATCCATATCAGTATCAATTAAAAACGAGAATTGTTAATGATTAGTTCGCATCCACTCAGCTGACATGTTTATTTGTTGTAGTTTATCCACGTTGTGTGCACGAAATAGACTGCCTTCCTGCACTTTTACATTCATTGACGCGTCTCCGTCGTTTCTATCTCATGTTGGCACAGTTGTCAGTGTTGTTGTTCGATAGAGCTGAGGGCTTTATTTAAATATAAAAAGCCTGATATTTTCGTTTTGACATGCGTTTCTGAAACGGAAAGCTGATCCTCGCTGTCTCCGTTCGTATTTTGGCGCTCAAACTCACTGAGGTGAGTTTTTTTTTTCCCACTGCAACTTTGCTGCACGTCATGATGTGATGGGCTACTCATCACAGAACATGCCGGTAAAAAGGCACGCATTTTTAATTGTAACATGTACATTTATATGGTCGCCAGTGGCGATCTCAGCAAAAATATCACTCGCAAATTAATATTTTTGGTCCATTTTAGGAGCCCTGCAACGATTAATTTCAACACCCCTAATATGAAATCAAATATTTCTCTCAGAATTCTACCAAGACCAAATCTAAGCTATGCTATTCTAATAGCACTATACTCTAACCAGTGACCATGATTTCACCAAGTACAACATGTTCCTGGTTTAACATCTTTGTTGATCCTGGAACAACATTCCAATCAACCGATCAGATTTGAGAGACAAGTTTACAGTTTATGTCAAGTTTAGTCTTACAAGCAGGGTTAGGTGCTTCTACATCAGTGCTATTCACAATCATTTCCCTTTGACTTTAGGGATAAGTTATGGGTAGGGTAGGGCAAAATAACAGTGACCATACAACAAGTCTCGTGTTCATTTTTTATTTTTTTCCAATCATTTTAGGCATCTGAGACACAACTGATACGACCAAAAAAATGAATTGGCAACTCAATGTACTATGAAAGAGCAACCTCAGAGCAATAAAATGTTCCTCAGAGTTTAAACATGATGTTCTTTCTTCCTCTCAGTAAAGCCACAGAAATAGTGGCTCATCTTCATTTATGTGGAGTGGAGCAGAATATGAACATAATTGTTTTGATGGCCCCAATTTCTATATTCAAAAACCAAAGACGAAAAACCAAATCCCTGCAGAGATGTCGACATGAATCACAAATATAATCATGTTTGCATGTATCTCCACTTTAACGTTGTACAATATGATTATCCTCTTAATGCTACACACTGAATATGAATTCCGCGTTAAAGGGAAATTAATGCTATGGGCATTCAAGTTTATTAATTTAAAATATTATTAAACTTGAGTAACAGGCTGACTCATTCTGCCTCCTAATTAAATTAAATTATGAGGATTATTATTATTATTATTATTATTACTATTATTATTAATATTGGATTATAGGCTCCCACACATAAAATGTATGTCAGTCAAATGCATGAATATACTGTATATGAAAGTTATGATGAGAGATAATAATGTTAATTAGACACGTCTTTGAAATTCTCAATCTCATAAATCTTTTATCCATCTTTATATAAGGGCTTTGGATTAGAGACAGAGCGACAGAGAAAATGACAGCAACAGAGAGAGAGTGTGACAGAGACAGAGAGAGAAAAACAGACACTCATCTGTATTCAGTGATCTCTCTGTGAAGGGTCTGTCGTGGGTAAAAACTAGGTCTGAAATTCTCTGTCTGCCTCTCCATTTTACCAGAGTTCACCTTCGGCCCCAATCCGTGGCGTCTGAACAGAACATAGGAGCGTGCGAAGCAGACCTGCATGTAAGATAACCTTCACACACCTTCCATCGCTGCAAGCTAGTCCAAGTCATGAAGAAGTGGGGAAAAAATTTAAGCGAGAAGAGGCAGAGGAGAGTGGAATGAATAAAAAGGTGTGTGTGGTATATTTACAGCTAATGTACAAGATATCTACACTTTGATCCGACTGAGTGTTATTTCAACATCATCCATTAGCAAGAACTGACCTTGTGGAAGTGATTTAGTGAGCAGAGATCGTTCAGGGTCAGATCCAGCAAGAGCAGGGCAAGGCTAACAAAACGATCAAATAACAGATCAGATCATAGATTACAGATAACAAGGCTGTCCAGAATCCAACAGTCTTTAGCGCTGTAGTGGCTATGTTTTAAATATATGTAATTAGAAAAATAGAAAAAAAAGACAAAAAAAATCTAAGTCTAATTTATTTAAATGTACATACATATGTAAATAAAAGCTACCATAAAAATTAAAAGACTTGGAATAAACAAAATAAATAAAAAAATATATTAAATAGTTAAATATAGCAGATAACTCTAGTAAACATATAATGTTTAAATAAATAAATAAATAAATAAATAGTTAAATATAGCAGATAACTCTAGTAAACATATAATGTTTAAATAAATAAATATATTAAATAGTTAAATATAGCAGATAACTCTAGTAAACATATAATGTTTAAATAAATAAATAAATATATTAAATAGTTAAATATAGCAGATAACTCTAGTAAACATATAATGTTTAAATAAATAAATATATTAAATAGTTAAATATAGCAGATAACTCTAGTAAACATATAATGTTTAAATAAATAAATAAATAAATATATTAAATAGTTAAATATAGCAGATAACTCTAGTAAACATATAATGTTTAAATAAATAAATAAATGCAACTCTTGGTATCTTGGAAAAAAATCTTTATTTTAAAAAACAAAAATAGAAAACAAGTTATAAGTAAATAAATAAACTATGACACTTGGTATGTGGTTTAATATTTTAACAAATAAAAAACAAGTTACTAGTTTATGTATTATAATAATTATAATATTATTACTAAGTAAATATATTATATTATAAGTAAATAATATATCATATTTAAATAGTTAAATATAGCAGTTAAATATAGTAAATATATAAAAGTTAAATAAATAAACAACATCACTCTTGGTATTTTTGAAAAATATTTCAATATTTTAGCAAACAAAAATAGTGGAAAAAATTATATTTTAGCAAGGAAAAATAGGAAACAAGTTATAAGTAAATAAATAAACTGGCTCTTGGTATGTGGCGTAATATTTTAACAAAAAAGAAGAATATATTATAATATATAACATTAACAGCCTATGACTCTTAATATATTTTAGTGAATTAAAAATAAATCAAATCAAAGTACACATTTTCCCATTAATAAGTGATTAATAAGTGACGTGTTCCCCTGCTCTTGAAAGCCACACTATGCCATGGTATTACCTGTCAAACAAACTGTCAGCCAGAAACCATCAGAAACACAATGCCAAGTAATTCAAAATTAATGTCTGAAAAGTAATTCCATTTCATATATGGTTTGGTGATGTTTACTGCTGAGCACTGTGAAAAATGATAAGCCAAAGGGAAAATGAACCATAGGGGAAGAAAGAGAGAGAGAGAGGGAGAGAGAGAACCTCAGGGTCTTTATATATGTCTGGCCTTAACTGAGCTTTTGACAAACCTGCTGTGAAAAACCCAACGGCTGGGTAAGTCAGTGGATTGACTTGGGAGTGTATAACCTGGGTCCCTTTTTCACTTGAGGAGAACATAAACAGAAAACAGCTTTCAGCTTTTGTCAACAGCACATTTCCAGTTGTAATCCCTTCAGCTATTGTGCCCACTGGAAGCATTGGGTGTTTAGCTGAACCAGTATTGCACACAAGTCCACTCCATTACCCGCAACTACACAGCTAAACTAAACCCCCAGAGGAGAGCATCCACAACAAGGTCCACTAAAGCTTCTCCAATAAAACACTAAAACACAGAGAAAGAAGCCCAAAAAAAGCCGAACAACCTTCCCAGCAGATGAAGAAGTGTTTGTGCACTGCATCTCTATGTCTTTACGCTCAAATTGTCTAGAGCATTACAAAAGAGAACAAGTTGTGTGGTTCTTAAACTGCAAAGCAAGCATTCATTCACATTTTTCAAGAAATAGTTCCTGTTTAACACCTGGCGCGATGCATCTTCAATCGGAAAGTTATACGTGAACATGACATTTGAGAGCTGTGGTGGAAGTAGGGTTGCAAAGTTTCCAGAAACTTTCCAGAATTTTTGGAAACTTTCCAGCATTTTTCTGAAATTTTCAGAAACTTTTGGAAAGTTTCTGGAAATTTACTAGAAATTTTCAGCCTCTTTGCAACCCTAGGTGGAAGTGAAGGTTTTCAGTAAAACAACTTAAATTTCAGGCTTTTCCTCACAAGACTTTTGAATTTAATCATTTTTTTTCAAAAATGAAAATTCTGTCATTAATCACTCACCCTCATGTCGTTCCAAACCCGTAAGACCTTCGTTCATCTTCGAAACACAAATTAAGATATTTATTGCGTGTGATTATATGCGTGTGATGCTGACACAGGAGCTGACCAACGTAAACTGCGTAAAAGACTGACACAGACGTGAAGAAATTGTTAAATAAAGTCGTTATTTTTGTTTGTTTTTTCTCGACGCTTCATAAAATTAAGGTTGAACCACTAGAGTCACATGGACTATTTTAACCATGTCTTTACTACCTTTCTGTGCCTTGAAAGTGGTAATTACATTGCTGTCTATGGAGGGGGTCAGAGAGCTCTCGGATTTCATCAAAAATATCTTAATTTGTGTTCCGAAGACGAACGAACGAAGGTCTTACGGGTTTGGAATGACATGAGGGTGAGTGATTAATGACAGAATTTTCATTTTGCGGTGAACTAACCCTTTAACTTGATATATTGAGTAAAGGCGAATATATTAGCACCCACATCAAAGCACAATATCATTCTGTTTACTCTAAACGCACGCTGCAGTTTTGTCGTCTGCTGCTTTAATTGTGCAAGCTCTTTAAAGCAGGATGGATTCTGTTCATCTGCTGGAAAAAATTGTTGTGAAAGTGAATCCAACAATATGGAGTGTGAGTGTGTATAGAGTGTGGACTCTGCTATTCACTTACATTTAGAATGATTTTTAAAACTATATCTTTATCGTTCTCATCATTGGTGTGAACATACGATTTGATTACTGTACTACTTTTTTTAAATAATATGGACCACTGATAAAGCATCAGAATTGAGCAGCGTTGAACTTTACACAAACGCGCAGCAACAACCACAGCAAGGGTTCAGACGGTGATCTGCCGCCTGCTACGGGTGAACTGTCCAGTTGGACTGTAAGTGCCAGTGTCTCGGTTTCTTTCTTGGTTTCTGATTTGCCGTACCACAGAACTTCTTTGTTCTCCTAACACCAAATACTTGAGCCATCTGGTAACCCAGAGCAGTCTGGAGATTTTTGTTCATGACGGTATATGTTATGGCGGCCTAACTGTTACTGTGAGGCTCTTGAATACTAGAGGGAAAAAGAGAATGAGAGAAGCTGAGTGTTTTCGCAGTTTTTCTCTGTGTGACGATGGTGCAATTTGTAGGCTTGTTGTGACTAGAAACCGTTCCCCTCTACCAGACTCTTGACCTCCGGCTGCTTACATTGCCCTTTTGGTTTGTTATGTTTTCTACTTATGGATTCATGCAAGACCAAACATTTGGCTTTCCAGTCAGCCATTTGTCATAAACCAGCACTCTACCCTTCAGAAACCAATCGCAATTCTTAAAACACACTGCCATGTTGTTTGATTGGGTATATTGTTCATTTCAGTAAAACTGTTTGACATCTTTCACTTACATTTGTCGTATGATGGAAATGTATTGCTAGATCTGGTGCAGATAACGTAAGGATAACGTTCAAATAAACACTGTAAGACTCAAGGGCAGAAAACTAGTTCCATGTTTCCTATCCGAAAGCCTAAAGAAATGTAAAAAAAAAAAAAAAAAAAAAAAAAAAAAGTTAAAGCAGAAATATGCATTTTGATCTAATAAGAATAAACGCAAAAAAAAGTAAAAATTTAAATAATATAAAAATAATAAATACAAATTAAAGTCATGTCTGATCCCTAGGCAAATAAATTAATTTATTTATATATATATATATATATAATCAGTGGGGAGAACAAGTATTTGATACACTGCCTATTTTGCAGGTTTGCCTACTTACAAAGCATGTAGAGGTCTGTAATTTTTATCATAGGTACACTTCAACTGTGAGAGACGGAATCTAAAACAAAAATCCAGAAAATCACATTGTATGATTTTTAAATAATTAATTTGCATTTTATTGCATGACATAAGTATTTGATCACCTACCAACCAGTAAGAATTCCGGCTCTCACAGACCTGTTAGTTTTTCTTTAAGAAGCCCTCCTGTTCTCCACTCATTACCTGTATTAACTGCACCTGTTTGAACTCGTTACCTGTATAAAAGACACCTGTCCACACACTCAATCGAACAGACTCCAACCTCTCCACAATGGCCAAGACCAGAGAGCTGTGTAAGGACATCAGGGATAAAACTGTAGACCTGCACAAGGCTGGGTTGGGCTACAGGACAATAGGCAAGCAGCTTGGTGAGAAGGCAACAACTGTTGGCGCAATTATTAGAAAATGGAAGAAGTTCAAGATGACAGTCAATCTCCCTCGGTCTGG
Source organism: Coreius guichenoti (assembly GCA_039654105.1). Lineage (NCBI taxonomy): Eukaryota > Metazoa > Chordata > Actinopteri > Cypriniformes > Gobionidae > Coreius > Coreius guichenoti. The sequence continues at coordinate 8,373,019 of CM077175.1, forward strand.
GGCACCATGCAAGATCTCACCTCGTAGGGCATCAATGATCATGAGGAAGGTGAGGGATCAGCCCAGAACTACACGGCAGGACCTGGTCAATGACCTGAAGAGAGCTGGGACCACAGTCTCAAAGAAAACCATTAGTAACACACTACGCCGTCATGGATTAAAATCCTGCAGCGCACGCAAGGTCCCCCTGCTCAAGCCAGCGCATGTCCAGGCCCGTCTGAAGTTTGCCAATGACCATCTGGATGATCCAGAGGAGGAATGGGAGAAGGTCATGTGGTCTGATGAGACAAAAATAGAGCTTTTTGGTCTAAACTCCACTCGCCGTGTTTGGAGGAAGAAGAAGGATGAGTACAACCCCAAGAACACCATCCCAACCGTGAAGCATGGAGGTGGAAACATCATTCTTTGGGGATGCTTTTCTGCAAAGGGGACAGGACGACTGCACCGTATTGAGGGGAGGATGGATGGGGCCATCCCCAGATCTTGGCCAACAACCTCCTTCCCTCAGTAAGAGCACTGAAGATGGGTCATGGCTGGGTCTTCCAGCATGACAACGACCCGAAACACACAGCCAGGGCAACTAAGGAGTGGCTCCGTAAGAAGCATCTCAAGGTCCTGGAGTGGCCTAGCCAGTCTCCAGGCCTGAACCCAATAGAAAATCTTTGGAGGGAACTGAAAGTCCGTATTGCCCGCCGACAGCCCCGAAACCTGAAAGATCTGGAGAAGGTCCGTATGGAGGAGTGGGCCAAAATCCCTGCTGCAGTGTGTGCAAACCTGGTCAAGAACTACAGGAAACGTATGATCTCTGTAATTGCAAACAAAGGTTTCTGTACCAAATATTAAGTTCTGCTTTTCTGATCAAATACTTATGTCATGCAATAAAATGCAAATTAATTACTTAAAAATCATACAATGTGATTTTCTGGATTTTTGTTTTAGATTCCGTCACTCACAGTTGAAGAGTACCTATGATAAAAATGACAGACTTCTACATGCTTTGTAAGTGGGCAAACCTGCAAAATCGTCAGTGTATCAAATACTTGTTCTCCCCACTGTATATATATATATTATTATTATTATTTTAAAATGATCATTTTATATTATTATATTTTATAATAATTATTATGTTTATTAATTTATTGTTTTGTATATTATTTAAATTTTAATTTTAATATTAAACATTAAATTATATATAAATAATTTAATATTTAACATTTCTATATATATATATATATAGTTTTTGCATTTTAATCTAACAAGAGCAGGCAAAAAGCTACTATTGATCTATTTATGCAGTCAATAAGACAATTTTTATAGATACATGCATGTATTTAAATGTTCTCAAAGTTCTCTAGCAGGTCCCAGGGTATGCAAACCTGAGATGTTCACTTCTCCTATTTCCCAAAGGGGAATGATTCTCAAGGTTTTGACCATCAGCATACTAAAGTTAGCCATCCAGTAATTTAAAAGCCACTATGCATTAATAGGATCTGAGCCACATTAGCAGGTTTGGTCAATAGGCCTCAATGCCTGGTGCACGTTTCTTTGACAGAAATATCTTGTTCTTCAGTGGCTGACATCGGCTTTTCTCTGAACATATTCTATATATGCTTTTCTTGCGCTAAGGCCATCCGTCACAGCAGGAGTGAGGCATTCACATTATCTAAGGGGAGAGACAGGGAGCTAAGAGGTGGGCGAGACGTCTGGGTCCCCCTGTGGTGCTGGGTAGGAGGTAGAGCAGAAGACTAGGAAAGCTTGGGTATTACATAAATGTTGTATGAGGGTTACTGAGTCACTCTGAAGAGAGCTCGTGTGGGTTGACTTGGCAGCAGCAGGACGTCAGCAGGCACAATAGCCTACCTCGAACAGGCACATTTTAGCAGGCTGTGTTAGCATGCTTCAGCGAGCACACTTGACTTCCTGCTCCCAAGACACCCTACCCCTCGCTTTCCAACCCTGTTCGTCCTTCCTGTGTCTAATTCTTTCTCACGTTCTAGTGCATATTGCAAGAATTTGCAAGTGCCAGGGTGTTCAGACCAGTGTTGGGGACGCTACTGTGAAACTGCATCCAAGATACAAGCTCATCATAATTTATAGTATGTTACCCCTGCTGAAATAAGTCAGTTAAGACCAGCAAACCAATTAATAAATGACATTTTAAATAAATGAATATATATACAGTATATATACAGGGCTTGACATTAACACCCACCAACCAATATAATATACATTTTCCACTTGTAGTCTTTTAAAAAGGCACCTGAAATAATAAACTAAGTGCAATGTAGTGTTGTCAGAAATATAGATTTTTCGATACTGAAATATCTGAAACGCTTCCAAAATACCAGCTGCGGTTTCTCACTCTCTCATCTCTCCGTCAGCGAGTTGACACACAAACCCGCCTCCCCTCACTCACTCCTTTCATTTGCTCAATGAATGAAAAAATTATTGTTGGTGTTACAGGACTTGAATTTGCATATTGCGCATAATTTTACTCATTGCCGCAGATTTTCATTCCCACATAAAGCGCCTCTCAGTGCTAAATTGAGTTCCTTTTCACTGCTTGTGCTTAAACAGTCAAAAACACACAAATGCCAAATACACATAATGTAAACATGAACACAGTTAGTTATGTTTTACGTGAGCGCACATGCAATAGTATAATGGATCCGTGCACCAGGTCTTAAAGTGATAGCAGACTAATATACCTGCTGCCAAATTATGAGATAATATTATCTACCATGGTATCGATATCAAAATTGTGGCCAGAGAAAATGCTGAGTGGCTAGAAACTTTGTAAAACCACTAGCAAAAAAGTTAATGTCAGGCCCTATATATATATATATAATACCACTCTTGGTTAGTGTACAAGCACATTTGAAAACTTCCCTTAGCTCTACTGTTTAGTAAAAGAATTAGCAACCACAGTTAATTCACCACAACTGTAGAGAGAGGCACATGAGGCTAAAACAACAGCTACAACAACATAAGCATCTGACTGGACTCATCTCAAAGCCGTCTTTAAGCCCTCAGACACCCCCGTGCTAGAGCCCCACAGCTCCTGCATGAAACTCAACGTCTGGAGCTGCACGGCTCACGTCTCCAAAAGCTTTTCAGCTAAATATGTTTGTCCAGCCGTCCAAGAAAGACAAAGCGCTTAAGCCCCTGGTTCTTCGAGTGGGAGAGCCAGAGAGAAATACATCCTGACCCATTTTTTAGAGCATCTATAAATCATACCCGTCCGTCCCAGCGGTATGAACGGAGCATGATCTATTACGGTTCTCATACTCCAGGTGTCGGTTTTTCTTTCATTGCTTTGCAGATGGGGCTGGGGTGGGTAGTGGCGGCACCTGGTGGGTTTAATGTATGTACACACCATCTTCACACAAAAAGCCCCAGTTGTCACGGTGATGGGTCGCAGGTGCTATAAACGGCCCCTTTTTGGAGATGGAACAGACAGCACTATGATAAATCCATTCAACCTACCCGCATTTTCATCTGTGGCAACGTCAAACCACAGCTAGAGGGTTTGCCAACTGCTAAGGCACACAGGGTCAGTTTTTGAACAGGAAGTTGTCCCTTTTGGGTGACAAAGACACAGCTTTAGACAACGAGGAATACACGGCCACAGCAAGAGAAAGAGGGTTAAAATGCGACCTTGCCTCGCGCACACAGGAAATGAGAGGCTGTTTTTACGGAGCACTGCGAGATAATGGAGTGATTTATTGGAATGGAGCATTTCGTGCCAAGCCTAATTAATCCTGCCGCTCTGTGTTATTGCTGAGAATAGAGAAAAGCCAGAGATATAATAGAGAGGGAAAGAGAATTAGAGAAACTAATATTTGTGTTCAGCCCTTTATTAGACAAACATCTACTCTTCATATACATGTAGCTCACAGAACAAGTGCGAGAGAAAAGAAGAAACCTACTAAAAGGAAGTCTCACCCACGCACACACACTGGTATAATTAAGATGTTTGCATTAGTGCTGAAAGGTTACACAAAGCCAGTCTGCCGCTGTCTTATGGAATTAATGCCGCCAAAGACAGCCTACATATTCAAAGTGTCTAATTCATAGATTTGAAATGGTAAAAAAAAAAAAAAAGGTAAATGGTTGTGTTTTCTGTGTTGCTGAATCCTCAGAGCTACATGAACGGTTTAAAAACACAAACTGGTTTGAATCAGTCTGACGTATCCTACATGAATACTCACTGAATTACTGAATTACGTTACTGAATCAACCGATTCACTTACTAAACTATCATTACTAAAGTTATCATTATGTTCAATGATGTCCATATCGCAATGAAACAACTTTTAAGCATTGGAGGTTTATGAATATATGATAAATAAAAAATAAAATACAATTAAAAAAAATGTAATAAATAAAAAAAATAAATAAACAAATAAAATAAAATAAGCTGCCAAGATATATAAAACATAAAAAATGTGCAAACTGCGTCATTTACGGGCCTTCAGAATATAAAACAAAAAAAACATGCAAGTAACAAGTAATTGCTTGCATTGACAAAATGATGGCAAGCAGATATGGATAAAACAGTATACTTTTAATCATTATTGATATATTCATAAAGCTGTTTCATTGCTCATTTCAGATTCATGACTATACATTTTCAAATTGTAAATATTTTAAGTAGCCTATTTTTTTAAATCATGTTTCCAAAAAATATACAACATATATGCCATTATATATTCCATTATCATTGAAATTTTTAAGAATATAGAGATATTTGCTAATATCGCCCACAAACTTCATTTGTACCCTCCTATTTTCTTTCCTCGCACCTCAGCTGCTGAAACAAGGACTATTCCTATTTTAATAGTCCTTTACTTTGCAGTGGCATTCTTCAATCCATTCTGAGTGGTTAGGCATTGCCCCCAATTTCCCAGCCGCCCTTCTGTTCCCCTACGTCGGTTTGATTGCTTTTGGGGGGAGATGGCCTGATAGAGCCCGCCGTTTAATCTGTGGACCGGGTTCGGATGCTACTCTTCTGTGTGAAACAAATTGCTTTCAGGTTTTCCATAGTGTAATTTCCCTGCTCATGCAAAGACCCTCCTGAGATGAACCCGACAGAGGATACCCATCCCCTCTAACAGAAGCAAGAAATAGAAGATCAAACTGAGAGGGAGAATTTCTTTCTTGTGAACTGTGCTAATTAAAGTGGAAAAGGGCACATGTAACTGTGACAGTGTAAAAGTGTAACATACTTTCCTTTAGCTCCATTTATCTCAGAAGAAACATCCTTTATTACCCCGTGGAAGACAAGAAGCAGACAAACGCACAGTCAAGGCCTTGTCCACCTTCAGGTTATGGAGTTTATTAGCTAGCTAGAAAGTGACTAGGAAGAAAGTAAAGTACATAATCCCAGAGTTCCTGAAGCTCCGTAACCCTGGAAAAAAGAAAGTTGCACTCTCTCGCTCTTTTCATCTATGTGTGCCTGGAAGCGGTAGAGATCACCGGCCAACTGCAGGAAGAATACGCTGGCGGCTCAATAAATTTCCCTCGGCAGAATGGGCATTCAGCCAACGAGCTTGTTTTATTTGCTATAATGGCTTCCTCTTGGCAAAATATGAGCTAAAGGGATGATGAGGGAGAATGTCAGAGAGCTACTGAGGAAAAGTTACATATGTCAAAGACGAATAGCTATAACTCCTGACTGCAGACACACGACTCATCCGCAGTAGATCTTCTTCTATAAGCTTCCAATCGGTCAGCCCCATTTGCAGTCAGTGTAAATCAACCATCGAGGGCGTCGTGCCATCAATGTGTCAAGTGGTTTAGCCTTGCCTGGCTCGCTTCGATCCAGAAAATTGTCACCTGGAGCACCTAGAGCCTTTAGTAGAACAAATGCACAAACCAGCTTCCTACCCTCCATATGCCCCACTACCCTTTGACCACAAATGAGGAATAAAACTGGAGTGGAGTTCATAACGATTTCAAGTATGATAGCAGAAACAGGGAAATAAAGTCCCTGTAATGGATCAAAAGGGTCTATACACAGCACCTTCTACACAGCTTAAAGTCATCTACAGCACTAACTTGTCTACTGTACTACAAATTAAACTATGGTTTGGCAAACATTTAACATCTCTTATTGGTGCTGAGACATACCATGGGCAAAAACTTTAAAATATTAAACAATTAATGTTTTGCCTACACTCAGCTGTCACTAACAATGTTTTTTTATGGATTTCAAACTTGGGTATACTCTAAAAGAACTGTTTTTGGAAACCAATCAAATTGTTATTATTTCTATTATCAACTAAAAAAATACTACTGTAATATTATAATTATTGTATAAAAATCTAATGAAAGAAATAATAATTAGGGATGTCCTGAGCCGATCTCAAGGATCGGAATCGGAGCCAATTAAGTATTTTTTTAACTGATCGGTATCGGCTATCTTAAGCCAGATTCTTTATTTTACGTCAGCTGTCACGCAGGTGTCATGCACCTTCAAGTGGGTTTGCCAACCACTATTAAAAGGAAAAGAAGCAGCTAAAATGTGCGTGACGCGCGAGAACCAATGAGGTCTGTTCTAGACCTCTAGACGTTTGAGCTTCCATGTTTAGCATATTTGATGCACACTTTTGTAACGAATCATTTATTTACTGTTTATTTTTATCTAGACTATCTGAGACACTGTTGCTATAGGTTGTTATAATTAATTGTTATACTGAAATTACTCTGTAGTGAATAGTGATACATGCTCCTTTTTTACATTTGAGCTCCTGCCTCTGAGAAACTCTCTGCACATCCCTGTGGATTGACTTTAATAACTTTGATGTACTTGAAGTGTGCACCAAGAACTAGGAAAATACAAGTATCAGATCGGGACTTGGTATCGGCAGATACTCAATATATAAATGACTCGGATCGGATTGAACCGGAAAAAAATGATCGGGACATCCCTAATAAAAATTCTGTACTATTAACATTTTATAAACAATAATAAAAATAAATATTTATAGATTTCTGAATGTACATGTGACACTGAAGACTGGAATAATGGCTGATGAAAAATCAGCTTTGCATCACAGAAATAAATTACATTTTAAAGTATATTAAAATAGAAAACCATTATTTTAAACTGTAATAATATTTCACAATATTACTGTTTTTTTCTGTATTTTTGGTCAAATAAATGCTGGCTTGGTGAGCATACAAAATTTTTTTTTTTTAATTAAAAAAAATAGTAATGTTTACGAACTTTTGACCGGTATATATAATTAAAAGTAATAAATAATTAAATAAATGTTTATTACTACTAGTATTATTACTATAATATTATTATTATTATAAAATATAAAAATATTGGTATTGTAATATTACTATTGTACTATAAAAACAGATTTAAAATAACAATTAAAATAATTATAAAAATTAATAATAAAAAATAAAGAAAATATATTACTATTGCTCTGCAAATTATTGTTATGATGATGATGATGATGATGATGAAGAAGAAGAAGAGTAGTAGTAGTAGTACTAGGGTCAGGGGATAGGTCACAGCTCCAATAGCATTCTTTGTTTTTAAACATGACTAGTCATGACTAAGAAATGGAGATGCATAATGAAAATAGGGGCAAAAATTCCTTTCTGCTTTAGTAAAGTGCACGAAAAAGAAGAGGATTGATTTTCAGGTTCCATCACATAAGCTCCACGTGAAACTCTGTGGAAACCTGGAACATGCGGCTGCAACCACAGCGCCTTTATACTACCTTCCACCAGAAGCAAACTGCTCCTCATTCACCTCCTGCCAGAGACAAAGATAGGATGTCTGTGATGTTCTTCATGTTCCTCTCCATTTCTCACCCTGATAGCAAAGCTAGAGAAGGAAAGCTCTACAGGAGACTCCACAGCAAAGTTTTAGTTATTTCATGGTCTGTTTATTATTATATTGGATACTAGAGAGAATACAAAACGATGGGAAAAAAAGGGGGGAGTAGGACTGGGATATGACAAGACTCAGCTGAACATGTCGGCACCCAAAGCGCATTTTGGTTACACATATGCAAGGGTATGCAGTGCGTGTGACGTGAAATATCGAATACCCAATACCAAATTTCGCTCAGTGCCCATATGTTGATCATCTGTGTTCGACGCTATCAAACGAAGTATACTTTAAAAGGCTAAGCGGCCCTACACATATGCTAAGCCCTCCTCATTAAAACTGAAGTATGTGTTGGGCTTAACCTTTATGTCATAACTACATCTTTAAACCTGTGGTTTGTTTCTAATCGTGGTAAACACTCGCAGACGTGTAATCTTCCTCAATCAAACAAACATTGCCATCTTCATTAAAACGCCAGCTGTGAGAATTCGCTTTCAACTGCACGCTGAATCTCCATCTCCAAGGGACAAAAAGACACTCGTGTCTGTAGGAACACCGCATGCGTCTTCCTTTCTTTTGTCTCGCCTCACCTCACCTGACTCAGATTTCCCCCACGATGCAGCGGAGGCCGCACCGTACATGCCGACCTCTCCCCCCCCCGAGATACATCTGCACGTGGCGGCAGACGGATCTGTTCCCATTAGCATGACAACGCTACACACAGGGCAGAAGCAGCGGGCAGGAGGTCTCCTGCTGCACATATGGAGAGACGCCTGTAATTTGCTCGTGTAGGAGAGTAAAGCAGCTAAATCTCTCACCGCTTGCTAAGGTGACAACTTCAGAGGGAAACAGAAAAGAGAGAGAACAAACGACAGGGAACAGAAAGGAAAATGAGGCACTGGAATGAAGGACCCCAGTAGAAGGTATTCATTAAATTCGTTTCCTGCCAATAAAGCTGCCATCTTGCAAAGATTCCTTCATCCCAGCGCAAACTAGGCTGGCAGCCAGTTCATGGCAGGTTCAGCTACAGCAGATGAGACTGGATTTGACTCTGAGCTAGTCTATGACAAGACAGCCAGTTTAACAACCCATACCTGATATTTGCCAATTTTACTGAGAGGATCCGAATAAAATGAGGGGACAAGGAGGAACAAGATCAAGAAAGGATGCAAGTCGGCGTTGATGTCTCACATCACCTACATGAGCACCTTACCCCAATATTTCAGGAGGTAAATGTGCAAACGGCTAGGCCATGAATCCAACTTCACTTTTGCACTAGTTATGTGTTCTTGATTGCTGTAAAGATGGAACAAGACGTAGTTGTGATTGGCAAGGCTTGCTCTCATCAAGGACAGAGCCAAACATTTTCTTTTTCATTTTCTTTCGTCTTGAGGAGAGATATGAGCCTGGCACAGAGCCCGATGCTAACGTTGTCCAGCATATGTGGGGAGTGTAGTGCTCCGTCTCTCTGGGGGACTGAATGGGAAGATGGAAGCATGCAGTTTCAATTATCCAACCCTGAACTGTGCTCTTACCAATCAGCAGCCACGCATTGCATTACCCTTGGGGTGGGATGAGATGCTAATTCAAAGCGCCTGTGCTACTGTCAGCAGTCCTCTGTGAACGCTAACAAAACAAGCCACATCTAGTGTTCAACATAAGGCACGGGACTCAATAAAAGCCACTGTCACACTCAGATCCAGCAAGTAAACTTGAAAAGACTGCAGAGAAAGCTTGCTAATAGAAGCGTTACATTGTGATTAGACGCTAATCTGATATGGACAAGGGCCCATTTGCATGGTTGTGCAGTTTTCAGTCCGTTGAACTGGTGGTCGCCAAATGACCTGGTTATCCTTGCAAGGTCACACTTTGTTGGATTCTTCTGCGCATCTTAGTAAAAGAAAATGTAAGCCATGTGTTCTGCTATGTCTTTTTTCTTTCTTTCCCCAACTCTCTGAAAGTCAGTGTTAGGTGATACCGTCTTTTATGGAGACACTGGAGCATTTGAGATGGCGCTGAAAAGGTGGCGCCTGGAAAAATTAGGTCAAAAACGCTTGAAATGGCTCATGATATGAATTGTCAATGCTAGTCATGTGATTCGTGTCACACTTCTACATAACTTTCTGAGCAAAACGGCTGCAGTTTCTTTGAAACAAATAGAGGATGAAACTTTTAAACATAATTCAAAACACATCCCTGAATCAAGAAGTATTACTCAGTAGTTCCATAACTGCATAAATCGACAACAAAATTACGAATGTCATTTTTTTTTACTTGTCTTCATTGCTGTTGACAAGATCAAAAAACTTTGCTAATGAACCATTCTAATTAATGGAAGGATGAAACAACTATGTTTTCGTATTAAGCAGCTGTGTGAGCTGAAGCTGAAGAGTGAATTAACACCGGTAAACTGATGTGCTGTGTTAACGGGTTAAATAACTCAGCCAAACTAATCCTGTAAATATGAGATATGTAATACATATATAATAGATATATACATATATACCTAAATGTAAAATCTATAAATATATATACAGAAACCTAAAATTACAACTTGCATCTGCATGAAATGATGCAAAATCAAAGTCACATGCAAATCAGAACGTGCAAGTCATATTGTGAATACACTCTACCATAACAACGCGTTAAAACCAAGTGTGCCGCACAAGTCCTGAAAAGTGACACCAAAGCGTCTTGATCGCCCCCAGGTGGTTGGTCCCAGTATAGCTCATAAACCCCGCCCCCTCCATGTATTCTAATGGGACGCGAGACAAACTAAACAATCAAATTAAACTTCAAATAAATTTTTTTTCCAAAGATGGTTTGTGTCATTTTAGGTAGTTTTTATCACGCTGATGCAAGTTCAAGTGTTCGTTTTTTAAAATAAGTTTGGTTTTAGTTAGTTATTTGATGCTATAAAAACAGGGGTGTGGCGTCATGATTGACAGCTGGGATTGACAGCTTTTCTAAGCGAAGTTGTCACTGAGGCACCACTGACTTTTTTCTGGATTTTCGGGAGGAGATTGGAGCTTTAGCTTTAATTTCTACATTTTCATAACTGTTTATTTCACACCGACATGAGTTGTCCTGCAGTAAACTGTGCTGGCGGGGTCTTGATATCGCGGCTCTACTTCCTGCTCTCTACTGCGCAGACCCAGGTCCCGAGGTCACTACTGCGCAGACGCAGGTCCCAAATCAGTGCAAGATGTCAGCGCCATATTCAGACATTGGCGGCTTCACTTTTATACAATGAAAGATAGTGAAGGGGCGTCGTCCATCTCTTTTTACAGTCTGTGGTTAAAACACAAACAATTTATTAAAAAAAAAATGCTCATTTAATTTTGTGAAATGATGTGTTTAAATTAAGATATAAAGTATTTGAAAATTTGGATACATTTTGCATTCATCAATTACATTTGTATTTTATTGACAAAAATGTGATGCCATTTTAGTCAGAGTAAAGCTGACTAAATGATCAAATATTGACTAAATTTAGAGGATATTGTCGTCAAAACACGAAAAATAACTGTGTAGAAAATGATACTGTATGTTGTATAGAAATTAAAGGGATTCAAGTTCTTTGTCATAAGCTCTCTCACTTTTCATAGTTTCTGTAGCACAGTATACAGCGAGGTTGTGTCTCCCTGGTCCTCTCATCTACGACATCTTTGGCCACATCTTCAATCACTCTTCCTAAACACCCCCCTGCCAAAGCTTGGTGTCAGGCTTGCTGTGTAACCGCTTTCCCGTGACGACCCCTCGCTCTGCTGACTTTTCCGTCAGAAGCGGAGCAGCGTGGCTGAGGTCGCAGGTCTTTGGAGTGCAGCCAGTCACAGCTAGTCACTCGCTAATTGCCCACTTCTGGAGTTAGTTACGGTGACGGAGAATCCTCAGCATCCAGGGGGCACGACCGCTCATGAGATGGAATTATAAGGATGGACAGGTGATGAGTGGAGCTAACTGCGGGTTAACTTGATCTATCCACTACAGCAAGAGCTGATAATAATGCCCAGTAGTCAAATAAACACCTGCTGCACTACGTAAATAATTAGTAACCAGAAACATACTCTATGCAAGCACACAAACGAAGAGGGAAATGCTTGGCCAACACGAATGAAAATGTTCAATAACAAAGATAAATGTCTTCATTTATTTTGTCAACAATAAAACTAAAATGTCCATTATGATAATAATAATTTGTATTAAAACAATGTTTTAATAGCTGAAAATATAATCATAAAAAGTAATACCACATGATATTTACAATAAATATTAATACATATTTAAAGGGGGGTGTCTAATGCTATTTCATGCATTCTGACTTATCTACAATGTTGAGTTGGATTCTCATGCTATAAATGGCCAAAGTTTTAAAAAATTAGTTGGACGTATGACGGAGTATTTCTGTGCCAAATACACTCCTTCAGGATTCATATAAGTTTCGTAAAGTTTTTTCGAGTATGGTAAGAGTGCACCCATCAACGACCTTCGTTCGGGTTACAGAAGCCGTCGGCAGCGCTATCAGTTTGTTTTTAGACCACGAAATCAACAATGTCACTATAGAAGTGTGTTTATGGTGTTTAAGTGAGGGATAACCTCACAAGGTTAAGATAACCTTGTTCAGCTTCCCAAAGAACCCAGCGTTAAGGAGACAGTGGATGCAGTTTGTTTTTCTGGAGCAGCAACGTAGTTGTGCAAGTGTGTTTGTTTGTTCCCGGCATCTTGGTGACGAATGTTTTATAAACAAGGCCCAGTTCGACGCTGGATTTGCAGATCGTTTGTAACTGAAAGATGGAGCAGTCCCAGTGATAAAAGATCCCGGTCATGAGTCGAAACCGCAGGCCGCGAGTGAAACTGCATCAAATGTCTGTTTTGTTGGCAATCGGTGCGTAAGTGCATATAATATAAACAACACAAACGTATAGTGAATTGAAAGTTATCCAGGGATAATGTATTGTGTGTGTGTGCTCATGACTATTTAGCTCCGCCCACTGCACGCCTCCACAAGCTCGGCTGTTTTCAGAAAGAATCGGTACAGCGTATCTGTCTTACATAAATATGAGGTATCCGTCTTACATAAAGACTCTTCGGAGATATGAAGGATGCAATACTACTCTATAGGTAGCTACTCAAGATTAACATGAGATTGGCAGAAACTGTGTGTTATGTACCCTTTAAATTATATATTTAATATATAAAATGTGGTTTAAATTAAATCATAAGTAGCTATAGCTTTTAACGTCACACAGTCGTATAGAGTATGTTTCGGCCTTTGATGAGAAGAATGAGGGGAAATAAATGATGACATATCTTCTCTCTTTCACACACAGTTTAACATGACTCACGAGCTTGCCAACTGGAAACCATTATCCAATTGAGTGGAATTAAGGCATTAACATAATTAAGGCATTCACTACATTACATGGGAAAAATGCTCATTTGCTTGTCTAAATTGCAGTATAATTCCATCCATGATTCCCTTTACATTCCTCTTTCGGCGCTACACTATAATTTCCGCTCTGGTGTCCATTTCATCAGGATCACCTTTGTGAGCGGGTCCTGGTATTAGGGGCCGTTGTTCTTTCTGTCTGTATCGTGATGGAAGTATGGAAAGGATATTCAGATCATATTTCTGCAAGAAAAAAACTGCCCTTCCTGTCTCTCTGAAAAGCCACAGATCAACCAAATTCCAGCCTGAAACGCTTTTATCCATTGTTTTTTGTCATTTCTGACTGGATTCAGTTACAAAACCTCTCTGCTCTTTCACCAAGGGCCAAGGACACAAAAAAGTACTTACTGTAGACCTGAAAAAAAGAGTCTCACACTGTCACTTTGTAAAATTCGGAAACCTCTTCCCTCCGCCGATTATAGCCCATTAAAGAGTCACTGGTGTCAAGATGATGGCAAAGGATTCAAGTTGTAGAAAGAGGAATGATAACTGGCATTAAAGAGCTGTTTTTTCTATCCAGATTGTGGGCGTCTGAGAGGATTCCCACAGCTTTACAAGTTTACACAAGACTCCACAGTCTCTGTTTGAGCAAATGCAAGAGCCGATCATGCATCATTGATCATGTTTTTGTGCCTAGAAAACATAAACATTTGGTTTTCTGTGATGTACTGCACATTGTTGATGCAAATTCAATTCAAATAAGGTCACGCAATTTACATATACAATATATAATTTCAAAGAAATGTTAGAATTCCATTATTAGACGAATTAGCCAATCGTCATTAATATTATGTGGCTGGAATATATCTGTTTAAATTAATATCTGCATGTGTTGATGGTGGATTGTGCCAAACTGAGGAGGAAAGCTACATCATTTTTGGTTTCTCCCAAGATTTCTTCCTCGTCTAAAGTACAGTACAAATGAACTGTATAATTTATTTTATTTTTACAACATAAAAAAATAAAGAAAATATATATCTATTTTCATATAAAACATGAAAAAATATCTTTACATCTTCTTTACAAAAATATATAGTTATTAATTTATTTAAAATATTAAATATATAATAATAATAATAATAATAATAATATGTAAATTATTATATAAAAAATATTTTATATAATACTTTTTATATGTATACAATATTTATAATAAATATATAAATATTTTTTAATTTATATTAAAATATATACCATAAATACACATAAAAATTATATAAAAGTCAAACCAAACATTATTCAGACACCAGATATAATTTTTTCCTAGTGGGTGCAGGACACTATAGTTCATTTATGTAAGTGAGGATAGAAAAATAAAGTAAACTGTGACATATTATACCCAAAAATTCTTCATAAAGTGGACTACCAGTAAAATTGATAAAAAAAATTTGGGACCAAAATTATTCAGACACTTTGACCTGACCATGTTTTGTTTAAGTGTTTTTTTCTTTAATTGCTAATGCGATCTTTAACACCACAGACTGAATAAAATTAAGCATTGCTTGGTCATTGGTTGACCTGAATTGGTATTATCTAACTGTGTACTTAATTTAACAGCTGACAGCTGATTGGTTGATTGTAATCCATTACATACCTTTCTAGTTATCTGACATTATCAAGATAAATTTGTTCTGGCACAGTTTAACTCTGAGTTATTGTCATATTTTATTACCATTTTCTAAACTACAGCGAATAAACTGTGATAATGTGAGAAAATGTTGAAGGTGTCTGAATAAATTTTGGTTTGACTAAATATAAGAAAATATAAATCGAGTAAAAATGTACAATTTCTAAAATATTCTGTGAAGGGGCTAGTGAAACTGCTGGCGAAGAAAGTAAAAATAGTAGCCACGACGGACCGGTGTAAAAATGCTTGTGGTTGAGCCTCGCTATATGTGAAACATTACTCAATAAACCACTGCGATTTGCATCAATGCACAGCACATCAGCAACAGATTCTAAATGTCAAACTCATGAATAAAAGTGATGCAAGGTTCACATCGGCTGATTTATATCATTAGCCTAAGTTGGATTCCTAGAGCAGACTGTGCATCCAAATCTCTTTTTTCTTCTTTTGACAACATGGCATTTACTGCCTGATCTACATGCTGCTGAGAGTTCACTGTGAAACACCTGGTAAAACAGAACCCGTTTTTACAACACTACCGTATCTGTATAATAAATCATTATTTTGTTCATTAAATAAAACATTTTCTCCATGCAGGTTTCGTTCCATTTACCACAGGAATCAAGAGCCTTTCATCGAACAAAACAATTCGATATGATGCATTTTCATAAGCCTACCTGACACGCTAAAACACAAGCAGAATCTGCATGACAATGTTTTGTAAAACCTTTCTACGCCTCTCTGAGGTGCCTGCTTGTGTTTTTGGTAAACAGAGACTTTCTGCTAATGCGACTTTCTAATGCCACGCTGACACGCAGTAAAAGCAAACTAACAGCGGGGTACCAAACTCTCTCTGTGTCTCCCTTCTGTGCTCTTTGGGTTGTTTTTGTCATTTCTCCTGTGGTGGCCAGTGTGGGCAGCTTTTCAACAGCTGGAGAGCTCCTCTATACAGGGCCTTCAGACTTTAAAAGATGGCATCGAAAAAGTAATAAAGACTGCATTCAAATGTTTACAGCCTGCAATCATTTGGAATAAAGCCTCTCTTTGCTGAAGTTGGACTCAGTATGATTGAGAGAAAAAGAGGGAGCGAATCCAAGGTCAACACACTCGTATGTTTCAAAGGTGCTAAAAGAACCAGGCTGGAACAACAATCCAACTAACACCCCACCTCTTTCAGTCTAGAGAAAAATAACATGGAGGACATGATTATGTTCATCCAAGGACTATGATAAGATCAGAAGATTAAAATAGCTGCTTGAAATATTTGCATTACATGTTTCTGAAATAGTTTAAAGTGTAGTTTAAAGGTGCAATTTATGTTTTGCAGGCCAGTATGGTAGTATTGTGCAAAAACAACTGATTTTAGTTACTGACACCATTGTAGAAATGCTATATTCACAGTCAGCCATGATTCAAGTACTCCACGAGAGAAAGGTGGAGTCACTGAATGCGGCTAGTACACGAATAGTCATGTGATCTCAAGATGGTGGTTGATGAGGCAACCCGCTATAAATCCACCTGCCATTATTGCAATTTTCGATTAAAGTCACCATGAAATCAAAATGGACAATTGCTGTATTTATTATTACTGTTTTATTCATTCACATAATAAAAAATAAAAATAAAATGTGCTCTTGTATATGTAAAGTGCCACTATTATGGCATTTGAAAGGTTCCTATTTTTGTTTGGGAGTCCTCAACAACAGGTTTACATGCATGCAAGGTCAAAAAACACTTTGATTGTCTTAAAATATGCATTTATTTTCACCTTATTGGCTCAACGACTCCCAAAGGATTCGCTCAATGATTCATTTTTCCAAAACCCTCCTTTGCGTGACGCTAATCTGTGGTGATTGGTCAGATGACCCAGTCAGTTGTGATTGGTATACTGCGTGCAGCACATGTCGGAAACAGAATGCCTATCACCATTACTGGATTACGGCTTGTCAAGTGTTGAACATTTTATACAGTGTATGAACAGACATGGCATCAATTTTGCCTTAGCAATTCGAGCCAGAGTCCGACGAGTTGCTGATGAACCAGAAAGTCAATCGCAAACACGACTGGAGCAGGACCTTTCTCAATGGTAAGTGTCAATGTAGTTTATGGCACTTCAGGCCGATTGAACATGCAGAATCGGAGTAAGAATGTCTGAGAAGCGACGTGCTGTAATCTGATTAATCTTGCTGTCTGTCGCCATTTGTTAGTTCAGTGTAACCCGTTACAGAACCGAATTTATTTAGGTGCACTTGTGGGAACTGTATCAAAATGCCAAGCGAGGCTGAAAATACGGGCATTATGCTAATGTTTCGTCTTGACGTCACAACGAAAAAGCTTGGGATTTGTTTAATTGACTCAGAGTCGACTCTTACTTTTGAGAGACAATAACTTTATATACGGTGCACTTACAGATTTAAAACTTTGCAGGATGTTTTCATTCACTTAGAGCTATGTTACACACTACATGAAAGGTAATTTTCAAAAATCCATAAATAACAGGGGCATTTTAATCAAAATAAGTTCCCCTTTATCTCTTCTTTGATGACTTGTTTACTGGTGTGAGGGCGGGACGACCTGTCACTCATATGATATCGACCAATAGCAAACAGCAACCATTCAACCGTCCAATCAATTGCCCATAGGAGTGCAACGGATCACAAAACTCCTGGTTCGGATCATATTACAATTTTTGAGTCACAGATCAGATTGTTTTTCAGATCAGCAAAAAAATAAAAAAATAAATAAAAATAAATTGAGAACTTTGCTTTCCATTTACTTCTTAAAGAATACTTTAAGTAGCCTACTTCTTCGATACACAGCAAAAACTACAAGCCTAACTAATAAAGTTCAAACATTATTAAAGACAAGTGAACAGTCATTAATAAACATAAGATCAAATACACAAATTACAAGCATAGATAAATACAACAGAACAAAATTACAGATAAAGTAAGGTCTAACAGAAGTATTCATGTACAGAAGTACAATAATTAACACTGCATAGTGTTCACTTTATTAAGTGAATATAGAATTTTTGTTAGAACTGTGTTTTGTTGTTTGATTAACAATAATGACATAGACAGCAGCAAGTTTATTAGGCTGCTGTCACTTTAAGACCTAATCTAAACCTAGTACGGATCCAATATAATGATACACATCCAATTTCTCTCTCAGCTGTTTATGTTCAATTAAGACATAACCTACTGTCTTTATGAGAAAACTTGCAGAGACCATTATTTTGAGATCATTGTGTGTCTATGTGTCCGTTCAAGCACAAGGAGACTTGAAAGAGAACTCGATTCTGTGTACTGAATTGAGTTCTCTTTTGCCTCTTGCTGCATTTGAATAGTTTAAAATTGCTTGAATTTTTAAATTGGCAAAACATAGAAACACATGCAATAGATAAAATTTCACTCTATAATGGACATATCACATGCTAGCCAAACCGTGGGGCCTGGTCTGCACAGATCATGGATCAACTATGATCCGTAATTCCCCATTTTCTTATTGGAGAAGCCGTTTCACTCGGATGTATACGTTACAATAGGGAAGATCGCAACTTCCGCTTCATGTCGACTTTAATAGCATAAGCACTAAACGCAATAATATACTAACAAATAAAACACAAAACGAATAGTTCTGGTTCTAAAATCTGATTGGGTAAGTCCTGTTTGAAGCTGTTATAGCACACTGATACTGTGACTAGACCAGCTGTACATAAAATGCGTGAAGTTATGATGTCATAAACAGCCTACAGCAAGGGCTACTGAATTACATTACTTGTCGGAAGAACTGCTTAATAGTAGTAGTCATAAATGTTAATATTTATTAATCACAAGTGTCTTTTATGTTGCTATTGCAGTCGTTTTCTAAAATGAATTGATTTAACAGGTGTTTAATAGGTGTTTTGTGCCTAAACCTTTTAACCTTGTCAATCATTGCACAGCCTCGAGTATCTTTTCGCTTCACTTTAAAACACTAATAAATGTCAAGCTTATGCAATATTATTTAAATCAGTGTGTTTCCACTCCAGCTGTCACTGAGACCACACATAAGCGCAAAGCAAATCGGCCAACAAAGAGACACTACATGAAAAGACCACACAACATGATCATCAGATGTTCACGCATCACATAACAAAATGATTGTCTCTATTCGCTTTCATATTTATGCAAGACATGCACAGATCTGACAATAGCGGTACGGGCTGGAGTGGAAATCAGAATCACAATCATGCCACTGATTTTTAAAATGACAAAATCCCTGTTTGTAACCATCATTCCAAGATGACAAAAGAAGAAAGAACAAAATGAGATTAAGATTGAGATGAGAATAAAAGTTAGTTTGGCTTCACCGGCATTACAGCAACAATTTATGGAAAAAAAACTAGGGCTGTCAATCAATTTAATAACATAATATTTAACTCGTATTAATTACAGGATGTGCCAATTAATCAAATTAAAGTGATCAAATAAATCAAATTACAACCGTCATTCTAAGACAGCAAAAGGAGAAAGAATGAAATGATATTAAATACCCATGGAAAAAAGTGTTTAAGAAATAAAACTAGTTTGGCATCATTGGCATTACATTACATTTAATTAAATTATATTTAATTCATTTTAATTACAGTATGTCTCAATTAACTAATCAAAGTAAATCACAATTAAATTGCATATATTTGCATTATTTTTAATTAAATTGCACTGAATTAATGCTTTAAATTGATGATAAATGCTACAAATGACAAGCACATCAAACATTTAAGAGTATGACATACTCTGCTACAGAGCTGCACGATTCTGGATAAACTGAGAATCATGATTTTTTATTTGGTTTCAAATAGAGATCACGATTCTCCCACGATTCTGAACAGACAACTACACAAAATACCATGTAATTAATTTACTAGAGACAAACTGGTAATTGCTGCAGTCTATTTAAAAATGTATTTGAATTATTTAAAACAAAAAAAAATGGATGATTCAATGGGGCCTATCATACACCCAGCGCAATGCGACACCAGGCACGACGCAAGTGTCTTTTGCTAGTTTCAACCAGACGCGGTTATCATTTTCACATCTAGCGCCACATTGTTTAAACAGCAAATGGACTCGCGCCCATCTGTTTGCCCATGGGCGTGCTGGTCTGAAAATGAGGTGTGTTCAGGCACATTGTTGGTGCGTTGCTATTTTGAGGCAACTAAAAACGACTGCACCATTGACCAACCTATAGGCGGGTGCACAACGCGCGTACACTCTGCTTGTTACACACACAGGGACGCGCACCAGCACACAAACATTTTTAAATATTAAAAATAAAAGGATTCCTCTCTGGAGAAGCGTTCAGTCTTTCCTCTCGCAAATTCCGCCATGTAAATAGCGAATCCGCCATGGTGCAAGCACACCTGGCTTTTAAAGGGAATGGGAGATGAGACTCTGATTGGTTTATTGCATGTTACGCCCAAAACACACCCATTACTCATTAAGAGACGAGGTACAACCCTTTTGGACCATGCGCCTGGTGCGCCGACCGTTTTTTCCGTCATTAAACTAGCAAAAGTGGATTCGGACACACCCTAAGTGCACCTGCGCCATGTGCTTCAGACCATGCACTTAGATCGGTAAAGTAGGGCCCAATGACTCACTGGCTATGTTTACATGCACAACTTTTGTTTCAATCGGACTGAATTCATTCCGATTGATGAATCTGAACGTAGTGTTTACATGAACGCTAAACAATGGATCAGGTTGATGTGCGCGTTTATATGTCACAAGCTTCAAAGTGGAATTGGTTTTTTGACATGCACACTGCACAAAGATGCAGAGTTTCCCACTGTTTGCGCATAATAACTATTCTCCTACATTGGTTCTTCATTTGTTTTAAACAGTAGACTTTATAGTTATCCATTTCTGGTCATAATTTGGAGACAATGAGCATATGAACCGTTGTGCCGTGCTGCTTATATTTATCACGCAGGAAAAAAGCTCCTCCCTACGCCCAAAACCAGTCATCTGTGGATGAGAGTCTGAAACAAGGACTGGTGGGACGTTATCCTGCTCCACTTCACAAACAGTGAGGGAAATACAATTTCAGAATGACGGGACACTCATTTATATGACACTTTATTCAACAGGAAGAGGTCATTACGCCATTTCTACGTCATTGCACATGCGCAGTACTTTCCATTTCGGTTTTTAATCCAATCAAGTGTTTACATGTCCTCTCGATCGGATTAGAAGAGGAATAAACCACCCCTTTCAATCCGAAATTTCATTCAGATCGAGCTCAATCGGATTGATTAAGGTGTTTACATGAAGGCTTTTCAGTCCGATTGAGCCGTCAATCCGATTACTAATGGATTATTTGGTTGCATGTAAACGTAGCCACTCATAAGCCTCGTTCAGACTGTCAGTCCCAAATCCGATTTCTGTGCGTATCCGATTGGATTATATTTAGCAAGTGTGAATGGCAAAAAATCAACATTCATATGTGGTTTGAAATTCAATTCGCATTTCTGGAAAGTAGTCCAGCGCGTTGACATTGTCATGTTGTAAATAAGACAACATCTGTATTGCAAATCAAGTTTTTGTCTTATAATAACACAATGTCATTGCCATAGAAACCAATGCAGATGTTCCAGAAAACAAAAGAGCGCCACGGGACACACAAATCAGATCCAAATCAGATACACAATGTGGACAATAATTTAGATCAGATTCCAAATAAGATCTAAATTAGATCGGATACACAAATAATCGGATTTGGACTGACAGTGTGAACATAGCCATAAATACTTCACTTGTTTCATTACTGGATGAACCAGCGTTTTGAGTATTTTGAATAAATAATTCAATGAAAAATACTTTTTTTTACAGTCACTTGTCACCACCTAGTGGCGTAATGATGTTATCGATACAATTGTTATTTGAAGCATAAAGTTAATTTCAAAAGGTGATTTGCTCTATTTTGATCGCTACTGTAGACATCAGTGTTAATATCTTAACTATAAACTTTATCCCAGTACTTCTATGATCATTTGAATTACTGTGACAGTAATAATGATACTGTGTGGTTAAAAAGTCTGTTTTTGAAGCTGTTTCGTACCTATACAGTCTCTCTCTTGGTCAGCGGCACTGCCAACGCAGATTTGAATGTTCCCCTATGATTTTGTCAAATGTTTAATAGACAGAGGAGAATCACTGACATTTAGGAATAAGATCACGTGGGTGTTTGAATAGACATTGCGATCTTTTAACAATTAATCATGCAGCTCTACTCTGCTATGTGTGTCCCTTCCTGTTTATCTTAGACACTAATCCTGAACATGAATCCTCTGAGCTCATGACATTCAGCTGAGCAACATAAAAGTGTGTGTGATAGACAGCAGGATATTACAGATGTCACTCAGACCAGCGGGCGTCTCTTTTGAGGCCGACATTTCCCTGGTTTAGTGTTTCAGAGTGAAATCGTGTTTCTGTCGCTTAACACAGATACGCCACGCATTTCAGCTGCAAGTCGTTTTCAGTGACTTCAAGGAGGACCACAGACAGCGAGGAACCAATCGACAAAAAAACGAATCCAGCTTGTTTACACACAGACCGAAAACCGGAACACTATTTTAGCATAAAACCTCAAAAGAGTTTCACAGATCTAAAAAAAAAAAAAAAAAAAAAAACTGTCATGTGACTCCACCGTCGTCTGGTTACCGAGACAGAGAGAATGCCTAAAGAAAAACCCTTAAAGTCGAGCTCACCTAAGAGCTTCATTTACACATTAAAGAAGAAAAAACTGGGGCAAGCTATTTTCAGAGCTCAACCTTTCTGCGACTCCAGTGAAAGCTGAGAGGTAAAACAGGTGTTGCTGTGATGCATGGGAGGGCAGGTATCTGGGTTGAAAGCCAGTGGGAGACCCTGGGCTCAGATACAGGCACAGCTAACGAGACACTGGATGAAATGTTGAGCAGCCAGCAACACAGTCTGAACCAATAACAGGCTTCACGGTCTTAGAAATAAAGGCTCCAATTAAAGGGTTAGTTCACCCAAAAATGAAAATTCTGTTATTAATTACTCAACCTCATGTCGTTCCAAACCCGTAAGAACCCTCCATAGACAGCTATTTAATTAACAATTTCAAGCCCCAAAAAGGTAGGAAAGACATCATTAATATAGTCCATGTGACTCCAGCGGTTCAACCTTAATTTTATGAAGCGTCAAGAATACATTTTGTGCGAAAAAAAACAAACAAAAATAATGACTTTATTCAACAATTTCTTCACATCTGTGTCAGTCTCCTACGCTGTTGACGTAGTAAATACAGTCCAGCACTATGCCAGAACGCCGGCTTACCATTGGCCGAAGCTGTTCACGTGAGCACCACGACGCATGCGTGTGATGCTGACACAGGAGCTGACCAACGTAAACCGTGTAGAAGACTGACACAGACGTGAAGAAATTGTTAAATAAAGTCATTATTTTTGTTTGTTTTTTGCGCACAAAAAGTATTCTTGACGCTTCATAAAATTAAGGTTGAACCACTAGAGTCACATGGACTATTTTAACGATGTTTTACTACCTTTCTGTGCCTTGAAAGTGGTAATTACATTGCTGTCTATGGAGGGGGTCAGAGAGCTCTCGGATTTCATCAAAAATATCTTAATTTGTGTTCTGAAGATGAACGAAGGTCTTACGTGTTTGGAACGACATGAGGGTGAGTGATTAATGACAAATGGAATTTTTGGGTGAACTAACCCTTTAAAAGCAAGGAGTTTACAACCTGATGCAAAACAAGAACCGTCTTAATAAGGGTGGGCGATATACCGATTAACCGGTAGAGATTTTGGACTGACGTCTATCGCGGTTACGTTCATGGTCACGAAAGCTTATCGTTTATCGAAAGCTTATAAGCATTGCGGTTTAAAAACAGGTGATTTTAAACCATTGAAGCACAATTAGCAGCGAAAGAGAACTCATTTCAGTATATGCGTGTCTGATAGACTGTTTCTCAGCGCTGTCTGAGAGATGCGCACATGAAGCCGCTGCTCATAAAGCGTGTGAGAACTGAGAACAGTGCTTTTTGGCACCTAATTGGGCTTGAACGGTTAAATACACATACCTACAGTGGGGAGAACAAGTATTTGATACACTGCCGATTTTACAGGTTTTCCTACTTACAAAGCATGTAGAAGTCTGTAATTTTTATCATAGGTACTCTTCAACTGTGAGTGACGGAATCTAAAACAAAAATTCAGAAAATCACATTGTATGATTTTTAAATAATTAATTTGCATTTTATTGCATGACATAAGTATTTGATCACCTACCAACCAGTAAGAATTCCGGCTCTCACAGACCTGTTAGTTTTTCTTTAAGAAGCCCTCCTGTTCTCCACTCATTACCTGTATTAACTGCACCTGTTTGAACTCGTTACCTGTATAAAAGATACCTGTCCACACACTCAATCAAACAGACTCCAACCTCTCCACAATGGCCAAGACCAAAGAGCTGTGTAAGGACATCAGGGATAAAATTGTAGACCTGCACAAGGCTGGGATGGGCTACAGGACAATAGGCAAGCAGCTTGGTGAGAAGGCAACTACTGGTGGCGCAATTATTAGAAAATGGAAGAAGTTCAAGATGACGGTCAATCTCCCTCGGTCTGGGGCACCATGCAAGATCTCACCTCATGGGGCATCAATGATCATGAGGAAGGTGAGGGATCAGCCCAGAACTACACGGCAGGACCTGGTCAATGACCTGAAGAGAGCTGGGACCACAGTCTCAAAGAAAACCATTAGTAACACACTACGCCGTCATGGATTAAAATCCTGCAGCGCACGCAAGGTCCCCCTGCTCAAGCCAGCGCATGTCCAGGCCCGTCTAAAGTTTGCCAATGACCATCTGGATGATCCAGAGGAGGAATGGGAGAAGGCCATGTGGTCTGATGAGACAAAAATAGAGCGTTTTGGTCTAAACTCCACTCGCCGTGTTTGGAGGAAGAAGAAGGATGAGTACAACCCCAAGAACACCATCCCAACCATGACGCATGGAGGTGGAAACATCATTCTTTGGGGATGCTCTTCTGCAAAGGGGACAGGACGACTGCACCGTATTGAGGGGAGGATGGATGGGGCCATGTATCGCGAGATCTTGGCCAACAACCTCCTTCCCTCAGTAAGAGCATTGAAGATGGGTCGTGGCTGGGTCTTCCAGCATGACAACGACCCGAAACACACAGCCAGGGCAACTAAGGAGTGGCTCCGTAAGAAGCATCTCAAGGTCCTGGAGTGGCCTAGCCAGTCTCCAGACCTGAACCCAATAGAAAATCTTTGGAGGGAGCTGAAAGTCCGTATTGCCCAGCGACAGCCCCGAAACCTGAAGGATCTGGAGAAGGTCTGTATGGAGGAGTGGGCCAAAATCCCTGCTGCAGTGTGTGCAAACCTGGTCAAGAACTACAGGAAACGTATGATCTCTGTAATTGCAAACAAAGGTTTCTGTACCAAATATTAAGTTCTGCTTTTCTGATGTATCAAATACTTATGTCATGCAATAAAATGCAAATTAATTACTTAAAAATCATACAATGTGATTTTCTGGATTTTTGTTTTAGATTCCGTCACTCACAGTTGAAGAGTACCTATGATAAAAATTACAGACTTCTACATGCTTTGTAAGTGGGCAAACCTGCAAAATCAGCAGTGTATCAAATACTTGTTCTCCCCACTGTATGTGTCAAAGTGACCATGTCTTTGCAAGTAAACAGTCATTTATGTCTTAAGTGAACATAAACAGTTTACAAAGTATATTGGATCCGTGCAGTCAGTCTTAAAGTGTCTTAAAGTGATATATATATATATATATCACTATATAAATATATCACTATATATATATATATATAGTTTTTTTTGCTTTAAAGAAGGTTTTTGTTCATTAACTTCAACATTGCGTGATACTATTTCAAAGTGATTTCGGTCATTTTGACAGATAAGAAATTGTATTTACCTGTGAAAAAACCTGGAAAAAGACGTGAGGATTTTAGGAGAAAAACGAGAGATTCTTCGTGCATTCCAGTTAATTATTAATAAGATATATCGTAAATTAAATCGGGAGAACAGACCACAGATGTGCAGTATATGTTGTCCTTTTTCATACTGTAACAGTGGAATACAAAGGGGAATAGAAAATAATCATGAGGAAAAGAATGCAGCGACTGAAAAGAGCTCTTGCCATAGATATGCTTGTTATAACATGTCATATACTCATAACGTACTTTCAACACGTTAAAATACCAAGTGTTACGTTATTCTCATGATGTCTGAAAATAAAACATGAAGGAAAATTGACAGCTCATTTAGTCAAACAGCTTTATTTGTTGCGCAACCTTATGATTTGAAATGACTCGTTTCAGTCTTTTTGAATGGAAGCTCACCAAACCGGAAGTGCCGCCCATAATTCAAAACGCAGCAGGCTCGTCAGGAATAAGGTGGATAAAGTAATCAAATGTATAAAAAACAATGCATAGTCTTTACTGTGTAAAATAAATATACATTTAGTCGTATTAAAGTTACAAAAGTGATTTTCTCTCTTTTTTGTTGTTCGATTAGCATTATGACAGCAGGTACATTTGTATACTGTCACTTTAAGACCGACTGCACGGATCCATTATACTTGTGCGTTTTTTCTCTCAACTGTTAACATTCACTTAAGACATAAATGAGTTCTCTTTCGCTGCTAATTGTGCTTCAACGGTCTAAAATCACCTATTTTTAAACCGCAATGCTTAAAAACGCATGCAAATGATAAGCTTTCGTGACCGCGCCGCACAGCAAAGTCACATGAGTGCAAAACCGCGAAAATCTCTACCGGTATATCGCCCACCCCTAAATAAAACAACTGACTGCGCCACTCAAATCTAACTCCCGTTGTAATCTATAGCGTCCATAATAACTTTTATTTGGTTTTTTTTATTAGATAATTTGATGCTGGTAGTGATTTTTTCATGGGCAAACACTGCTCACATTTTCTTCATAAAAATAAAAATCATGAAAATCTAGCTTCAAATGTCAGGAAAGAAGAAAAAAAATCCTGGAAAGAAAATTTCAAGGAGAGAGCAAAGAAAAGAGAATGACTCTAGAAACTCTCCTCTGAGAGACTGGGCTGTATCTGTTATTTATGTGGAGATAGTGTGGACGTCTTGCTGCTTGGACACACCAGTGGGGCTGACCCCCCGCTCCTACACCCCATTAATTTACCTCGCCATCGCTGCACATCGCCATGGGAACCTTATTACTACACTCTCGCACTCTCTAGTCAGCGCCTTTTCTGAGCAGATTCAGTAGCTTTTCAGAAAACAGAGAATGAAATGGGGAAAGAGAGAGAGAGAGAGAGAGAGAGAGAGAGAGAGAGAGAGACCGGCAGAAGCGAAATCAGCCTTCACCTCCAGTGTAGAGGGAGTTGGAGAATAACAACGAGTGAAGCTCAGATCAAAAGACAGCGGTTTTAATAACTTTCAGCCGAGAGGACGGACAAGGCAACAGCTTGGGGGAAAAAAAGGAGGAATATAAGAGGATGCAAGATACAGATAATGATCTGAGCGAACACTGGCCCCATTAGACAGCGAGACGGTTTGTGTGTGTCCACCTGTCTGTGGACGTCAGGCAGCGACCGCCGTGCCGCTTGTTAGAACATGGAAGTTTGTGTCTCAGGGGAAGTACTTGAGCCGGAGGTGGAATCTCTCAGACATCTTTCCCTCTTGTTCTCCTTCCTTCGTTTCTCTCTCACTCCATCTCCTGCCGTGACACTTTCATATTCAGATAAGCCAGGAACAATGGCGCACATGCCTGATTGAAGCATCACGCACATACGCCTCATCACACCGCCTTGTTAGACCGACCAGGGAGGCAGACAAGACAAAGGGACCAACGTCCCACTGTGGGAAATTATCTCAGAGTTTGGATCAGTGCTGCAGAAATGGCTGCTGGGTTTTCGATTTTGGATGCAGAGGTAGAGTGCAATAGTGCCAATTTTTGGAGTGCCCGGCCAATTTTTCAGGCCTTAGTTGGGAATTGGGAAGTGTTTTTCCCATAGGGATTGTTATAAAGACTTCCTTAAAGAGTTATAAGCCATGAGCCAAACCAACAGCTACGAGGTGAATCACAACATTACAAACATCTATTTGAAGCAAAAAATATTTGAAAATCAGAGAAAACACATGCACACACTGGCTTTAATGAGTGAAAAAACTACTATCCCATGAAGCATTGCAAATGACAATCAAATTAAAAACAATGGAGATCAATAGAGAAATATGAAACTATTGATTTAAAGATGTTGATTATATATAATGAAGCTATTTATTGCAATGTATGCAAAAACATGTATGCAAAAATTGACTAAAATGGCTAAAATTAATAAAATAATGTTAAAAAGTAGTAAATAAATTACTAAAACTTAAACTAAAATTAAAATGACAAAATATAAAAATAAAAGCTAGCTCAAAATCAATAAATACTATATATAAATAATACTAAAATAACGATGGATAGAATAGAATCCAAATGAAGAAAATCTGTCTAATCACATTTATTTTAACAGTGTTGTACCTAAAGATTTAATTAATTCCTCTGCTAATTCCATCTCATATTTCCCAAAGTCTGTTTAGCAGTGACTCCCTCCTGTTAATGAACATTTTTAATGACCGAACGTCTGCGATTGTCCAGATAATCCATGCAAACAGATTCTGTTTAACAACTGTGACCACTTTTAGATGCACACTAGCGCTTTGGCTCCTGTTTGGCTGCAGCAGGATACTAACCTGACTTTATGGTCACTCACCGACCACCCACTCACCGCATAGAAACTACTGCTGTAAAAGTGAACAGATTTGTGTCTAGATACGAGCGAGAGTGCCAATGGGCATGAAATCCACAGCCCCCAGAGATGATACAAGATCAGCGTCATAAAAGCCCAGATGGCTGATAGCCTGTGGCAGACCTGCAGGACTATAGATGGCCATTCCACTATGGCCAATTATAGCAATCGCAACGTCTCCCAGGAAAAATGAATGACTCGGAGCGGGCAAAGCTGAAAAATGGTGTGTCCGCGTGTGAGTTTGTTTCTAAACAACTTAAATTGACTGTATGAAAAATGGAAGGAGTACTGCACACCAATGCTTTAAAAGACGAATGCATTGGAAGCGGGCCCAAAGTGTATTCCGTTAATTAGTAGAATAATCTTTATCTGTGTGGTGGATCTCCACGATTCCCAACTAGACTGTATGATCTTCTGGCTAGCTTTGTTGTTGTTGTTTTTTGATATATTATCAGGCTTGTGGTAAGTTAAATCAATAATGTCATTGAGATGCCGGTTCCTGCATAACAAATCAAATAGCTATTATAGGGGAACGTCCTCTTAAAGTTAAACTGTGCCATTTTTTTCAGATGTTCTCCTAAACCAGTGTAATTCATGAGGAAAAAAGGAATGGAAATATCCAATATATCCAATATAAATGTATAGTTATGATGAACTGTTTCATAAGTAAATATTTAATATAACATACACACACATAACAAAGTATTTTTATATAAAGCAAGTACACCGATCAGGCATAACATTAACATTACACCTGAACAGGTGAAGTGAATAACACTGATTATCTCTTCATCACGGCACCTGTTAATGGGTGGGATGTATTAGGCAGCAAGTGAACATTTTGTCCTCAAAGTTGAAAACAGGAAAAATGGGCAAGCGTAAGGATTTGAGCGAGTTTGATAAGGGCCAAATTGTGATGGCTATCTCCAAAACTGCAGCTCTTGTGGGGTGTTCCCAGTCTGCAGTGGTCAGTATCTATCAAAAGTGGTCCAAGGAAGGAACAGTGGTGAACTGGCGACAGGGTCTTGGGCGGCCAAGGCTCATTGATGCACATGGGGAGCGAAGGCTGGCCCGTGTGTTACGATCAAACAGACGAGCTACTGTAGCTCAAATTGCTCAAGAAGTTAATGCTGGTTCTGATAGAAAGGTGTCAGAATACACAGTGCATCACAGTTTGTTGCGTATGGGGCTGCATAGCCGCAGACCAGTCAGGGTGCCCATGCTGACCTCTGTCCACTGCTGAAAGCGGCAACAGTGGGCATGAGCATCAGAACTGGACCATGGAGCAATGGAAGAAGGTGGCCTGGTCTGATGAATCACGTTTTCTTTTACATCACGTGGATGGCCGGGTGCGTGTGCGCCGCTTACCTGGGGAACACATGGCACCAGGATGCACTATGGGAAGAAGGCAAGGCGGCGAAGGCAGTGTGATGCTTTGGGCAATGTTCTGCTGGGAAACCTTGGATGGTCCTGCCATCCATGTGGATGTTAATTTGACACGTACCACCTACCTAAGCATTGTTGCAGACCATGTACAGCCTTTCATGGAAACGGTATTCCCTGGTGGCTGTGGCCTCTTTCAGCAGGATAATGCGCCCTGCCACAAAGCAAAAATGGTTCAGGAATGGTTTGAGGAGCACAACGAGTTTGAGGTGTTGACTTGGCCTCCAAATTCCCCAGATCTCAATCCAATCGAGCATCTGTGGGATGTGCTGAACAAACAAGTCCGATCCATGGAGGCCCCACCTTGCAACTTACAGGACTTAAAGGATCTGCTGCTAACATCTTGGTGCCAGATACCACAGCACACCTTCAGGGGTCTAGTGGAGTCCATGCCTCGACGGGTCAGGGCTGTTTTGGCAGCAAAAGGGGGACCAACACAATATTAGTCATAATGTTATGCCTGATCGGTTATATTAAATACTTACTTTATATATATATATATATATTAAGTCTGTTACATTTCCTATTTTTTTACATTTCCAAATTCACCTGATATTTAAAGGTAAATTGAGCTAGCCTATCTTGTTCTCTTTCTATGAAATGATCCATCCATCCTACATGCATTCCCATCAGTCAGTTTGTAATCAAAAAAGCTCATGCAGGCAATAGAATCAAGGTGTTGGCCGACCACGTGGGCAAAACCTGCTAATTAATCTACTATAATGATGAGGCAGCAGCCGCTCTGGCTGGAAGCCATGCTCACCCCTATAGCACACCGCTGCAGTCCAGACACCCCCAATCTGGCAACCTGCTGTAATTAGGGCCAAGTCGCCTATTTCCCATCACCCTGCATGCTTAGAAATCAATACTTAATTACCTCCAAGCCCTCCCTTTTCAGAAACGCACACTAGCCTGAATAAAAAAACTCAATGTATACAGGAAGCTACTAACACAAAAACACATACAGAAGAATAAAGCCGCCCTCAACCATCCATTTGAACATTCAGGATCTTTTCACCTCATTTTCTCTTTCATCCTTTCCTGCGTGGCCGTTTTCTGTTTTTTCTTTCCTGCCTAAGCTGGAGATTACATTTATGGCAAAAGCACAGTGAAAAATGTGTTTGTGATGATTCTGCATAGGCAAAGAGGTCATAACTCAGTCTTAATGAGAGAGAGAGAGAGAGAGAGAGAGAGAGAGAGAGAGAGAGCAAGAGGAGGCCCAATCAACTGCACTGCCTCTGCATTGCCTCTTCACACATCAGAGATATTACCCTGACTGCCACAGAAAAAATAACACCTGACAAACTGCTTTTTGATGAAATATTAATGATCTAATAACATTAGTCAGCCCTCCCGCTGACCCAAACCTTGATTTTCTGAGGTGAGCTGATTGCGTGTGGCGAGCAGTTTAAAATCAGTGAAGTTGAGGCAGAAACGTCGCATTCAGTCACATGGTATTGGTGATGCATGACGCAGCCGAGAGGGCAGAAGCTCCGAGAGGAAAACACTGCGTCAGGTACAGGATGTTGAATCCCCATGGTAATGATGTAAGCATAAAGTAGGTCACGTCCAGCTGTGATTGGAAACATTTTTTTTTGTTATCTTCTCTCTTTAAAGTGGAAACACTATGGTTATTGCTAACATTTAGGGCTAAGGATTTGAATGAATCCTAAGAATTCAACTTTGGTGCACAATGAGACCTCTGTCACGTGTAGTCTGCATGACACACGACACGATGAAGGAGTAACGCTACAAACAGTAGTCAGGAGATAACCAAGAAAAACGCAGGAGAAAATTAGCAACCCACATTAAACTCAAGTGAGAACTAACAAAGCAATGAACAAAACAGGGAGTACTTACACAGGCTTAAGGGAACACAGGTGAATGAAATCAGTAATCAAGGCGACAAACAAGAAGAACTTAGTACCTATAGAAACGAATAGTGCACAGGAAACACAGGAACATGAACAAAAACAAAAATGAAATATAACAACTCTGACAACCTCAAATCGTGCAGCTTTTTGAAGAGAACTTCACTCTTATCTTTCTAAGCAATTAGACTTACAATTTTCACCTGGTGGACAATAAAACAGGTGGAAAAACCCCATAGACAAACTGAAGGAGGGAATCAATCAAGCTATATCTAGAAACCTTGCGCTACTACACATTTACGTTTTGTCCGAAGCAACTTACAAATGAGGGATAAAACAAGCTGTTAAATCACAGAATAACCACCCAGAAAACCTTAGAAACCACATACCAACACCTAAGAATATTAAAATTCTGTCTGATGCCAATAAAATATTTAAAATAAAAGATTAAAAAAAAGTTTTAAATGCTACAAGCGAATTTAGGTATTACAGCAAAAAAATGTACAGTATAAAAATTAGATTTGGTAATTATATTACATTTAACAGTTATTAAATATTTCATGTTTTTAAAGATTAACTTTAAGTAGCCTAAGCATTGGATGATGGTAATCTTAAATGTAAAAAAAAATTGCATGCACAATTAAATATCCAATATTTACTGATACTAATAAATTAAATTCTGCTGATAAATATGATATAGGCCTAGTACTGATATATTGTACATCCCTATACAAATATGAATAAATCTAACCATTGGGTTTAAAAGTTAAAGTTTAAGTTTAAAAGTCCACATTATTTCAGCTTATTTTTAAAATAAATGTTTAACAGAAAAAAAAGCAACACGCGCCAAAAGATCGTATTAGCTCCGCCCACTCCCATGAAGCACTGTGAATAATCGAGTCAATCTCTCTACGCTCTCAAAATACTTAAATGTTTGTAAATATATGCATATTTTGCAATAAATGTAAAAATATTGTTTATATATATCTCAACATTTTGTAAATGATAGTTTTATGTTTCTCCATAATTTTTAATTTGATTATGCTGTTCGCAATGCTTCATGGGATTGTAGTTCTTTCCCTGACTAAAGCTTGCTTCAAATCAAAGTTTGTAATGTTATTATTCACCTCATAGCTGATTGGCTTGGTTCATAGCTTATAAGTCTTTAACGAAGACCTTTTTTAAATCCCTATGGGAAAAAAAACGAATGGAAAAAAATACCTCCAGAACCAGCGCCGTTGAAAAAGGGGGTGGGTGCTAATGCACTCTATTGGCAACCACATACCAAAACCCTGGCAACCAGACACAGCACCCTAGCAACCAGACACTAAAGCCCTGACTCTAACCATCATGGTGGCACATAAATGCCAATTGATGTTCTTCAGAAAAAAAAGTTATCTTATTTTTTGCTTTTTTTATAAACTATTATGAAAATGACGTTGCAAGCTAGACTTGAACTTGCACTGTCTGCATGAGTGCTAAATATGTGTATAAAAATGAACTGACTTGAGACCAGGATGACTTGGAAGACTGTCAACAAGCTCAGAATGCGGCACCAAGTTACTGGTAATATTCTGGAACAAAAGCTTGTTTTTGCTTCACTCTTTCAATAACAACCATAAAAAAGAATATATTAACAGCTCAATGGCTGAAAGAGTTTCTGGGAGAGCGACTGAGAACTCTAAAAATCAACCCAGCAGCCCCTTCATCTCCCTCCGCCCCAGTGTTCCTGTGCCTCACGGACTAATCCAGGGGCTCAAGAGGTGAAATTAAACCATTATGGCAGAGCACTGGAAGCAGCTTTCATTAAGAGAGTAATAAATGAGCTGCTTTGTTTCTCAGGCTCCTTAAACTCAAACCCGTCTTTCATACCTCCAGATCTTTACAGCCCCTCCGTCTACAACCCAAACACAGACATGGACTCAGGTTTCACCTCTGTTTGGAGAGGCGGAAAGTGTGTGTGTGGGGGTGTGGGGGTGTGGGGGTGTGGGGGGGTGGCGATGGCAAATGAAAAGACGATGGGAAAAAAAGACCAACAAACTGAACAACTGCATCCATTTAACCGAGTATACAGCGGGAGAGGGAGAGTGAACAGAACCAATTACTGGCTGCTCTCTGGGCAGGAAGCAGAACTCTCTGTTGCTGCCTGTGCCGCCTCAAGTTTTAATTAAAATGCTTTCTCTTTCCTTTAAAAAAAAAATGACAGTGCAGGGAAAGAATGAAGACAATGACAAAAACCATTCCCAGTCAAAACAGACCCCACGACGACAACAGGCTTTTGTGAGGTGCTGGGGGAAGTTTGGGAGTTTAAAGTAATAGTTTACTTGAAAATTAAAATTCTGTCATTATTTACTCACCCTCATGGTGTCCCAAACCTCCATGCAGGGCACACAATGATGGCTTCTCACATTCTATAACCGTTCTTTGTCGTTATGCTGGTGTAAATATGCCACCAAGCTATCTACAGTACATTTACTCATTTTGCAGATGCTTCTATCCAAAGCAACTTACGAATGCAATAATGATTTATATGGAGGAAGTGTCATCCAAAGCAAACACCATCCAGCTGATTTGTGATAGTCTTGAAGCATCAGTTAGAATAGGTTGAAAATCATAAACAAATCAGTAACGTTTTGCACCATATGGCATCATCTCCCAGAAAAAGTGTTTATGAAGTTTAGAGCCGCCACTGCAAAATCTCTAGCTAGTATTGTACATACACACACTACCATTCAAAGGTTTACAGTCAGTAAGGTTTTTTGTTTTCTTTTAAGAAATTAATACTTTTATTTAGCAAGGACACTGATAAAAAATTTAAATTGATAAAAAATGGCACTAAAGATATTTAGATGTTACAAAAAAATCAAATGAATGCAGCTCTTTTGAACTTTCTATCATTGAATCTTGAAAAAAAACATTTAAATATAGTGTATTAAAATAGGTTGCTTTAAATAATTTTTGTCGTACGGCAATCCATACAATGAAAGTTTACATTTTGAACATGCTTAATCACAAATTATTTGTGAATAATGACTGTTCCACACACAGCTATCATGTGACTTCAGAATCTGACAATACTTTTATGATGTTTTATTGTTTTTGTCATTTATGGATGTTGACAGCGTCCACGCCCATTCACTTTCACTGTACGGAAAAGAACTGAACATTCCTCAAAAAATCTCCTTTGTGTTTCACAGAACAAAGAAAGCCACACAATAGTGGGGGAACAGTTACATTTTTTTGGGTGAACTATCCCTTTAAGTAGGCCTGAAGCTTGGCCTTAACAACCTTTGGAAACATACCACAATAATCAATTCACCCTGCCACAATCTCTCCTCCGGACACACTGGGGAGGATCCCATATCTGCTGACGGGGCCACTTACCCAATGCGCCATTTGACCAGTCTCACACAGAGAAAGAGAAAGAGAAAAGAAAAAAATGGTGTTCTAGCTCTTTCTGCTGATTGCACTTACATATATTCGCTCTGCCCCCAACCAGGTGACTTTTAAATCATCCGATAAAATGTTTTTTGGAGGGTGGGGGTGGTATTGTGTGACGCAAAGCCATAAATCCAAATGGACAGCGCAGCACTTTCAGAGGGGACTGATTTTTATGGCTTTTTTAAACTCTAAACTCATGGTTCAGTGCAAAAGAGCTGCACTGCTTTCCAGCTGTTTATTATAGTTCTTTTGCCCAGCTTCTCAATGGATAACCTGATAATTGACACAAGATGATTATCATTAGATAACATTATCAAACCAAGTATATAATATTTTCTCATAACCAACTTCTTAGACATGTTTGCAGCTGGACCCAGTGTGATTTTAGGGGACATTTGCCATTCATCTCAGTTCTAAATGTGCACAAACACATGCCCGTTTTGTTTTAACGAGGCCATTTCAGACCTCGTTTGCCAATCTAGTGATGCTGAAAAAGCCACAGAGCGTGAAGTGAGAAAGGAAAATCAGAACCCATAAAAGACATGAAACCAACAGGGCTTTGAGGTCTGCCGATCCCACCGTGATGCCACACACAAACACACACCCCATCGACCATCTGGCTGCCGTGTCTGGAGAGTACAGAGATCTCGGAGGACCGAAGATGGTCTCGCTGAGCTGCATCACCCAGATGCCCTGAAGCAATTTATCAGGGTCCAAAGCTGCAGCAGGGAGAGTGTAGGATACATACATACATAGATTGAAACACCTGGATACTTCAATCTGATTAATGACAACCCAAACTACCCTGTTAGCTGGTCACCAGTATATGCTGTGTTTTGGATGCTGACGTCACCACCAGGCTTCTTAACCAACAAAACTAATCTTTGATTAACCAGCTTCATAGTAATGCTGATACACAAGCTAAACTGGCACTATAATAAAGCTGTAACGATATCGTGGCCAAAATAATTCACAATAATGATGTTATCACAATATCTAAAATTTAAAAAAAAATAATCAATGCCATTCATCTTTAACTTTGTGTTTTCACCCAAAATACAAAATAAATCTCTCTAAAAAGAGTCATTTTATGACTAATGTCAAGGTGCAATACTGCCACCTATGCTGGAGACTCAACCAGATAGCTACTGACACTTGATTATTTAAGATATTATCATGTAGTATTAACATAATATCAATATTTTATCAGTTATCATCGATACCAGTATTTTGCGACACCCCTACACCAAACCAGCATTTACCAGTACCAAGCTCAGCTAAGATAGCAATAAACAGCATAAACCAGCCTGAATCTACATGAATTTAGGCTGGCCATTTCAGCAGGGTATGCAAACTAAGCAGTGTGCTTTAATCCTCCTAAATCTATATTTTTGGACATTTCTTGGATAGTCACCTTATAATGAACTCAACTGCTGGAGCTGTCAGCATCAGAAGAGTTGCTCAATTTAAAAGTCAAATGACAGTCAACACACATAATGAAAAGCAAACAGCTGTATTGCATTTAAAAATCATCAGGTCAGCACATCCATACAGCCATGGCGGCCCATTGACCCTCACATTAATATTTAATAGAGATTTAAGTCTGTGTCTTTAGTCTTTTTGAGAAGAATTTCGACAAGAGGGAAAAAAACCTCTTATCTCTTTCCATCATCTTTCTGAGCAAGCATTCATTTAGAGAGAGATGAGCGATCTCATTTGCAGGTGCATTAGTGCTTTTCGCTCGCTGCTCTCTGAGCCTCAGACGCTGCTGACAACGATATGGAAGATAGAGGAAACACGAAAACGTCCTTTAACCCCTCTGTGCACAAAGATGACTCAGTCTTTTAATGATGAAGAGATTTATAATAAACCGTACAAGAACAACTTCTCTCCCCCTTAGCCTCTGTGCGTGTGTGTTTGCGCAGTATTGCTGCTTTTGCTTTATCTGAAATACTTGATTCTGATTGGTCAATGGCAGCATTCTGAGGTAAAATGTATTTGCATAACGACTACTAATTTGAATTGTGTCTATAATGAACCAAATCATCAATATTAATCAATATTTCAAACAAATTAATGTGTTATTTTAGAAAGTAGCAGAGTAATAAGTGGGATATTATTACAGTCAGCTCCATTGTAAAATAAGAGATAGATAGGTGAAAAAGAACATGGTGGTCATCCTAAATCTCAGCCAGCATGGCACAGCAAGAGAGGGATAAGATGAATTTGCATGCCATGGACAAGTAGAAAAAAAGAGAAAGGGAAATAGGAAAAGTGTGGTCAGCATCTGTAGCTCATTATTCACATCAGCTGCAGTAATTTCCAACACACAGACCTGTCCACCCTTAAATAAATTATGGGCACATTGTGTGCATTTAGTCGACTGCATGATAGAGATTGATTGAAGAGAAAGCATGAATAAATCTTCACACAGACAAAAAAAACACAGATGAATGTCTGCATGTGTTGTAACTAGGGTTGTCAATAGATTTAACTATTAAAATGCAATTAATCAAACTATCAAATTTAAATATATAATAATATATTACTGTAATTTTACACTATAATACAAAATTATAATGTAATAAAAAATATTTTTCACAGACAGGGCTTAGATTAAGCCAGGATTAGGCCTTAGTTCAATTATGACACCTTAGTAGCTTTTATAAACATGCCTTAGAAAAAAAACATTGCTGGTGTGCATCTTAAGACTGACATATTTTAAAGGTGTGTTCACACTTGTAGTTTAGTTCACTTGGTTCATGTGGTCCGGACCAAAAAAAAAAAAACATTTAGTCCTGGTCCGCTTAGCGTTCACAGTGGCATTTTAACACAGAAACTAAAGATGATTGGTCAGCTTTTATTATATATATTTCGTGACGGAACTTACCGAACATCCAAAACAATGCTGTATGCTGGGCTAAATTGCTTGTTGTATGTGCATTTCGTATATGACGGCATTTTGACCAGCTGAGAACTCGTAAAGAGCTTATAAAATGTGAAAAGGAGTCAAATCAGCAGCAGGAATTCCATCATCACACACAAAACGAAGATCTGCTGCGAGGAGACGCGGTTGTTCTAGCGACTATGACGAGACAAAAACAGGTATGCCTTTTTAGGGTCGCATCTTGTGACATCATATCCTGTTTTTGGTTTGATTACATGTCTTTGGTCCTTGTTGCGTTCATATTTCATTCGAACCGCACCAGAGTTAGTTTGGAAGCGGACCGAGACCCATCTTTTCAGGGGTCTCGGACTGCTTGTTTGGTGCGCACTAGGGTTCGGGCATCAGCATTCACACTTATTCAAATGAACCGCACTAACAGAGCAATCGCACCAGAGTTTGTTTTAACCGAACCAAATCTGCCAAGTGTGAACACACCCTAAGATATGTCAGTGCAAGTTGCTTTCAGTTAAAACAGCTCAAATAAAGCAAACAGCTAAGGGGCTGTTATAAAATCACTGTAAACCACGGCTTCACGAGGCTTATTGCTTTTATAAAACGGTTACCACACAATACAAATATTAAAGCCAAAATATATGTATCAATGCAACAAAATAGTCCCTGACCATGACCAGCTACCACTGATCTATATAAATGTTCTCTATATAGATCAGTGACAGCAACTGAAGTTACATTATTACGCCATTAGATGGCGGCAAAGACTGTCCTCATGAGTGAGTCACTCAATAGTGAAGACTTTTATACTGAAAGGACTAAAACTTGTGTGAACACAGGGAAAAAGATGCAACTGGCAAATGAGCGCTGTCACTGTGAGGACACTGGAAAACCCCTTTACTGTTAAAAGGACAAGATATTGCAGCGGACATTCAACAGATTTTTTATTATGAACATAGGACTGACCTTAAGGAATATGCTAAATCTGAATGCGGGTAATACACTCGGTCACTCAATCTCTCTCTCACAATAATACAAGCTACAATGAGAACAAACGTTGCTAAGAGTGGTTGCAAGGGTGTTGTGCAGTGATACAGAGAACCGTTGGGTGAAACGGTCATAGCCGTGTTTCATCGTGAATAAACACAGCTATTGACCAATCAGAATCAAGGACTGGAACTAGGCTTGCTGTGATAGTCGGTGTTGCCGGTGTTACATCACATTTTATAGATTTTTATAGTAATAAAATCATTTAGTTCAGTTAGAGAACAGACACTACAATTAAAAACTGAACGTGTCTGCTTAATGAAGCGTGAGCCGAACGAGAGTCGCAGCACAAACGCAGCAGGAGTCAGATTTCATTCATCACGAGAGCGAAGAGCTGACAGACAAGATGATCGCGGAAGATTTGGTTTCGAAGCGAAATGTAAAAGCGCCTATTTAAGTGAGTTTGTCATTATACTGTTTTGTTGTTGTGTTTTTCATTAAGAATAATAGGCTAATGAACCCACAATTCAAGCAACCCGCCCCTGAATTGGCGCTAATTCTATACCGAAAGAAAAATGTGCACGGCCGCACAGGTGTACGCGTTTACGGCCACACTGTCATTCACGGTGTGTGTCCAGTCTGGCGTGTTTTCAGTTCATGCCTATGGAAGCTTAATTTCCATAGGAATTCATTGAAAACACTCGCTTTGCTCCACACCGTTATGAATGCCCGAGCGGCTATGCGCATTTTTACTTTCGGTTTAGAATTAGTGATTTAAAAGCCCCCGCTGGTGATACCGGTATTACCGGTGTTGTCACACGTCGATTAACCGGTGGGAAAATTTCCTCACCGTAACATCCCTAACTGGAACTAACCGTTTTATAACATACATTTTAGTCTGGGACTAGCTTAAGCCTCGTCTGTGAAACCAGGGGAAAATATATAAATAATTTATATAAATTGTATATGTTTAAATATATATATAATTTAAATAAATATTATCGCAACTGAAAAATTATTTACTGACTATGATACTTAGCTGACAGGTGATTTGAGGTCAGCTAAGTACAACACAGTACCATCTCATGGTAGTACCATCTCCCTGCAGCGAGTGTGGATAAACTCCACTGGGTTCCTTTGTCTCTGACAGAACAACAGTGTTGAGAGTTGGCTCAGGCTGAGGTGAAGTCATTTGATAAAAGAACTCTGACTGCAGCAGTAACGGAGGACAGAACGAGTGACTTCAGATAAGGCTTGTTTATTTGGGCCAGTGATGTGGGAACAAGGACTTCAGCGATGCACTTACTGACATGACCACACTCTCAGACCTCTTTAAATGGTGAGAGCTTGACCGAGGGTTTGGATGTCTGAGTATGTGTATTTGATGTTTCCACAGAGAGATAAAATGTCAACATGACAGTCCAATCGAACCTGCACTTAAAATCCTGACTAAGCACTTAAATCCTCCTAAACGCACATCAACAGCAAACAGACATAAGAAAGCGAACTTGAGTAAAGATCATCATGGCATTCTTCAAAATGAAGCAGATTTTTATAACCTTCATCAATTTCTAATCAACTCAACTAAAAATGTAAATAAAACTCGATGATCCACACATCATCTATGAAAGTCAACCCAACTTACTATTGTAATGTGACGCATTTCTGAGCAAAACAGGATATAAATGTAAAATAAAAAGTAAACCAGATTAGATAAAGAACTGATTGAATTGCACAGAAGTGAGCGTTTCGTATCAAAACTGAGCCAGATGTTTGAAAGTGAGAGGTAAAAACGATAGGGGTGTTGAAATTAATAATTTCTACGATGTGCACGATTCTGCATCGATGACCATAATCGATTATAGCCTACTGACGTTTCTCTGACGTCATTCGTCACATACACATTTCTCGCGCTAGCGTAAAATGGCAGAGGGAGGTGAAATGCAAAAGCGAGTAATAAAAAAATGCACCCACTATTTTAACATTTACAGCATGTGAGCGTGTGCGTGCGAGTGTGCGTGCGAGTGTGCGTGCGTGCGTGCATGCGCGCGAGCATGTGAGGATGCAATGCATCGTGGTGCATTGTGATATCGAATCGTTGACATGATAATCGCAATCGAATTGAATCGTGAGACCAGTATGGAGGCTTGTTTCCACCACAGAATAAAAAATAAAAAAGGTAATTGCGACTTTTTATCTCGAAATTCTGACTTGTGAGATATAAACTCGCAATTGCGAGATATAAAGTCAGAATTGTAAGATATAAATATCTTTTTTCCCTCAGAATTGGACTTTATAACTCGCAATTCTGACTTTATAACTCGTAATTGCGAGTTTATATTTCACAATTCTGAGAAAAGAAGTCAGGATTGCGTGAAATAAAGTCAGAATTGTGAAATATAAACTCGAAGTCATAATTGCGCGTTTATATCTCACAGTTCTGACTTTATATCACGCAGTCCTGTATTCGTTTCTCAGAATTGTGAGATATAAACTCGCAATTGTGAGATAAGAAGTCGCAATTTTATTTTGTGGCGGAAACAAGCATGCATAGACCAGTGACGATTCACACCCCTAAAAAACGAGTACTTTGTGATTTCTTTCAGTTTTCACATTCTGATAAAAGATTAAGAAGCAAGTAATGTGCACAGATGAATCATGAACAATAAAGACCTAAAACAAGAAAATCATGGGGTCAATCCAGACCAGACTGTGTATTAATGTACTTGGCTAACAGGATAATAATAAATAATAATCTTAAATGAAAAGAAAAAAGCTACACTGCAAAAAATGCTTTTCTTACTTAGTATTTTTGTCTTGTTTCTAGTCCAAACATCTAAAAATTCTTAAAACAAGAAGCATTTACTAGGCAAGCAAAAATTATTGTCTTGTTTTGGGGGGAAAAAACTCAAAATTAAGTGAGTTTTTGCTTAAAATAAGCAAAATAATCTTAATTCAAACAGAAAACAAGATTATTTTGCTTACCCCATTGGCAGATTATTTTTCTTATTTTAAGCAAAAACTCACTTAATTCTGAGTTATTTTTTCCCAAAACAAGACAAAAATTTTTGCTTGCCTAGTAAATGCTCCTTAATGTAAGAATTTTTAGATATTTGGACTTAAAACAAGACAAAAATACTAAGTAAGAAAAGCATTTTTTGCAGTGTATATATTTATTCATGTTTATCGCCTTGTAACATTACCTGATTTACGCATTAGTAGTGTTTCAAAATTGCAATTGCATGTCCGCATTCATAATTCATCACATTTATGGCGTTATTAGGCCTGCTGGTGAACTGCGCTCACTGACGCATGGAAACGTGTCAAAACGTGTCACTCCACTTTCCACTAACCCAGATGGTCCCCCAGACCCTCATCTTCCTCTCTCTCTCTCACACACACACACACACACACACACACACACACACTTTTGCTTTTTGTCTCCCTCCCCCATCTCTTTCATCCGCTCTCTCGCCTTCCGAGGCGCACATGGCTTTGACACATTGTTTGTGGTCACCGGGCTGGTTTGGCAATTAGTAGCCATAATCTGATCTGACTGATATAGGCTCAAGGAGAGGCTAATACACACAAATCTACCACAGCAAACACACTTTAAACCACAAAGGCCAATTGCCTTTCAATTAGCCACTATAAGAAGAGATCACTAACCTCGTTCCCTCCATCTGCTGCCTTCAGACACACTTCAACCTGAACGTGGGAGGGGGGACTCTCCTAAATGAATTTCAACAACACTTTTGTCTGTTCTGAATGTCTGAAAACTAAATCAGACACATTAGAGCTTGCACAGACATCATTTAGTGCTGATTGTCTGTGCTAAATCAGAGAGCGTTTGGCTTGTGATGCAAAAAAAAAGCATGTGCTTAGGCAAAGCGAGTTACCGAGCAGCAAAGTGTTGAAAATAAAACTGTGTGAACTGTGAACTAAACACAGACTTATGCAATACCTGTACGAGTGTTTGCAGACAGGACAGGCAGACAGGTTGTGTGATGGATGGAATTGGAGAGGCAGTGGAAAAGGAAACAAATAGAGAATCCCTTCATGTTGGCTGTGTGTTCATTACTGATCTGGAGACCAATCTCATGACACACACACACACACACACACAGCATGCCGAACCGAACGTCTGATTTCTGGCGCGGCTGCAACAACCAGTCAACCACCATCTGTCAAATGCCAGACAAGGAGGGAATTTTTTTTTCCCTCGCTCTCTCTCTCTCTCATTTTTGCTGTGTTTCTGCTTGATTTTCGGAATAAATTATTGACGTGACCAGAATACAACACAATACTGGTCTTCATCTGTGGTTTGTATTCACAGAATTTAAATGTTCCTGAACCCATCCAATGCGGGTTTGTCAATTAAATAGATCATTTTCTTTTTTAGGTGAACTATGTCGTTATTTGTTCACCCTCATGTAATTCCAAACCTGTTTAGCTTCAGTGGAACACAAAAGGAGACGCAGAATGAAAGTCACCATCCACTTTCATTGTATGGAAGAAAATACAATGAAAGTGCATGGTGACTGAGGCTGTCAGTCTCATCTAACATCTAACATTTTTCTCATCTCCTTTTGTGTTCCATAGAAGAAAGCAAGTCATACCGATTTTTGACGATGTAAACAAAGAGTAAATGACAGAATATTCTGGGTGAACCATCCTGAATGTGTGGTTACATTCTTGTTTCTTGGTTTTTTTTTTAAGAGTAAAGTGTATTATAAAAAGTCAGTTAATTTTTACTGCCCAAAATCACACCAAACCAAATGATACCACCAGTCAGTTTCCAAAAATATTATTTTCTTTTTTTCCTCC
The DNA here is from genome assembly GCA_039654105.1 of Coreius guichenoti. Taxonomy (NCBI): domain Eukaryota; kingdom Metazoa; phylum Chordata; class Actinopteri; order Cypriniformes; family Gobionidae; genus Coreius; species Coreius guichenoti. The sequence continues at coordinate 8,417,286 of CM077175.1, forward strand.
AAGAAAAATTTTAAATAAAATGACATGTCTAAGCCTTTCAGATCATACTGCACCTTCAGAGTATCTTCAGTAAACATCTTAAGGTTACCAAGTATCCTTTACCCACACATAAATGCTGTTATTATGTAGCTGGTAGACCATTTTGAACCAGCAACAAACCGGCTAGTCATAACAGCTTAAGGTGAGCAAGATGGTTTCTCTGCTCCTGACTGGACATTAGCGAGTCCAAGATGGTCATGAACTGGTTTTTAGCTGGTCCAGCAACAGCTTCACACCAGCTTAAGGAATAATGTTTGCTGGTTGAAACATACAATGACCTACTATGTTCTTTACCACAGTTACCATGTTAAAATCCAGCAGGGTTTAAGTAAATTAATCCAACCAGTTTAAGTCCTCTCATTCATTCCGCAACATTCAGCACCACGACCATCCCGCGTCTGTGGAACCGCCACAGAAACTCCTTCTCAACTCCGGTGGATGCCATAAAGATCTTTTTCCATACTCAACTTAGTCCTCACGAACATATTCCACCGCTACCAGACATTTACCTGTCAAACCTGAAGCGCGCAGCGCGCGTAACACACTCCACGGAGCGCGTGAAACATGTTTGAGACAAACATCCACATATTTACCTTCCATCGCGAAAACGGCCGTTACAGCACACAAAGTCGTTATTAATCCCACAGTCATGGTAAAAGGCATTGGCCGCTGCCGCGGTGTCCCCTTGATTTTGGAAAACCGGACGGCGTGGGGCGCGCGTAAAATCCGTCACTTGTCACGAAGGGTGATATTCCAGCGAGCGAGCGGCGTGGAGTCACATCGCAGTCAGTAGTAAAAGAGTGAGTGGATGCTGCCACGGACGAGGAGAGCAGAGATGAGAGCTTGGGAGAGACTGACCCCCCCAAAACCCCTTTAAAACGTACTGACCAATCAGAGACTGCGAGCCGAAAACCACCAACCAATCGCAGACATTCTCTTCTTGCAGCATGCATTGTTATTCAAAACAAAAACTTTTCAGCGATTCTCTATAAGGTGAAATACGTCTTCGGTTGGAAGGGAAATAGCGAACTCAGGTGGCCAAAAACGGAACTTCATATTTTATATTCAAAGCTCACGCCGATGAAAATCACTTCTCTCAGGTGCTTTTTTTATTTTGTTGTCATTTGGTGCCACCTAAATCGCAGATGATTAAACTAGATGCTTCTCTAAATCAGTCTTTGAGTATTATACAACACGTTGTTTTTTGACAAAAATCTTTTGCATGAAACTGAGTAGGTGACTAACATAAAACATTTTTGAAGCAATATATAAAAGCATTAATATAAAAAAATGTATATGTTATATATAACAATAATAAAATTACATTTAATAAATAACTTTAGGGCCGTAACCACCATGGACATTGAGGGGGACAAGTCACCCCCTAAAATTAGAAAATGGCAAATTGTCCCCCCCAATATTTGATATTCTTGATGCTGCTCTGCTGTACTCACGCACATCACGCACCGCTCTGTTTGTTATTAGGATGACAAAAAATGTTAAAAGTTACATTTTAGGCTGGTTTGCCAGCAGTCTGGCAATGTTCAAATGACTGAGGTGGCCAATCATCAACGATTTTGCTACCATGAGTTTTATATTAAGTTTTATAAATCCACACAGATAACTATGTTCTAATGGGCATTATAACAAAATTAAAAGTGATCATAAACTTATTCATTTTTACTGATCATAATTCATGGCTACATTTAGAGCAAGAATAAAGCATGTTTCCCTGGAACATAATTCAGGTCTAAACAGGTGAAAAGTATTTGTCTAAAGACAGATTTGGCCCTGGTACGCGCCTCTTCTCTATGATGACTGATGGTTTTAGAATAAGCGTTTGACATGAAACTTTATAAAAATGACATGTTCTGGGGTTGCTCTTGCAACAGGTCTGTCAGGACGAATAAATCAAATAGTTCCTTGTCTCTCTAATCATCTGGGTACGCTGTGGTAGTAAATGATTTGAAAGCAATAGAAGTAGTAGGCCTGACATAAAACACAACGTCTTTCATCATCCTGCAAGACTCAAGCCCAAAGGTAGACGGCAATTACGACTGAAGTAATCTGCAAAGTGAAAGTGGCGTTCAAGTAGCCGGACGATTGGAAGAGAGATAGAGAGTGAGTCAGAGAGACCATATGGTTGATACAATTAAGGGGAGGTACAGGTGAACACACTCTCGCCTTTCCTTCAATTCCTTCTTTTCCTTCAAGCCTTAATGGGATTAAAATAAACTTTGAAGCAAATAAAAACAAGATTGTGACAACCTATTTAAGCTTAAAATATATAAAATATGAATAATAGTATTACATTTGCATATAATGTAACAAAATGTGTATAGTATCAAAATGAGGAAGACCCAACAGAAAATGTCACAATTCTTCTTTTTTTTCCTCTTCTGTTTGGTTTTAAAATGAAGGCCAGATCATTTCACTCAAAAGGTTATTTAATAAAATAATGTATATAAATGAAGACACTTTTTGATCAAGAAAAAATGGACCATAAAATTACATGGAAAAAAGTTATATATAAATATCGCTCTGATAAATAAAGGATCTCTGTCATTTTAATATAAGACTAGATAGATAGATAGATAGATAGATAGATAGATAGATAGATAGATAGATAGATAGATAGATAGATAGATAGATAGATAGATAGATGGTAGACAGACAGACAGATAGATAGATAGATAGATAGATAGATAGATAGATAGATAGATAGATAGATAGATAGATAGATAGATAGATAGATAGATAGATAGATGGTAGACAGACAGACAGATAGATAGATAGATAGATAGATAGATAGATAGATAGATAGATAGATAGATAGATAGATAGATAGATAGATAGATAGATAGATGGTAGACAGACAGACAGATAGATAGATAGATAGATAGATAGATAGATAGATAGATAGATAGATAGATAGATAGATGGTAGACAGACAGACAGACAGACAGACAGACAGACAGACAGACAGACAGATAGATAGATAGATAGATAGATAGATAGATAGATAGATAGATAGATAGATAGATAGATAGATAGATAGATGGTAGACAGACAGACAGATAGATAGATAGATAGATAGATAGATAGATAGATAGATAGATAGATAGATAGATAGATAGATAGATAGATAGATGGTAGACAGACAGACAGACAGACAGACAGACAGATAGATAGATAGATAGATAGATAGATAGATAGATAGATAGATAGATAGATAGATAGATAGATAGATGGTAGACAGACAGACAGACAGACAGACAGACAGATAGATAGATAGATAGATAGATAGATAGATAGATAGATAGATAGATAGATAGATAGATAGATAGATAGATGGGTGGATGGACGGACGGACAGACAGACAGGCGGACAGACAGACAGACAGACAGACAGACAGACAGACAGACAGATAGATAGATAGATAGATAGATAGATAGATAGATAGATAGATAGATAGATAGATAGACAGACAGACAGACAGACAGATAGATAGATAGATAGATAGATAGATAGATAGATAGATAGATAGATAGATAGATAGATAGATAGATAGATAGACAGACGGACGGACGGACGGACGGACGGACGGACGGACGGACGGACGGATGGATGGTAGACAGACAGACAGACAGACAGACAGATAGATAGATAGATAGATAGATAGATAGATAGATAGATAGAATATAAGTTTGTCTTTCTTTTTCTTTCGTTTCAATTTGACTTGATTAAGAATGAACAATTAATATATCAGTATCACTGTGCTTAAAGTACTCATCAACATAAATAGTTTTTATGTTTATGTATTTCTCCTGTAGAGCTACACTAAAAAGAAAACAGAAAGAAAATCAAAGCAAAACCAAAACTACAACCAAGCTAATACACTCCTGACATGTATGTCGCCTAACCAGTCACCAGTTACCCTTTACCTGGGTCCTTCTGAAAGCAAGTGTATGCTTTCTATATGAACCATGTCTCCTTAATTAACATTGTGAAATGTTTTGGTGTTAACTGGAGCTCTATTCATTAGCACACGGAGCTTAATAAGCAGAGGATGTAAATGAGTTCGAGCTGGCTGTGCGCAGTGGGCCACTGCTGGGGAACCGCTGTTCTCAAGCACTGACTTCACAAGACTACGAGCGAGACAAAAACAAAACCGACCTGTCAGGTGAGCACCACACACACACACACAAATGTGTGCACCTCTAGGTTTGTGAGATGTACGCAGCCAAACGGGGTGTGCATGTGCCTTTCCCAGTGCCAGCAGAGTTGTTCTGAGAATTGCGTGTGCATGCTGAAGCCGTCATTATCTTCATAAGGGCAGGAGGAAGACATTTGCATTCAAATTGGACTCTAATTGCCCTGCAAAGTCAGGGACATTTTATAATCATATTTATGCAAACAGCACACGTCACAGTGTCTACTCTCTCTCACTCCGTTCCCTCGGATTCAATTTATGTAACACACTGCTCACATGATTTTAGCAGTATGCATAGTATGCAAATGTTCATATGCATACATTAGCATGGAACCACCCCTACATTTGTCGATGGAGCGGAGAAAACATTATGGAATACTGTATCCCACAATCCAATGTATTCGACCTGACCTACCTTTACAGTGTGACAAATGAACCAGAATTATGATTTTAACATGTCTTTTTTGACCTACTTGATGAGACTGCCGAAAGTTCATACATTTTACACAAAATCAGATAAGAGGCTGCACATAGCCAGGTAATGTGACAGGATACTAAGCATTACATAGTGTGTCATTTTTTCTGAGGGGGGGGAAATTGGATGAGAAAATAATTGACAGAACAGAAATGAGCATACCTTGACCAACATATGACATTATTATTATATCAATAATCATGAATAAATGCACATAATTTCGCAAAAAGTGTGTGTATACAGTGGGGAGAACAAGTATTTGATACACTGCCGATTTTGCAGGTTTGCCCACTTACAAAGCATGTAGAAGTCTGTCATTTTTATCATAGGTACTCTTCAACTGTGAGTGACGGAATCTAAAACAAAAATCCAGAAAATTACATTGTATGATTTTTAAGTAATTAATTTGCATTTTATTGCATGACATAAGTATTTGATACATCAGAAAAGCAGAACTTAATATTTGGTACAGAAACCTTTGTTTGCAATTACAGAGATCATACGTTTCCTGTAGTTCTTGACCAGGTTTGCACACACTGCAGCAGGGATTTTGGCCCACTCCTCCATACAGACCTTCTCCAGATCCTTCAGGTTTCGGGGCTGTCGCTGGGCAATACGGACTTTCAGTTCCCTCCAAAGATTTTCTATTGGGTTCAGGTCTGGAGACTGGCTAGGCCACTCCAGGACCTTGAGATGCTTCTTACGGAGCCACTCCTTAGTTGCCCTGGCTGTGTGTTTCGGGTCGTTGTCATGCTGGAAGACCCAGCCACGACCCATCTTCATTGCTCTTACTGAGGGAAGGAGGTTGTTGGCCAAGATCTCGCGATACATGGCCCCATCCATCCTCCCCTCAATACGGTGCAGTCGTCCTGTCCCCTTTGCAGAAAAGCATCCCCAAAGAATGATGTTTCCACCTCCATGCTTCACGGTTGGGATGGTGTTTTTGGGGTTGTATTCATCCTTCTTCCTCCAAACACGGCAAGTGGAGTTTAGACCAAAAAGCTCTATTTTTGTCTCATTAGACCACATGACCTTCTCCCATTCCTCCTCTGGATCATCCAGATGGTCATTGGCAAACTTCAGACGGGCCTGGACATGCGCTGGCTTGCGCAGGGGGACCTTGCGTTTTAATCCATGACGGCGTAGTGTGTTACTAATGATTTTCTTTGAGACTGTGGTCCCAGCTCTCTTCAGGTCATTGACCAGGTCCTGCCGTGTAGTTCTGGGCTGATCCCTCACCTTCTTCATGATCATTGATGCCCCACGAGGTGAGATCTTGCATGGTGCCCCAGACCGAGGGAGATTGACCGTCATCTTGAACTTCTTCCATTTTCTAATAATTGCGCCAACAGTTGTTGCCTTCTCACCAAGCTGCTTGCCTATTGTCCTGTAGCCCATCCCAGCCTTGTGCAGGTCTACAATTTTATCCCTGATGTCCTTACACAGCTCTCTGGTCTTGGCCATTGTGGAGAGGTTGGAGTCTGTTTGAGTGAGTGTGTGGACAGGTGTCTTTTATACAGGTAACGAGTTCAAACAGGTGCAGTTAATACAGGTAATGAGTGGAGAACAGGAGGGCTTCTTAAAGAAAAACTAACAGGTCTGTGAGAGCTGGAATTCTTACTGGTTGTTAGGTGATCAAATACTTATGTCATGCAATAAAATGCAAATTAATTATTTAAAAATCATACAATGTGATTTTCTGGATTTTAGATTCCGTCTCTCACAGTTGAAGAGTACCTATGATAAAAATTACAGACTTCTACATGCTTTGTAAGTAGGAAAACCTGCAAAATCGGGAGTGTATCAAATACTTGTTCTCCCCACTGTATATATATATATATATGTGTGTGTGTGTGTGTGTGTGTGTGTGTATGTATATAGGTTATCCTGCAACTTTGCAAATTTCAGTTTATTTCCGTTAATTCCCATTAAAGGGGTCATGAATTGCATTGTTTTATTGTTTTATAATGTTTCCTGTGGTGAACTTATAATGTTAGTGTGATTTTTACATCAAAAATTGTAATAATTTAGAAATAAAAGGCATTTTTCCTACCCTGATTTTAGCCCTCTGATTTAAATGCAGTGTCTGCTGTGAGACTTCAGTGTAAACGCCCACTGCTGTGATTGGGTAACATCTTTTTTTTATATGAAATAGCAAAGAATTACATTTAAAGGGTTAGTTCAGGGTAATTCTGTCATTACTCACCCTCATGTCGTTCCAAACCTGCAAGACCTTCCTTCATCTTTGGAACACAAATTAAGATATTTTAATGAAATCGGAGAGAGCTCTCTGACCTCTCCATAGACAGCAATTTCAAGGCCGCCGGCTCACCATTGGCCAATGCTTTTCACGTGAGCACCACGACGCATGTGTGTGATGCTGACGCAGGAGCTGGTAAATGGTGAGCCGAACTAGGACTGTATCTAGGCGCTGCACTGTATGTGACAAAGACGAGAAGAAATTGTTGAATAAAGTCATTATTTTTGTTTGTTTTTGAGCACAAAAAGTATTCTCGTACTCTCGCTTCATAAAATTAAGTTTGAACCATTGGAGTCACATTGACTATTTTAACGATGTTTTTACTACCTTTCTGGGCCTTGAAAGTGTTAATTATATTGCTGTCTATGGAGGGGTCAGAAAGCTCTCGAATTTCATCAAAAATATCTTAATTTGTGTTCTGAAGATGAATGAAGGTCTTACAGGTTTGGAACGACATGAGGGCGAGTAATTAATGACAGAATTTTCATTTTTGGGTGTACTTACCCTTTAACTCTCTCGAAAACTTTTAGCACGTTTTTACTATTACAGTTCTTAAGGTTAACTAATCGTGTAAAGTGTTGAAATGTACCGCATACAAATAAATAATGCTCAACTGTGACATTCACATTGTTGAAAATTCATTACCACATTCCTAGCATTGGGATCCTTTGGAAGGTTATGTTATTTGTAGTCCATCCTATATTGCTCTTCTCTCCTTGTCATCTCATTAACACGCCAGTGGGCGGGGCCAAAGTCGCAATGATGAAGTAGGTGTTGATTCCCATGGAAAGTTTCCAACTTTGAAAATTCCCAGAATTTTGCAACCCTACTTAGGATAAAACTGGTGTGGACACCCTAGTGAAAAATAAATATACAAAAATGTATTTAAAATACATTAATTTTTAATGGTAAGTATACTCTAAATATGTTTACATATTTATGTACTTAGTATAAATACCCTGCAGTTGTACTTTTGGTATACTAAATTAAATATTTAATTTATACTTAATTAAACATTTAGTTATCCGGAAATAGTGCTGAGGTCCAACTAAAGATATACTTGCGTATATTTGATTACTTTAGGTAGATTTTAAATATCTTCTAAACACTGATTATTATACAGAGATCATAGTGATATTAAAAACATTTTAGGCTTAATATTTAAAAAAAAAGTGCATTGTGCAATAAAGAAGTACTCCAAATAAAGATTAATTATAATATTTATATCATTAAGTCTCAAGCAATATGTTAGTAAATATGTTAATGGATTTGTAGTATACTTAGTATGAAATAAATAAATTTTGGTATAGGTTTTTTTTCTACTAGGGTAGTTATCGTTATCATTCTTAGTGTGAACAAGCTTTTGGAGTGTCTGATCTACACAGTGGTGTGCTTTCTTTCTTCTGGGCTCAATGTCCATCTCTCCAAGGTGTACTGAAACAGATGGTGTAGACAAAGAGACCTCCCTAAGGACAGACATCAAACGGGGGCTTGCAGACCAACTCTGCTGTATCCAGTTCTACAGTTATCAATAAAGAGGCCGTCCCACCTGTCTCGCTCTTTTCCAGTTCATCTCCTCATCTGCATCCCATCAGACTGATTTGGCATTGGGTGTCCTGCACCTGATAACACTCAAAGAGCATCCACTATGGTCATCTGTCTCTCTCTCTCCTCCACATGCTGGCTTGTATCTCTCCTTGGTTCCTTCTCCAATACTGAAGAGGAAATTCAATCATGCTTCAATAATCTCATCGAGGCCCACAGCCAGACCAGGCTACGCTGACATGACTGTCACACAACAGTATTGTGTTAGAAACATGCAGCATGTCATTTCCCCACTGAAATAACAGCAGTACATGGTGAGAGGCCGCTGTATACTGACAGACTATTGATTATGCCTGGCAAATTACAGCTACAGCCTGTATGAGTTGAAACACCAGCACTGGCCCAGAAACACATTTCAAGTCTGAAAACACAGCTGTGTGTGTTTCAAATATACACAAGAGAGGGATCAACTCGGCCTGTGTTGGGAACATACAGTCTGCTGAAAGCATTTAAGGCCCAATCACACCAAGGACGATAACTATAATGATAACAATAAAGATATAATTTATAAAATCATTCTAGATTCTGGATAAAAAATTAAAAAATTCTGAACAGAGATGACGATTCTTCCACGATTCTGAACAGACAACTAAACAAAATACCATACACTTTACTAGAGGTTCTGACAAAATGTTAATTGCTGCAGTCTATTTAAAATGTTTAATTTACCTGAATTATTTAAATAACTTGGTTTGAATGAATGATTCAATGGCTCTGTCCGAAATCGCATACTCTCTTGAATAGGTAATTATTATGAATAAGTAATTACTTCACAACCATTAAAAAGTATGTACTATATAGTATGATTGTAATAGAGTGGTGCAGGTATGACGTCACTTTGTAGGCCAACTGGCAGTCAGCATCATACTGGTTCTCTCAAGAAACACCCAATAGGATTTTCCCATAGGCTTTTGGATTATCGCTAAAAACAAGCTCTGTGATTAACAAAAGTTTATGATACTTACACGTTGTCCATCAAGATAATTATCACAGATGAACACAACTTTTATTAATTTTGAAGCCTAAATGCAGTCGCCTGAAGTAAAAGTTTTTTATCTAAAAACAATTGAACAATTGAGTTAGACTAGTTTATAAGAGCACAATTATGAGCATAATGAGGCTGTAAAAGCGGACTGAGTTTACCTTTTCAGCGTGATGACGTTTAATCGCCTCGACAGCCTCGGTAGTCCTATTTAGCCACTTGTTAGCAACCGCCTTTTTCAAGACACGTAACAGCTTCAAAAAATCACAAGTGGGGTAATACTGATGTATTTTATGTCGTAGAATAAAACGTGAAAGTGTCTTGAGCTTGTGTTCACCACAGACCTTATTTCAGCCATTTAAACAAAATCCCATTCAAAAAACCCATTGACTTCGGTACAAGGGAACCGGAAGTGCTAAAATGCTAACTCTCATCTGTGTTTTGGCCTACAAAGTGATGTCATACCTGCACCACTATATATGGACATACTATATTCGCCATGCTGTCATATCACGTGACCTACCACTGTCAGTTGCGCCGCAATTCACTGATCATTTTTGAACGAATCTCTTGAATGAATTATTCAATGACAAATACATTTTTTAACAGTCACTTGTCGCCACCTGGTGGCATAACGATGTAATCGATACAATCGTTATTTGAAGCGCCAAATTACTTTCAAAGGTGATTTGATCTATTTTGATCGCTTCCGTTATATGAATATTTGTCAGATGAAGTGAACGATATCATTGAATCACTTTCACAATGATTTTTCCCAGCTGATGAACGATAAAAAACACTGACAGCCAATCAGAATCTTTAAAGAGCTTGAGCATTTAAAGCGGCAGACGACATAACTGCATTGCACGCTTAGAATAAACAGAACGTTATTGTGCGTTGATGTGGATAGTTATAGTTAATAGTTATTGTTATAGTTATTGTTCCTGGTGTGAACAGGCCTTTACACCATGACTAGGATACAAAATGCTTAACATACAACTTATACAAAAAGAAAAGAATTGTTGTTTTGAAGAAAATGTTTAAAAATCATATAGGCCTACATTTAGTAAATATGTGATATGACTAGAGGTAAAGACTCAAGTGATATCAGTAGCTTAATAAAAGCAGTTTTATTCTACATGGATAGAGTCGCCTCATGGAGGCCGCCATGTTGAGATCACATGACCAGCCGAATGCTACTTATTTTATCTGTGTAAAGCTCCATCACTGGACATTTTTGCTTAATTTCATTATCTCTTAACAAAGCATTTCCACAATCGTAAACTGAAATCTTTTTGCGTGATGCCACATTTACGCTAGTGTCCATATCAGTCTAAGATCACTGCTGTATCGACCAGGGCTGCGTTTCCCAAAAGCATTGTGAGCGAAGTTGATCGTAGAGAACACTGGTGGCAATGGTCTCTACGATCAACTTGGGATCACGATGCTTTTGGAAAACGCAGCCCAGCACAACAACAGAAAGTACACCTATACTGTGTACCATATAGCCTACTACCTAGTGTTATTATTGTAAACTAAAACTTTGTTTTCATTAACTTAAATAAAATAAAATATAAAAAAGTAATTACTAAAACCAAAACTGAAATAAACTTAAATTAGTGCTAAATAGAAATATTAAAAAACAAAAACTAATATAAATGACAAAAGTACATAAAATTACTAAAATAATTCAAATGAAAACTGAAATTATAAAAATAAAAGTTAATTCAAAATATTAATATATACTAGTAACATAAATAATAGTAAAATAACACTGATACTACCTACAGAAGGCATTATTCCACAATAAACATTTCAAACAGAGGTGCTAACATCTTTTCACATGACCTCATGAAGTGTTCGCGAGAACAAAGCTCATTGCTTCTTGCGGAAGCTCAAACATGCTGCGTAACACATGAGATTGAACCTCATTGGTTCTTGCTGAAGCTCAAACGTGCTGAGTAACACATGAGATTGAACCTCATTGGTTCTTGCTGAAGCTCAAACGTGCTGAGTAACACATGAGATTGAACCTCATTGGTTCTTGCTGAAGCTCAAACGTGCTGAGTAACACATGAGATTGAACCTCATTGGTTCTTGCTGAAGCTCAAACGTGCTGAGTAACACATGAGATTGAACCTCATTGGTTCTTGCTGAAGCTCAAACGTGCTGAGTAACACATGAGATTGAACCTCATTGGTTCTTGCTGAAGCTCAAACGTGCTGAGTAACACATGAGATTGAACCTCATTGGTTTTTGCTGAAGCTCAAACGTGCTGCGTAACATATGAATGAACCTCATTGGTTCTTGTGGAAGCTCAAACGTACTGCGTAACACATGAGAATGAACCTCATTCGTTCTTGCTGAAGCTCAAACGTGCTGTGTAACACATGAGATTGAACCTCATTGGTTCTTGCTGAAGCTCAAACGTGCTGCGTAACACATGAGTTTGAACCTCATTGGTTCTTGCTGAAGCTCAAACGTGCTGCGAAACACATGAGATTGAACCTCATTGGTTCTTGCTGAAGCTCAAACGTGCTGCGAAACACATGAGATTGAACCTCATTGGTTCTTGCTGAAGCTCAAACGTGCTGCGTAACACATGAGTTTGAACCTCATTGGTTCTTGCTGAAGCTCAAACGTGCTGCGAAACACATGAGATTGAACCTCATTGGTTCTTGCTGAAGCTCAAACGTGCTGCGTAACACATGAGTTTGAACCTCATTGGTTCTTGCTGAAGCTCAAACGTGCTGCGTAACACATGAGATTGAACCTCATTGGTTCTTGCTGAAGCTCAAACGTGCTGAGTAACACATGAGATTGAACCTCATTGGTTCTTGCTGAAGCTCAAACGTGCTGCGTAACACATGAGAATGAACCTCACTGGTTCTTGTGGAAGCTCAAACGTGCTGTGTAACATACGAGAATGAACCTCATTGGTTCTTGCTGAAGCTCAAACGTGCTGCGTAACACAAGAATAAACCTCATTGGTTCATGCAGAAGCTCAAACGTGCTGCATAACACATGAGATTGAACCTCATTGGTTCTTGCGGAAGCTCAAACGTGCTGCGTAACACAAGAATGAACCTCATTGGTTCTTGCACGTCAAGCAAACATACTTGAGCTTCCGTTTACCACAACTAATGTGTGAGTTGATGAATGTTTAAATGTTCTAAAAGCCTAAATTCAATCTGTTCATCATATAAAGCGATCGAGTCTTTTCAGAAAATCTGGACTAAACCGCTCAATTCATATGGATTAGTTTTACAATCTCTCCATGAACTTTTTAAAGCGTCAAAGTGTTAGATGAGTAGCTGTCAATGAAGGGATAGAAATCTCTCAGATTTCATCAAAAAATCTTCAGTTGTGTTCCAAAGATGAATGAAAGTCTTATGGGTTTGGAACGACATGAGGGTGAGTAGTTAATGAAAGAATTTTTCATTTTTGAGTGGACTATCCTTAAATGTAAAAATGTCTAAACATTTGGAAGTCCAATCAAATAATGAGTCAAGAAAGAGATGGACTGAATTCGGAATATGTAATACTTGTATACTACTCTTATTATTTCTGCCTTATCTATAGAATAATAAGAATGGCAAGAAAGTAGTGTGTTAAAAATCATGGCTGATACCTCCGGATCAACACACTGGAAATGGGAGCATTGTATTGTGGGATAAAGTATTCCACACTGTATATAATGCTCAAATGTACTACTGTAGGTCATCCAAGCATGCTAAACCAAGAGCAGTATGATTATGAATGTTTTTAAAATGGCCTACTAATGGGCTTCACCTTAAATGCAGCAATTTAGTCTAGCATTTCAAGGAAACATATGAGGTTTATAATAAAAGTTGTTTCCAAAACCTACAGTTAACCTTGAATATTGAAGCTGTGCTGTTCTTCTGCCTCTAGTTGAAGCTAAAAATGCAAGGTTGCAAGGGGTGATGCCGGACGACTTGGTAAACGCAAGTATTATACAAAGTAATGATTTTTTTGTGGAAAGGCAGCAGTACAAACTCAAACACAGGCTCTAATCACCTTGAGATTTCTCCCCCGGGAAACTTCAAGGGCAGAAGCAGAGATTCAAACAGACGATTCATGCTCTCATGGCATATAAACAGGAGCAGGATCCACGTACATAACTTATTAATATTCAAATTGCAACTAAAATGGCAAAGTATCAAATTAATCATTAACTAAAACTAACAGATACTTTAAAAATAACATGCAAGAGCCAATACAGAATTACTCAAATAAATTAGTTGAAATGCATTGCCAGATATATGAAACCACCTGCTCAAACATCTAAATCAAAATTTTATACTGCAAGAGTACATCATTTCAATGAAGTGGCAATGAAGAAAGAGACTTTTTGGCTGCATAATGGTAGATCAAACTATAAAAGTCAATTAATAAACGTGTGATGACAGGATCTCTGATGACAAAACTGGGAACAGCAGGGTGTAAGTGTTTGCTTAATACCCTGTTTCAGATGTTTAGATTAATATTTGCTGCTAGGAAGGACTTTGTTCTACTGTTTATTTCTAAAATTTTAATTCTTATTGCATTTTAATTGTAATTAGAATATTGGTTTGCTAAAATGATGTTCCCATTATGTGGCCAAAAAGAAAAGTATTTATAATAAAAGTATTCAGTGTGAATTCGTGTATTCAGCTATCGAACAAGAAAAAAAAAAAAAAAAAAAAAAGAAAAAAAAAAAAAAAAAAAAGTAGGGCTGAACTTGATTTTATCTGCCAGTTTCAAAAAGTCAAAAAACATTATAAAAAAAATAATAAAAAATGTTATAAGAAACTGTTCACAAACATAATGCTTTAAAATCGGCATGAAATGGAAATTTCAACTTTTCCTCTCTATTATGACGTGTATATTAATTAAATGGCTTATTTTTTTAAAAATGTAGTGCGGGACTTGGTTTCTTACGATTGGAAACTGATTGGATGGTTGAAATGTTGACTTTTGCTAATTCCAGCATTCTCAAATGATTGACAGGTTGCTGGAGTGGATTATTGTCCTGCCCTCGTGCAAGCGTCATCAGAGAAGAGATGTTTTTGCAAGTGGGAGAGTTAGTGTTTTTTTAACTAGAGATTACAAGAACACATGAATATAAAGTCCCCATGTAGTCGATAGTTTTATCCCTTAAAACTCATTTTTGATCACCAAAGTGACATATTTAAAAGTTTTTTTCCAGTGGAAATTTTTTATTTAAAATAGCTTGAATGTAACTCTACACCCTTGCTTCATTTAGTATACGTGGATCCATTATGCAAATGAGCCCCGCCTCCACTCACTCATACAGGCTCGTTTACAAGTCAATGTATCAGAATGGTAATGCGTTTTATGTATCACTCTCTGCAACCTCGGAGTTGGACACATAACGGTAATTAATATGATTAGCCTTGACTACATTATCAAACAGCTAATAATGTGTTGCTTATGTTACACAAACCATGTTCCCGTTTGCCATCTCAGTCTGCCTTCTAAAATTCAGTATCCTTAGAAACGCTTTGAACAACCTAGAACGTCAGTGGAGAAAGGCATATAGTTCATCATAACATCGTAATATACATCGTATACATAATTCACCCGTTATATTGCGAATTGAACCCGATTTTTCATATCAACAGAAAAATATACCAGGATAACCTGGCTTCTCTTGAGACTCCCCTGCTTCACAGTTAATGATATGCTAAAGCCCGCCCACACATTGACATGATTGGTTAAGGTAGTTTGTGACGTAAGAAACACCAGCGATTTAAGGAGAAAAACACACTGCAGTTTTAAGGAGAAAATACTCAGCAATGCAGATAACTTATGAATTTGCACATGGTTTGTCTTAAAGCATATTAAAAACACCACATAGACATATAAACAACATTAAAAACTTGATTTTCCCCACAGGGGGTCTTTAAAAAAAATTATGTGCATAGATAAATCATTTATACTAATAAACACTGCAAAATTCCATAAAAAATGAGAATTGTCTATTTTGATTTCATGGCGACTTTAGAAAATAAATAGGATCGATTTTGATTTTCATGCCAGCTTTAAACCAATCACAATCATATTTGTTTTATATTATCTAAAGAGACTTGTTCTGAATGCTCTGGCAACACTAGGCCAGTAGTATTAAAAAAAAAAAACAGACCAGGAGATGAGAAATGGAATGAGAACAAAAGCAGTGAAGGCTTCAGAACAGCTTTAGATTGAGTGTGTGAGTGTGTCAGGTACAGAACTGGGGCAGAGTTTTACACAAAACACAGCACTTTGCGCCGCTGCTACTGTCATCTGCTTCTGCTGCTCTCCGAGCCCATTCATCATTTTTAATGGTGTCTCTCTGCCTCCTCCTTGCTGTGAGTGTGTGTACTCTTCTTTGGATTTACGACGGTGTGGATTTGTCATGCCTACTTCCGACACACTAAGTCCAACCTTTGACCCCTGGGTCATCTCTAGAGAGGGACTGCAGCCTGGACCAATCAATCCCTGTTTGCTTTCACTTCGCAAACACACAAGGGAGAGAAACACTTGAGTTTGAACTTACTCCTTCTGATACACAGATACTGGTATACTGGTAATTTTCACACAAAAAAAGATAGACCAAAAAACGGCACAGCTCACAGCGAGGTGGACAAAGAAGAAACAAATATTCAAAGGGGAGGGTAAACGAATGCTGCTAAAATCAATGCTGGTTTTGTTTGGGCCTTATTGATACGGGTGTTGTGTGAGAGTGAATGAGAAGAGAGAAACACAATAACAGAGAGAAAAGAAAGTTGGCCCTATGTTTTATAATTTAGTCACGTTTAAATAAACCACATATAGTCTGGACTAATGAAAAGATAAATAAATAATAAGATAGATAAAAATTTAATTGAAATAAATAAATAAGACAAAAGATAAATAAATATAAAAAAAAGAAAAATTTATTAAAAAAGTCAAATGACTAAAGAATAAAAAAAAAAAAGATTAATTATTAATACATTTTATTATAAGTAAAATAAATAAAAAAGAAATTAGATAAATAAATAAAAAAAATAAGACAAATAAACAAAGATAAAAGAAAAATTCATTAAAAAATATGATACATCCATAAACTCCTAGGGAGCTTTATTATTTAGACAAAATCCATGTTTAAAAAATTTAGTTTTTGGTTAAACTATACCTTTAGGATGGTGTTTTAGAATAAAAAAAACTTTAGTCCCTTTTTTATAATTTTTTTTTTTCCTTTTTGGAGCTTGACAGCCTCTGTTTAGTTCTGCTATATGGAATGGAGAAGTGGGAACTTTCTACAAAACATCTCCTTTTGTATTAACAGTGGAAAGAAAATTTTACCGGTTTGTAAAGACTATCCCTTTAAGGTTGCACTCTTAATTTAACCTGTTGGAGAAGTGTGGGTTGGCTAGTGGTTTTTAAAGTAGGTCAACATGGTTTCTCATGTCACTGTTTCACACAAACACTACAACCATTAATGAGAGATGGTCTGAGTGGATTCATAGCAATTTCAATGAGTTACATTGTGAATGAAGCAGTTTTGTACAACATAGGACACTACACTGTCTGGGCTGATCCACCTCAAATAGAGTTGTTGCCTAATAAATGCAGTTATTGATGTAAAAATTTACTCACAGAGGCAGAACAGAGAGCCCATAAGACTGGGGCTATATGTAGATGAGTTATTAATCTACTCAACACACAGACAGATGGGTGCTGCTCTCTCCAAACACACACACACACACACCAAAGTCTCCAAAGATCATGAGGCCGTACTAAGATAAATAGACTAATGTGTTTCTTTCAAGTCTGAATGATTCACAGCGCTTCACTTTTTCCATATTTTGTTATGTTACAGCCTTATTCCAAAATGGATTAGATTCATTAATATTTTTCCCTCAATTCTACAAACAATACCCCATAATGACAACATGAAAGAAGTTTGTTTGAAATCTTTGCAAATTTATTACCTACCTGTTTCCACTGATCATCCTTGAGATGTTCCTACAACTTGATTGGAGTCCACCTGTGGTAAATTCAGTTGATTGGACATGATTTGGAAAGGCACACACCTGTCTATATAAGGTCCCACAGTTAACAGTGCATGTCAGAGCACAAACCAAGTCATGAGGTCCAAGGAATTGTCTGTAGACCTCCGAGACAGGATTGTATCGAGGCACAGATCTGGGGAAGGGTACAGAAAAATTTCTGCAGCATTGAAGGTCCAAATGAGCACAGTGGCCTCCATCATCCGTAAATGGAAGAAGTTTGGAACCACCAGGTCTCTTCCTAAAGCTGGCCGCCCAGCCAAACTGAGCGATCAGGGGAGAAGGGTCTTAGTCAGCGAGGTGACCAAGAACCCGATGGTCACTCTGACAGAGCTCCAGCGTTTCTCTGTGGAGAGAGAAGAACCTTCCAGAATAACAACCATCTCTACAGCACTCCACCAATCAGGCCTGTATGGTAAGAGTGGCCAGACAGAAGCCACTCCTCAGTAAAAGGCACATGACAGCCCGTCTGGAGTTATAGTCATAGTCTCAGCCTCAGACGTCATGCCCACGGAAATCCAGCTGGAAATGCTGGATTTTCAAAAGTATGAGAAGTATGTGAATTCACAGCATAGGCTCTTTAAAATACTTCCAAGAGTTTTACACACTGGTCTGTTATTGTAGAGACATCGACACATAAACATGAAGCTGAATAAAACAAACTGTCATTGGTTGCTTTACAGTCAGTCAGACGGCCTCTGGGTGAACCTTGATCAACGAAAGCTGCTATGGATTTCGGACCTTCTGCTGTAAGTCTGAATGTCTGGCTACACGAAACTACCAGAAAAAGTAATACTTCTATAAGTAAAGTCAAAAATGTAATGTGTTACTTGAAGTAACTTTCCCCAACACAGCATGTGTATCTGTATGCAAAAGTTAGTGAAGCCTTGAAGCTTTCATAATTATAACTTATCCGCTGTTTGTGATCTTAGTCTCTTAGCAGCAGTCATGGTGATCCTTTGTTTATTGGATTTGTTAGATTAATGAGCGTTAACTTCATTCTGTCACCGTTTGAGACTCTGAGCTGACAATCTAACAGAAGGTGTGCAGGTGGCAGGAGGCAGTCAACCTCTGACCTTCATTCATAAGCACAACATCATCCAGCGCCGAGTGGGTGATCAGCGAGATCTCTTACAGCTAATGTGACAGCGCGCACAGCTCAATCTCCGGGTCCTGCTGGGAGTTTTATTTCATTATTATAAAAAGTGAACACACACGTCTGACTCTTGAGAGACACACAAACAACGGTTTCCTGGATGCTGGCATACAAACACTCTCTCTCTCTCTCTCTCTCTCTCTCTCTCTCTCTCTCTCTCACTCACTCACACTCTCTCTCTCTCTCTCTCTCTCTCTCTCTCTCTCTCTCTCTCTCTCTCTCTCTCACACACTCACACACACTCTCTCACACTCACACACACACACACACACATTTATTTAGCTATCTAAATGGGGACATTATATAGACTTGTTTTTATATACAGCTAGCTATAAATACTATTACCTAACTCACACACTAACCCTAACAGAAGACTATCTGCATTTTTACAGTTTAAAAAAAAATGTATTTACTGTATAATATACCTTTTTTTTCTTTCTTTTTTTTTTTTTTTTTTAAGAAATGAGGATGTCCCCAATGAGTTTTTGTCAGGTTTAACTCACTGTTTTTTTCCATGTTTTATGGGGGCTTTCCATAGACATAATGGTTTTATACTGTACAAACTGTATCTTCTATAACCTAAACCTAAACCTACCCATCACACCCAACTTTCTGCATTTTTACATTTTCAAAAAACATCATTTAATATGATTTATAAGCCTGTAAGCCTTTCCTTATGGGGACCAAAAATGTCCCCATAAAAATGACATTTTGTCCCCATAATGTAGGGTTTACCACACACACACACACACACACACACACACACAATAAATATGCTTAAGGGCAATTGGAGTAATATACTACTTCATCTAAAACTATTTAAATCTAAAACTATCATCTTAAACTATCTAAAAAAAAATCATAAATATTATACATTAAAATGCACTTAAAAAATTTATTTGTCACATACATTTCAATGAACTCCAAAAAAAGTGATTAAAATGGTGAAAAACGCACACAAAAACACACTTTCCCTATATAACCTAAAATACTTATTTAAACATAAGTCAAAATAAATAACTTGATATATTTACTTAGTAAATAATTAAACAAGTGACACATGAAAATCAAATATACACAAAATATGGGTCTATCTCTCTGTGTTGGCTAGTGCAATGCAAATCTCGCCAACGTCATACAATTAACTCGGAGGAAAAGCAGAGCCATTTATCAGAGCCACAATGAATAATGAATTTTCTAAAATTAAACACATAAAACATTTATAATTAAGGTCGTTAACCATTTTCAGGGTTAATTGGTGTTTCGTTCACCCCAAATGTGTGTCAAATAACTTTTTTTGGAGAAAGGTTATCTGTTTGGATGGGTTTCTTTAATTAGCTTGTGACACTACTGACCGTCAGTACCATGACAACCATGAAAAGCACACAGAAAAGACTCTTCTTGCTCTTTTAAAATAAGAGTTATACTATGTAGACATGAATCTACCACAAAGCTCTAGCTCATTTTATAACAAGCTGCAAGAAAAAATTGGATCATGCAGAAACCATGCGCACTTATGATTACCAATGTTTACATACATGGTCAACATTATAAGGACGCCTGAACACCACACCCATATGTGTTAGTTAAACACATACTTTTGGTCATGTAGGCCCGGTTTCACAGACAGGACTTAGATTAAGCCAGGATTAGGCCTTCGTTCAATTAGGGCATTTAAGCAGCTTTTATAAATGTGCCTTAGAAAAAAACATTACTGGTGTGCATCTTGAGACAAAACAATGGCCCTGACATATTTTAAGATAAGTTGCTTTCAGTTAAAACAGCTCAAACCTGCATTTTAGTCTGAGACCAGGCCTCGTCTTTGAAACCGTGGGTTAGTGCATCAACACCTATTCTGAGCTACTTGGTCCATGAACTATATCACCTGAACTACGCCAATATGCAAAGGTTAGCCAATCATTATACAGGATTAGGAATGCACAATATACTGTTATTGTGCATGTGTCATGGTGCTGGATGCAGAGAAGAGGGATAAGTGGATTTTATTCGCAGCAGTCAAAGTTTTATTTAACACAAAACTCAAGGTATTCAGAAGACACAGGAACAAAAGAACCAAACCTAATGCGATGAGAACTGACAAAGAACTGAAGGAAACACAGGCTGTATCTGAAATTGCCCCCTATACCCTCAAATAGGGCATTATTTGAGAGGACAGCCATCTGTAGTGGTGTCCAAAACCATAGTGGACATTATCGAGTGCACTTAATCTATCCCACATTGCACCGCAATAACAAGTGTACAGCCGATGTACACTCAACGGCTGTCCAAATTCACTCACTCGTTTTCATTCACTCCTTCGAGTGATCTGTATTAGTGGACTAACGTAGGAAATAGTGATTGAGGGTTTAGAGGGCGATCTCGGATTCAGCCACAGAGTTTAAATAGACAGAAATACCAATCAATGAAATTAACAACAAGTGTAACTGAAGATAAAGTAATCTTCCATCCATCTAATGAAAAACCAACAAATGAAAACTATGTCACAGAACTAAACAATTAAAAACCCACCCACTAAAACCCAGCCAAAACAGAGACAAACCCAGATGATCCCTAACATTACCCCATCCCACCCCCAATCAAGGAGGCATGACCTTGTGCCTCATTAACAAAAACCAACAGAGTCCAACAGAGGAGGGCGAGAGGGGACTTAGTTGGGGGACGTGGAACCAGGACACAGGACAGACAGGGCTTTGGCGGAGATGAAGTTAGGAGGAACTAGGGTGGCGGCAGAGGCAGGAGGAGCCAAGGTGGAATTCCCAACCACAATCCCAGGATGAAAGCCCAAGGTGGAGTTGAGGGAGGGAGGAGCCACAGTGAAGGCTTGGCCGGCAGAACCAGAGCAACGAGTGACTGAGATGGAGCTGATGGTAGTGGAGACCCAGCTGAAGAGCTGACGGGACTGGGCGACATTGTACCACCGAAGGCGAAGCGGCCGAGGACCATGGCGAAGCTAGAGGGAAGAAGGAGCCCACCGGAGCAGAAGGGGTGGAGGGATGAAGCGCAGCTGAAGGCCTGGTAGTCAGTGGCGCAGGCAGAGTGACGACTGACCAAGGTGATGCCGGAGGGACGAGGAAGGCCGGTGGAGTTGTAGGGATGATGGTCCTGGGGGGTGAGGAGCCAATTCGGAGCTTTCTGCTCAACAGGCTGAGTTGTAGTTACAGGCCTGGAGGGTCTGGGAGGAGCTATGTGGTAAACAATCCAAGGCTGGGCTGGCGAACACTTGATCGAAGTTGAGGCGAATCACTGGTGACCAGGGCAGGAGCCGAAGGGCTGAGGAGAGGCAGTGCAGCCTGGGCAGTGCAGGTGGGGGTGAACATAAGGGGTTAACAGGGTCACACGAGATACAATTCATGAATGGCCACTGACCAAACAATGAAATAAAAAAAAAAAACAGGTGTAACAGATAATCAACTAATGAAAAAACATGGAAACCAACTGAAAACTAGGTCACAGAACTAAACATGCTAAAACCCAGCCAAAACAGACAAACCCAGATGATCCCTAACAGCATGCTCATTTTCCTCATTTTCCATTTGGTGTTAAAAGCTTTAAATTCACACATACAAACAGGGGAAATATGTTCACTATAGCACTCACTTAAAGTTAATCTTTAAAAACACCATTAAATAATTTGGTACCACTTTACATATATATAATATGAGACTGGTTTCTCCCAAGGTTTTTTCTCCATTCTGGCCCTGAAGGAGTTTTGGTTCCTTGCCACCGTCGCCTTTGGCTTTTGGCTTGCTCAGTTGGGAACACTTACATTTCAACTATATTACTGATCTGCCCGCATTGACACTATATGATAATTGAAATGAGCTGGATGATGACATCACCGTTTTCACCAGAGCGGCTGTACAGCCGAATCAAATTCTGTTGCATTATTTTCCTGTTACCACTGTGAAGCTGCTTTGAAACAATTGGCATTGTAAAAAGCGCTATATAAATAAAGGTGATTTGATTTGATTTGATATAATATGCATTATATATAATGCATTATAAAAGTATGTTAATGCATTAATTATGCATTGTATGGCCTCATGAGTAATTGTAACCACAGTTATAATGCATTATAGAACTTATCTATTCATTGAACTCACCTTTAGAAAGAATAATGCATTAAAAATATATTATAATGCATTTTAACTTTGGTTACAATTACTTATTAACTTACTTATTAATCTATTATAACGCAAATGCACCTAAATGTCTGTTCTGTTGGATTAAATTGAAATAGAAACACTCTCAAAACCATTTCTGACTACTTTCTAGTGAAACTTTTCAAAGTTTTTCCCCTTAAGGGAGACTGATGTTCTGGAGATAAACAGTAGCATCAATACAACATTCTTTCTTTTCTTCTGACAGTTGTGAAGACACACAAAGCTCCTTAGATAAACACTTTCCCCAATGAAAACGCAGAGAAAAGCTTGATTCACTTATTTTTCAGATCCCCTTAAAGTCTCCAGGCTCACCCACTCCGCCATCACAGGAGTCTACCTACGGCCGCTGAAGAGCAAAGCGAGAACTCACCCTGACAGAAGGCTTTATCACATCTCCATGACACATAAAGACGTTTCCCTAATCTCTTCCTGAAAAGCGTTTGAACTTTACCTCTCTGAGCTGGCGGTCTTGTGAGAGCAGCTGAGCTCTGACTGATAACGATGGAGCAGAAAGATGGAGCAGCACAGCATATGTCTGAGGGTCAAGGGTCAAGCCATTCAATCACGCTCCTATCTGCCGACACCATGAAAGTACCTCCATTTCTCAAAATATTCTCCATTTTTCTTCAAAAAATCAGAGATTTGAACCATCAGAAACTTAACAAATACCTTTGACTTTGTGATTTTAATATATTAAAGTCACATATTTTTTAATATAAAATAATAATAAATATAATATAATATGGCAACACTTTACAATAAGGTTTCATTAGTTAACGTGAAGTAATAATGAACTGCACTTCTACAGCATTTATTAATCTTTGTTAATGTTAATAATGTTGTATTTGTTAACATTAGTTAATGCACTGTGAACTAACATGAACAAACAATGACTGCATTTATATTAACTAACATTAACAAAGATTAACAAATACAGTAACAAATGTATTGCTCATGGTTTTTTCATGTTAGTTAATACATTAACTAATGTTAACAAATAAGACCTTATTGTAAAGTGTTATCTATAATATAATAATTAATATAATATAATAATATAATATAATAATTAGTGCTGTCAATCGATTAAAAAATTAACTTAATCGCACATTTTTCTGTGATTAATCGTGAATAAAAACACTTACGTTTTTATACGCTTTTAATATATTTTACAGTTAATCTCCAAATTAATGTAGAAAACATAAAGACAGTATTTAAATACTTGTTTAATGGCATATTTCTATGAATGAAGGCCGGTATCACTGATACAAATACAGCTACTGATCTAAATTTCTTGATGAAATATATTTTTCACCCAATTTTAAACATTAATTATAGCCATTCAACATTACAGTGTAATTAAAGCTATACATTTTTCAACATTTATTAGGCTTCAAGAAATATATTTAATTTAAGTGAACTTGAAACAATCTTCACATAAACCCATAATAAATGTCATATTTACCTATGCCCTTCCTACTTGTCTAACAGGTAGGAAAAATACAGAAATTGAATAAAGGTATCAAAGAGTCTGCACTGCATAAATTCTAAATTAAATATAGATTAATCCTTATTAAAGCTACAAAAGTTCTTTAATCAAGCGCAGGTAGTAATTTCACTCGACAAAACAGACATTTTGGCATAATTGTGTGTGTTAT
The DNA here is from genome assembly GCA_039654105.1 of Coreius guichenoti. NCBI lineage: Eukaryota > Metazoa > Chordata > Actinopteri > Cypriniformes > Gobionidae > Coreius > Coreius guichenoti. The sequence continues at coordinate 8,441,909 of CM077175.1, forward strand.
TGTTCGTTCAAGAGCGAAAGAGAACTTGATTCTGGTGCGCGTCTCTCTGCGTTATCGATGACAGCACTAAATATAATATTATATAATATAATATAATAATAATATTATCAACATGAAATGGTATTTTTTTAAATTATGTAATGAAACATGATATTCATTAAGAAAAAGGACTTGTGAATTGGTTGTATTGGGAAAAGTAGTAGAGCATGGTGATTGACTTTGATTCCCAGGGAACACGCATATGGGCAAAATGTATGGCTTGAATTTCTAAATAAAGTTTTAAACTATATAAACTTATCCAAAGCTTACCTATAAATGTCTGCCAAATGCATAAATAATGAAGACTTTTTCTCTTTCTTTGGAAACATGCACCAATTAATAATCATGGACAAGTCCAGGAAACAAAACTTTAATTTCATGTTGACTTTCTCCCTTGTTCAGTCTCCAGTGCATTATGACTGGTATACGTGGCATTATCCATATCAATTCCTAGGACTTGTCATGAAAAGCATTACAATACCCCTGTGATACCAATCAGTCGGCTTCCAGGTGCTACAAAGACAAACCTTTTCTGTGACATTTCTGCAGTCTGACAGTGTAATCTAGACAAATTTCAAGTTATATTTTGAAGAATGTCAGTAACCAAACAGTTGATGGACCCCACTGACTTCCACAGTATTTTTTTTCTCCATACTATGGACATCAATGGTGTCCATCAACTGTTTGGTTACTGACATGCTTCAAAATCTTCTTTTGTGTTCAGCAGAAGAAAAAAATTCATGCAGGTTTGGAACAACTTGAGGCTGAGTAAATGATTTTTAATTTTTGGAGGAACTATCCCTTTAAGGCCCCAATGACAGATTGATGGACCATTTTGGACCAGCATTGGAGCATAAATGACCATCTATTCAAGTTAAACCAGAATTTTCCAGCAGGATAGTATACTTCTCAAAAACCACGTCTAAGATATGATCCATGCTCTCTTTGCCTATGCAGTACAGAAGGTAACAGTCCATCTCCTGTAGTATGTAAAGATAGGTGTGATCTAGAGAGAAGAGGTTTAGTGCTGCCGTGCCACAGGAGCAGACGGTCTCATTCACACGGCTCAAGAAGAGGGATGAGCATTTAGACAAACAAATCATTTCAGCCCAAGATTGCCCCGGCAGCACAGAGCTGTTCCATTATCACGCCACGGCTATCTGGGTAACGCTCAATTACAGTGTCATTAGGTTGAAGAGTGGAGCTGCCAGAACTGGGAAATGAGGGGCTGACGAAAGAGAGATTGAGGGATACACTGAACAAAGAAGATACTAGAATAGATTTAAAGAATCGGGTTTTGCTCAGTAAGGCCAGGCTTTCCTTACATTGTAAATCCAAGCAAGCACATTTTTTGAAAAACCTGTAGTCTCAGGTTATGTACTGTATACTGCACAGATGAAACTAAACTTACTGTACTGATGATTGATTTTAAAACAAGAACTGCAGGTGAATTTTGAATTGATAAGATAAAGCTAGACCAAAATCATAGGTGAAATTATTATGATTTAATGTTGATTAACCCATGGGCGGTTTAAACTAGTGACTAACTATCGGTTTAAGTGTTTTGGAAACCAGTAAAAAAAAAATACATACATATATATATATAAATATACCCAGGTGAAAAGGAAATATATTTAAATTGTGCTTTTTTGGACATACTTAATATATTTAAATTATACTATACTAAATGCATATTAAATGTATTATTTTGAAACAACTTTAAGTATATTAAGTGCATTTTAAGATATGCTTAAGATTTTAAGCTATTTGGAATATATTTTAATATATTAAATTGTGCTAAAATGGAACAACTTTAAGTACATTTAGTGCCATTAAAATGTATTTCTTTAAAATTCATTTAAAATATATTTTTAATTATTAATTTTAATGTGCTTCAAGAACATTTCAATAGCATTTTAGTTCATTAGAAATGCATTAGTATTACACTACTAGTATATTATAAAGCTGTTTTTTTTCAGTATTCAAAATGGTATAAAAAGTGCAAAATCATTAAATATAAATGTTAAGACACACTTTGAAATATAGAAAACTTTAATGTACTATATCATTATATACATTACAAAATAAATTCCTTGAGTACATTAAAAAAGTACAGCAGCATACATAATCTATTGACAAATACATTATAATAAATGAAAGATCAGTGAAATGCTATGGCAGAGCTATTTTCATCCACTTGTAGAACATTTCAGTCATACCTGTATTACTGAAAAGCACACTATGAATATGACATCACTGAATAAAAGTTACTGGAAAACAAAGCCCGGGTGAAAAGGCCGTACTACTAAATGTATTAAAAATGCACTTGAAATTCAAGTAGTATGTTTATATTATATTTGAATTGTACTAAAAACATACTTTTTTAATACATTTAATTGTATGTCTTTTTCACCTGGGAGTGCAGAAGTGAATAATGCATTTTTTCTTTACAAACAAGCCTGCAAAAGGCTGAACCAAACAAAGAAACAGAAGAGTTTAAATGCCACATCTTCAAGTGGACGGTCACTTCTTTGAGTACGACTTACATTTTCTGCAACTGAGGGCTTGCAATTCAGACACTGTATTGTTTGAAGACTTCTTTATCACAGGAGCTGTGAAAGGGAAAAATTATTTATATAAAATGAACCAATGATTAACAGTTTTGCATCCATGTTTGAATATAATATATATTATATTATTTGTATAGATATGCATTACAATTCCGTTGACTTCTCAGTTTACCTTTCAAAGCTTTGACTATATCTTCATCAAGCTTGACATGTCCATTTTTATCCTCTTGTCTGTTGTCACTATACAGCACTCTATGAGTTACAATGAACATAAGATTAGAAGAAGACCAACAACACAACTTACAGTGAGCAGACTTATCACTGATATTGTTATTTGAAGCAGTAACGCAACCTGTGTATTTCAGGGTATGTTGTATGTCGATAATAGAGTGGTGCAGGTATGACATCACTTTGTAGGCCAAAACACAGAAGCGAGTTAGCATTTTGCACTTCCGGTTCCCTCGTCCCTAAGTCAATGACTCAAGACACTTTCAAGTTTTATTCTACGACATAAAACATCAGTATTATACCCCTCGTGATTCTTTTAAGCTGTTACGTGTCTTGAAAAAGGCGGTTGCTAACAAGTGGCTAAATGGGACTACCGAGGCTGTCGAGAAGATTAAACGTTATCACGCCGAAAAGATAAACTCAGTCCGCTTTTACAGCCTCATTATGCTCATAATTAAAACTCAAACGTTCTGGGAAAATGTTTTGAGATAAAAACTGAAAGAGTTTTCGGAAGCTTAGTGATGGTGACATTGAAATCGCAGGACCGTGTAGTCCGTTTATAGCCTACCTTTAGCTTTATACTTCAGACGACTGCATTTAGGCTTCAGAATGAATAAAAGTTGTGTTCATCTGTGATAATTATCTTGATAGACAAAACGTGTAAGTATCATAAACTTGTGTTATGTTGATCACAGAGCTTGTTTTTTTTTTTTTTGCGATAATCCAAAAGTCTATGGGAAAATCCTATTGGGTTTTTCTCGAGGGAACCAGTGCGATGCGAACTGCCGGTTGGCCTACAAAGTGACATCATACCTGCACCACTCTATTGTGGTTTATTTTAACTTATATTTCCCATGAATGTGTCTATTGTGGTCATGATAACATGCACTCTTCACCTCTGTTGCAGAGATTTAAGGAAATTAGAAGTTGTGCAAAATGGCGCATGCCAGGACGACTATGACAAGTGACCTGCGGCTTTACCAAAAAACAAAAACAATTAAATAACAGACAGATTTTTACATGAATGACTCAAAGGAAGCTCAGAAATTAGCCATTTGGAGCCAGTTGCTATCATTTTCCTACCAAGACTTAACGAATCACCCTCCATTAGGCCTGATTCAAAATCTCTACAACAGAAGTGATATGAGATTAAATCATACTTACTATTCTCTTCTTTGCTTGTCTCTGCACTCTGTCTTCTATAGCAGCTGATCTGAAGGGAAAAACAAATTAATATTTCACAAAAAACAGGCAGACAAATAATGATGAATGATTTGTTTTCTTTTTAAGAATGACGCTGAGTACAATGTACTTGTTGGGTAATATAACCATACACTCTCTTATAAGCATCCCTTTTGACAATTTAATCTTTGTACTTATCTGTAATTAAAAATATATTTTAGAAAATAAACAAAAAGGCAGGTTGTCAAGCTTGAACAAATATAAACACCAATCAACAAACACTAACGTTACCATAGTTGGCTGGTCAGCTCAAGACAAAGTAAATTTATGTTCATAACATGGTTATTTCAAACTTTTCAAAGATCATTTACCTCATTACAATGAAGCCAACATTTTCAGGAAATCAGAAATAAACTTCATTTTGCAAATAAAACGAATGTTAATGTAATGTTGTATATGTTAAAATGACTAATTATGTTTTCTGCCGATGCATTGAACAATGTTTTATAGTTGTTTTAAGACAGACAAATGTCACCACATCGATTTTAAACAGATTCATCAAAGTCTTTAGAAAGGGGCTTTATGTATGACTACCCAGTGCTGAAGTTGCTAGATATCTAGCTGCTGTCAGTATCACGTTACAGTGGTTAACATCAGTATTACACTGTTAGCTAGCAAATGCATAGCAGCCCTATCCACCTAGGAAAAAACTGAACATTGAGCTATTTATTTATGCAAGCAGCAACTAAAACTTACCAGTAACTTCTGCGGGCAGTATCTTCATCTCTTCGCGTCTGCTTCGACTTGATGTAGATTTGAAAAGCTTGGCTCTGATTGGTCAAATTAAATGTAGCTGAAAACGAAAAAGAAGTGCTGTTACACTTTGTGTCAAAAATACGACTGGCACAGAAAGTAACGTTAATTAAATGCAAATCTTACCTGGAGTCACAAAATAAAAAGAGAGATTTATAACCCTCCGATGAAAGACAACTGTTCACGTTTCAAAAAGCTCATCGCAAAAACAACAACAAAAAACATCGCCAAAGTAATCCATATGAATCACATGGTTTCCTCCAAGTCCTCTGAAGAGACACAATCGCTCTATATAATTTACAGTTTAAATTTAGATGTATAATCGCATTCAAGCAACATATGCAGGAACAGTTTATCTGATAAACGGAATCTCTGAGGTACGAGCTCATTATCATAAGAACCAATCAGAGCCGTTCAACGTGTGGTCGTCATGTGTGTCCTGTTGTTTGAATTTAAACAGGGTAAAAACAGGGATTTTTTTAAGCATCTTTGGAAAAATGATTTATGATGCAGTTCAAATAATATGATGTTGAAATCCTTGTGGGAATTTCAGTAGTAGCCTATAACAAACGTATCATGTAATGGACAACAGCCTTTTAAGAAGTAAAAGTGAACAACATATTAATAAGTATGCATACTGCAATGCTTAATAATAGTTGACAAATGTTTATTGTTAATTGTTAATTTGTAATTATAAAATACATTATAATTTGGTACATTTTAAATGTTAAATGTTTTTTAAAAAAATATCTTACTTTTGAAAATATTAAAATGATAAATACATAAATATTTAATATATATTGCATTATATATGTATTATATATTGCATAAATATATTGCATATATAAATACACTAAAACTTCACTAAAAGTACGCTTGTGTTTAGCATATTTCTTAAAAGTATAATTAAGCATATATTTATTACCAAAGTACTTCTAGTATACTTTTTAGAAATATATTAAAACGCAATTCAATATATTTTTAATGCACTTCAAATAAGCATGTTGGGAATACAAATGTATTATAAACATACTACTTGAATTTCAAGTATATTTTTAATATATTTAATAAAACAACTTTTTCACCTGGGTATATACACCGATCAGGCATAACATTATGACCAATGACAGGTGAAGTGAATAACACTGATTATCTCTTCATCACGGCACCTGTTAGTGGGTGGGATATATTAGGCAGCAAGTGAACATTTCGTCCTCAAAGTTGATGTTTTAAAAGCAGGAAAAATGGGCAAGTGTAAGGATTTGAGCGAGTTTAACAAGGGCCAAATTGTGATGGCTAGACGACTGAGTCAGAGCATCTCCAAAACTGCAGCTCTTGTGGGGTGTTCCCGGTCTTCAGTGGTTAGTATCTATCAAAAGTAGTCCACGAAAGGAACATTGGTGAACCAGCGACAAGGTCATGGGCGGCCCAGGCTCATTGATGCACGTGGGGAGCAAAGGCTGGCCCGTGTGGTCCGATCAAACAGACGAGCTACTGTAGCTCAAATTGCTCAAGAAGTTAATGCTGGTTCTGATAGAAAGGTGTCAGAATACACAGTACATCGCAATTTGTTGCGTATGGGGCTGCATAGCCGCAGACCAGTCAGGGTGCCCATGCTGACCTCTGTCCACCGCCGAAAGCGCCAAAAGTGGGCACGTGAGCATCAACTGGACCACGGAGCAACGGAAGAAGGTGGCCTGGTCTGATGAATCACGTTTTCTTTTACATCACGTGAATGGCCGGGTGCGTGTGTGTCGCTTACCTGGGGAACACATGGCACCAGGATGCACTATGGGAAGAAAGCAAGCAGGCGGAGGCAGTGTGATGTTCTGCGGGGAAACCTTGGGTCCTGCCATCCATGTGGATGTTACTTTGACACGTTCCACCTACCTAAGCATTGTTGCAGACCATGTACACCCTTTCATGGAAACGGTATTCCTGGTGGCTGTGCTCTCTTTCAGCAGGATAATGCGCCCTGCCACAAAGCAAAAATGGTTCAGGAATGGTTTGAGGAGCACAACGAGTTTGAGGTGTTGACTTGACCTCCAAATTCCCCAGATCTCAATCCAATCGAGCATCTGTGGAATGTGCTGAACAAACAAGTCCGATCCATGGAGGCCCCACCTCACAACTTACAGGGCTTAAAGGATCTGCTGCTAACATCTTGGTGCCAGATACCACAGCACATCTTCAGGGGTCCAGTGGAGTAGCTACTAAATTAGCCAGTGATATACACAGAATAGACAGGCAGGCTGATAGCCAGCGCATTGACCTTCTGATTTGAGCTGAGACCTTTACTGGTGACTGGCTCCTCTCTCGCACAGAAACACAGCACTAGCTTCACATCACTACGCTCACCCACTCGGCCATCCCATAATCTTCCTGTTATCTTTATGACAGCATGCCAAAGGGCTCGAGGACAGGAGCGTGCCACTAAATGTCAGAGCTTGAAACCAGACGTCATTTTGCAAACAGCTGAAATATTCCTGAGTGAGCCTGGGGATTAGACTTGATACTGTTGTTGTGAAATGAAATATTGATCTATGAAGACACCAATGACAGATTCTGACAGGGATTTCAGAAATACAATAGACTGTTTCATTCTGACTTCTATAGAAATGCTGCTTTTTATCTTTAGCCTAACCTACTGTAAGCCTGAAACAGTGTGTTCATATAGCCTGGGCTGCATTTAACGAATTCTGCACAGTAAAGGGTCATTTATGGAATAAGCTGAACTCTTTTCTCTAACAAACCAAATGGTTCTCAATTCAGAGCCAAATGATCAGGTTTGCCAGGTTTGCCAGGTTTGCATAAACAAAACCAGCCCCATTGCTGTTCAAACAACAGTGTAAAAATAGCCCATGGGAAAACCACGGACTTGGCACCACTGCAAATGATATCCAGCTCCCCTCTCTGGATGTAATGGGTGGAACTTGACCTGGTCCAGCCTCACCTCTGGACCTAATGGGTGGAGATTCATCTAATTAGGTTTAGGGCAGGGTTCCTCAAACTCGGTCCTGGAGAGTTTAGCTCCAACCCTGATCAAACACACCTGAGCAAGCTAATCAAGGTATTCAGGATCACTAGAAAATCACAGGTAGGTGAGTTTGATCAGGGTTGGAGGAAGTTTGAGGGACCCTAGTTCAGGGGGTTATGGGTAGGGTTAGGGTGTGTCTGGACGTCAAGCTCCACCCATTGGCTCTGCAGTAAGCAGCCTCTCCAAAAAAATAAAGCACTCTCATTGAACTTCGCTGATGGTGATGCCACAGAAGGTTGTCAACTCTCTAGTGGATGATACATCAGAGTCATATAAAAAAAAAAAAGTGTACTTTTGAACAACCTCAGAGAGATGAGCTTCAAAATTATCCAGTTTAATATTAAAGGCACAATATGTACGATTTTTAAATTAAAATATCCAAAAACCACTAGAACAGTGTTATATATTTTGTTGACTTGTGTACTTACATTATCCCAGATGTTTCCAAGAATGTTTAAATCCAGAGAAATAAGCAATTTTAACCAGGACACGGGCCGAGTCCGTGCGTCGCCTATCAGTGACGTCATACCTGCCTTACCCTTAGTTATATTTTGTAGAAACCATGGAAACACCAAAGGTGATTTAATATATTATGTGTTTTATTAGACAAGGGAACAACTGTTTGGATACATTTATAGACAATATTAAATGAATTATTGTACAGTAATACAGCATTTTCTCCATCATACAATATATTAATTGCATGCCATATAGCAACACAAGCTATCCAGCATTTATTAATATGATATTCTAATATCGATCTAGCTTACTGCAGTGTGCAACAAGTGTCTCATAGCAGCCGCAGAGCGAATGCACAGAGCAACGTTATAACATCATTTTCAGCACACTCAAATGTATCTGATAAAACAGCGCTGCGTTACCCCACATACGCTTGACCGGAAGAAGCGGAAGCGGAAGCGGTCGTCTGCAGCATAATAAAAGTTCCGCTGCTGTCGAGCCGTGTGTCACGCTTGTCTCTCATTAGCAAACGCTTCAGCGACCTTGTTCAGCTCCCACAGCCTCGGCCCTGCTCTGCTTCATACTACAATAATGTTAGTAATCTCATTCATGAACATGATTTCTGCCTGCGTCCCGTCCCGATTCTTTTCCACCGGCTGTGACTCCCAAGATTCCGGGCTCAATCTCAGATTCATCAAGCTACGCCTTTGTTTTGAATAGATGACCTCTAGTGGCAAAAAAAATACATATTGTGCCTTTAAGAAAATAACAGGGATGTGTGCAAAGTGCAAACAGAAAAAAAATCTCACCAAAAATATTAAATCGTCATTTATTTTTTAATTGTCTATTTTTTTTTTATTTTTTTTTAGACATACTAAACGAAGCTTGCTCACCCAGTAGGTACACTCAAAAAAGCCTTTTTTAAGATTTACACATTTCAATTAATAGTAAAATTCCATCAAATTGAATTGAGTAATCCTTACATATTTTAGTTGAATAACTGAACAATCCCTAATCAATTATTCAATTAAATTATGTAAAGATTATTCAATTCAATTTGATGGAATTTTACTATTAACTGAAATGCGTAAATCTTAAAAAAAGGCTTAATTTTTTTTTTTGAGTGTATAAATTAGCCTTAACAGTCTGAAGTCCATAAACAACTAAATATGCAATCATCATCAATTATGCTGTGTTAAGAGGATAATATTCTAAAATTCAAATGTTGTCTCTTTGACCTAGAAATTTCAAGCTTCACTAAAATACATAGATTACTTTTAGTATCTTGGTTACATGTCATTTTGCAGCAAAAGTGACTTTTTGACACCAGAAACTAATTGCATTGACGGTCCCTCTGGAGCAGCCTGATATTAAACGCTTTGCTTATAAAAATGTTCCTATTTCTCAGAGATACAGAATATGTCACCCGCTGCACATGACCCTGTGGGTCCACCAATCAGAGGAGAACAAAGAACTGGGACACTGTCCAAGCCGGGGTTTCTGATTAGCAATTCAAAGAAAATTCTGTTGGCTCCGTGAACGCTGTTCAGTCAAGCCAGAGTTGGGTCTCTTAAGATTTTGCACTGCTGGGTCTAGAGAGATACACTAATTGGCCATTTGCAAATCCTTGCCAAAATATTCTGTCTTCATAAAATGTCCGTAATAAGTTTGTTCCGGTTTGCTAGCTAAGGCACACATCACTTTTACTATTGCTCATACTTTGTATATAAAGATTTCAACAAACCTCTTGACTCTTATTAATGGTCAGCATGTGACTATTCCTACATCATGTGCACTCAGTGTTGGGAGTAACTAGTTACATGTAACAGAGTTACGTAATTTAATTACAAAATAAATGTAACTGTAATCTGTTACAGTTACTGAGAAAAAATTGTAATTATATTACAGTTACTTATGAAAATATTAACAATTTCAAAGGGGCTGTGTTGAGAGTAACTAGTTATCTAATTACAAAATAAATGTAACTGTAATCAGTTACAGTTACTGAGAAAAAAATGTGTAATTAAATTACAGTTACTTATGAAAATGTTAACAATTACAAAGCTAGGATATATTGAATAATATTCATTTGTTGCATTTCCTGTTTTTGATGTGCGCGATGCCTCCTGTTTAGTAAAGCGATGCTATTCTGATGCTTCTGATTGGTTCTCTTGTTTGAATTTGCTGCACACCACGTCTGCTAATTAGATCAATCCACATTGCCGCTGAAAGCTTTAAGCCTTGTGCACACCGGGGTTATTATCGCACGCACTTATCGCCAGAGTTTTTCGAGACGTTTTTCGGCACGTCTTTGTGTTCATACCCAAGCGATTTTCACTGCCGATGCGCCAAGTGAATGTGCAAATTCACTCCCTGACAGTAGATGGCGCTTACTTAAAAAACAGAAATACCCTGGTACCCAAGGTGGCACTGCGCAACTTTACGCTTCTGACACTCGCTTGTCACACAGAAGAAGACTTCTTAGGTATCAATGTGTGCTCGGCAAGACCGTTTTGTGCTTGAGCGCCACCAAGTCATGTTTTACTGTAACATCAGCAGCTCCAGGCACGTGAACAAAAGCGCCAATCTCATTGGTCGGCCAGTTTTTACGCAATACGTCAAATCAAAAAAAATTTCACAATAACAGGAATTTTTTTCTTGTTTGGATGTAACAAATGATATAAAAAAAAATTACATGCACTGATAAAAAGTGCTGTACTATTTGCATCTTTTAATTAATGCACCACAGAGTCAGCTCTTGGTCAGTCATTGCTCTCTTTGTTTTTATCTGCTAAATATTTAAAAGACAGCTGTTCATTTTCATACTTAATCTGATATTCAAAACAGGGCCACAGAGGCCAGACATGATTAAACTCTCTCTCTCTCTTCCCATATTTCCATTTTCCGTCCCATAGACTCTGACTCGCTATCAAATTGTGTTGAGATCCAGTTAAACTGCAGTGAGGTCCTGTTACTTGCCAATTTCTCAGTCAATGATTTTTCATTTTCCCCAAAGTCCCTGGATTCAGTGCTTGTTGGAGAGCTGATGGATGGGCCAATCAGAATGTATGTATGTGTGTGGTGGAGACAGGGGGGTTCAGTCTAGGAGAGGGAGTGATCCGTGGCCTGTCGGATGACAATGGTGGGAGGGGGCGGGTGGGCGCTCGAGGCATCTGGAAAGCAAACAACAGCATTAGGGAATGCAAATTGAAACAGCAGACAAGCTGGAAAGGCTCCATCACAGACGGAAATGTAGCGCATCCTTGTCTCCTTACTGAAATATATCAGTGAACACTTTGCCCTAAGGGATGTTTAGCATTACGAATAACCTGCGTGGCATAATCCATATCTGTGCCAGTGAATATTCAGGCGAAAATACAATTCGCTCCCGTGAGTGACTGCAGATATATTACCTGTTGCTGAGCTCATAGCCTTCGGAGTGCAATTTGTTTATGTCAATCGAATGTAAATATAGCATTTGCTTCTCATTTACACATCTTGCCTTCAGTTGGCCACAGATATTGTCTGGAGCAATGAAGTCAACACATTATTGGTTGATATATATATATATATATATATATAGTATCTGGCACCAAGATGTTAGCAGCAGATCCTTTAAGTCCTGTAAGTTGTGAGGTGGGGCCTCCATGGATCAGACTTGTTTGTTCAGCACATCCCACAGATGCTCGATTGGATTGAGATCTGGGGAATTTGGAGGCCAAGTCAACACCTCAAACTCATTGTTGTGCTCCTCAAACCACTCCTGAACCATTTTTGCTTTGTGGCAGGGCGCATTATTCTGCTGAAAGAGAGCACAACCACCAGGGAATACCGTTTCAGGGAATGAAAGGGAATGAAAGGGTGTACATGGTCTGCAACAATGCTTAGGTAGGTGGTACGTGTCAAAGTAATGGCAGGACCCAAGGTTTCCCAGCAGAACATTGCTCAAAGCATCACACTGCCTCCGCCAGCTTGCCTTCTTCCCATAGTGCATTCTGGTGCCATGTGTTCCCCAGGTAATGGTAAAAGAAAACGTGATTCATCAGACCAGGCCACCTTCTTCCATTGCTCCGTGGTCCAGTTCTCATGCTCATGTGCTCATTGTTGACGCTTTCGGCGGTGGACAGGGGTCAGCATGGGCACTCTGACTGGTCTGCGGCTATGCAGCCCCATACGCAACAAACTGCGATGCACTGTGTATTCTGACACCTTTCTATCAGAACCAGCATTAACTTAAGCAATTTGAGCTACAGTAGCTCGTCTGTTTGATCGGACTACACAGGCCAGCCTTCGCTCCCCACGTGCATCAATGAGCCTTGGCCGCCCATGACCCTGTCACCGGTTCACCACTGTTCCTTCCGTGGACCACTTTTGATAGATACTGACCACTGCAGACCAGGAACACAAGAGCTGCAGTTTTGGAGATGCTCTGACCCAGTCGTCTAGCCATCACAATTTGGCTCTTGTCAAACTCGCTCAAATCCTTATATAATATCCTTATATATATATATATATAATTAAAATACAGTAAACGATATTATGTGAGGAAAAGCACTACTTCACTTACAGAAAAGTACAGTCTTACATTGTCCATGTGTGCACTAGGCCTCAAAAGTCTCAATGTTCCCAGTGAAACAGCTGGACAGATCTGCAGCTGTGGCTCCCTCAATGCACCAGACCGTTTCTGACGAGTTTTCTTTTCTTTCTCTTTTTTACTACAGGAAGTGTGGATAGTTTTGGATTGGAATATGGAATATTGACTTGATCCTGTTGGGCTCCACCAGGTTGATTTAACAAAGAATTTGGAGAGTAAAAGGAAACCATGAGCGCATGACAGAGTTATTCCGCACACCCCTCTACATCCTTAATTTTGTAAATAATAAGAAAACTGAATCACTCCTGAAATAAAGAATACTAAGCTTTAATGGAATTTTTAAATGATTATAAGCCTTGTTATGGAACCAAGCTCATTTCAGATTAGACCATTAAATTTGTGTGTGTGTGTGTGTGTGTAACAGTAAATGTATTTGTACTGTAATATTCTTTAGAAAGTTTGTGTTCTAACAACTTTAATAGGTTTTTAAGACTTTTCTGAGACTGATTTAATTCAGAATGGCACACTGCCATACTACTCATACTATTTCTGCAGTATGTATAGTACAATATGCACTTTTCTGGGTGAATATAAATGACCAACTACATCTGAAAATGCACAGCCAGAGCAAATGGCACAGATTAAAGCATCCCACAATGCAACACACTCAACTTTACCACCCATTCCCACAGTTTTGAATAAACATTAATGCCAGGCAACATTAAAGTCAGTATTAAATAGAAGTTGCATTAGTCTTTTCTTCCCTATTGTGACGTATATCTAGGAGTTAAACAGCATCTCCAACAAGAAAAATTTAGGGAGTGACTTGATTTTACCCATCGGGAATTGATTTGTTTGGTTGTGGTTTGCAATTGCCGTGATGTCATGTGGCATATACATTTTCATATTCCTGCCTCCAGAGCAATGCATTGACAAATAGTTATACACCATTGCACCATAGGCCCCGCCCACTGGCATTCAGGCGCTTAAAGGGGTCCTATTATGCCCTTTTACAAAGGGGTGTACTAGAATATGCATTCATGCTTCATTGTTCAAAAAACTATTTTTTTCCACATATTTTACATTATTACAGCACCTCTCTCCCAAGTCTGGCTTGAACGCGTCATAGTTCCTGTTCTGATGAAGCCCCTCCTTCCGAAATACGAAATGTGCTGTGATTGGTCAGTGTGTTTGACTGGCACCACTTAGCGTGTGTATGGAAAATGTCACACCCCTTACGATAGCCACGAGCTTAGGTGTAAATATTAAGGATGGTGTCAATTTCAAACCAATTCAAGCCTGATTTAGACTTCAGAATGTTAAAAACGAGGATCGTGCAGAACAGATTTCATGCACAGACTTTCCAAGCACAGATTTCACAGGACTTTCTGACTGATATGTTTGTTTTTTTGTTTTGTAATTTTCTTATACACTCTAAAAAAATCCGTAAAAATAGGGCACAATGTACTGTATTAATTTGACAGAATTCAGTATTTATTTTTTATAGGTGTTTTACCTGTATTTTAAATTTTGAACTTCACTGTGTTGTGTTTTAGAGTTAACGGAAATGTCCATAAAATTACTGGATAATGTCCTGGTAATTTTCTGCCAGTGCATTATCCGTTTTTTACATTACATTTTTTTTTTTTTTTACAGTGTACATTTTAGATACAATGTTAATGTTAAACACCATTTAATCATGATATTTGTCGGAAAACTGGTAATACAAACAGTAATCAATCACAAAACCATGTGATTCTGATTCAGTTTTCTTAAGGGGTGGTGAACAGCCTTACAAAAGCGAGAGATTACAAACACTACAGTAAACACTATATCAACACTAATGTTGGCTAGCAGGCTAGTGGAGGCAAAGCTCTGCCCTTTGTTTACATCATAGCAACAACATAAAACTTATAATTGGAACTGTCAGAGGAATATATGTTTGTTCAGAGAATTTGACTGCATTTTGTTTTGTAAATAAAGCACAGTGTAAAGGAGCGTTCTCAAATAAACTTTTGTTGAAAGATGAAGCAGCCAGCTGTATTGGATCTGATAGCAGCTACATCGCAAACCGCAAGTGAATGATTTCATAATGTTTTGTCTGTGAATAGTTTTATATGGATAATGTTTTCAATACTCTAGGTGTGTTCGACATCGGCTGCGGCTGGATGTAACCGATCGGCGAGAGTTGCCGCGTGCTGGCAGGGAGGAGCTGCAAACGGAGACGTGAAGTCGGACACCTTCTGCTTCCCATAGTGATGCACGCGCTGTTTGCATACTTTATCACAGCTGAAGCGAAATAATGCAATATAATGCACATATGTTTCAGAGACATTGTCATGTAATACTTTATGTACTGCTTAATACAGCATGTGTTTGTACAAGAATAAAGTTCAGCATAAGTGAACTATCAATGAAGTGGGGTCTGCATAGTTTTATTTTGATAAACATGACACAATATAACATCGCGACTACATGAAAAGAGGTTTTACTGTTATAAAATACAGATTTGTGAGCATTAGTGGAACTGAAGGTTTTAGAATACAAAACACACGTGCTCGTTGTCATGCGGTGAATCCGGCCAATCGTGTAACAGCTGTGTCGTCATCAGCGCTCGTGCAGCCGCTCCGCAGAATGAACCAGCCGGCTGCTCTCGAATCGCTCTCCTGGCACTTTGATGGCATGCGTCACAGTCACGTGGCATCGGCGCTGCCTCAAGTCGGACAAAATTTCTAACCGGAATGCATTGCTTCAAGTCAGCCGCCGATCGGTCTGTGCGGCACTGTATGAAGTCGAACAAGCCTACTTACTCACGTGCAATAGCAAGTAGGCGTTGATACCATTTCCTATGAAACAACATTATCCAATCATAAAAGTGCCCATTTACTGACAAGCCTTAAAGGATCCGCCCCTTAAAAATGGATCATTTCAGACAGAGGTGTCAGAATGAGGGTTGAAAAACGTTTCAAAAACACACTCACACACATATATATAAGTGAACCTCAAGGAACATATTAACTAATTGATCACACCCCCAAGAGTTAAAACATTATCCTAAAATCTGACTAACATATCATGCCTAGTTTAGACTGAATGTTTTAATTCTAGCAGTTTATTGTTTGTCGGTGAAGATTTAAGCAGCATTAAAAATTAAGTAATGTTTTGCTTCATTTCAAAACAATTTCTGCAGGTTGCTAATGAAAAACAATTTGTGTAAAAGTGTATTTAACAATGTTCTTCTGTAATGACTTTATTTCAGCATGGCACAGATTATAATGACTAGCCATTTTCAATCTGCAGTGGAAATAGGCCCTGCTCTTCAGTAACTATGATAATAAGCCTGCTAAAGCTGTCTCCGCTGTGAGATGCAAAGTCATATTTTTGGTTGCCCTCTTCTATGCTAAAAAAAATGTTGTCCTTGATGCTTTCTAGTAGCTCTTCCTGGGGAACTTCTAATGATATACAAAGTGAGAGAAGTGAATAAGAGAATGTTTTTAGCTGAGACTTTATTTTAAGGAGTCATAAACATTTGAAAAAACTGAACCTGTATCAGCAGAATGGTAATGAATCTGTCAGTTTGTTTACACCTGGGCACCATTTTTGGGATATAAAATGTGGCTTAAGGGAAGCCACCAGGGCTTGTTTTTTATTTATTTATTTCAGATTAAGTTTCAACTTTTCTCAGCTGGTCTCAGCACTGTTTATACCAGCAGTGTTATAAGGGACAAACAATCTCTCTCTCTCTCTCTCTCTCTCTCTCTCTCTCTCTCTCTCTCTCTCTCTCTCTCTCTCTCTCTCTCTCTCTCTCTCTCTCTCTCTCTCTCTCTCTCTCTCTCTCTCTCTCTCTCTCTCTCTCTCTCTCTCTCTCACACACACACACACACACACATCTGGTTCGCTATCTTTGTGGGGACTCTCCATAGAAGTAATGGTTTTTATACTGTACAAACTGTATCTGTATATTCTATCCCCGTACACTAACCCTACCCCTAAACCTACCCATCGCAGAAAACTTTCTGCATTTTTACATAAAAAAAAAAAAAAATCACTTTGTATGATTTATAAGCTTGTTTCCTCACAGGGACCTCAATTTAGGTCCCCACGGTGACACGAGTCCCCGCATTCAGTCCCCACCGGGATATACAAAAATGCACACACACACACACACACACACACACACACACACACACACACACACACACACACACACACACACACACACACACACACACACACACACACACAAAAAAACACACAAAAACACACACAAACACACACACACACAAAAACAGTCTAGAAGATCAGGAAGTTCTCCAGGATTGCTGAGAATTACATCAGGAATCTTATTCACATGGAAATTGTAATTGTGTCCCCCAGTGCCCTCAAACACTCTCACATATAATTGGATTTGGAATTTTTATCTAATAATATTAAAATATGACATGATTTCCTCTTCTGAATTAGCTGAACTCAGTTTGAGTTAGCCTCTCAGGATTTATGCACTCTTTAAAAAAAGTACTGTAATGGTAACATACTGCTAATACTTTGATATACAAATAAATACTAAATAAAAAATAATCAATTGATAAAAAGTGACAGTAAAGACATTTATAATGTTACAAAAGATTCCTATTTCAAAATGCTATACTTTTGAACTTTCTATTCATCAAAATCCTCAAAATGTATCATGGTTTCTACAAAAAATATTCAGCATATTAGAATGATTTCTGAAGGATCATGTGACATGAAGACTGGAGTAATGATGCTGAAATAAACAAATAAATGAAATGTAATAATATTTCACAATTTTACGGTTTTGACTATTTTTGATCAAATAAATGCAGCCTTGGTGAGCATAATAGACTTAACATTTAAAAAAAACCTTAGGGTCCCCAAACTTTTGAACACTAGTGCATGTACCATAATTTACATATACCTCAAAACATACCATGATACACTGTAGGTAGTACACGGTATTTTATACACAGTTTTTGTTAGTGTAGTAGAGTCTCTTTGTTTTCTGCTGTTTATTGCATTGGTCCTGCAAAACTTTGACAGTAAGAACGTTATCATAAGTCATGTGCTGTACTGCCTACCAATGGACAGGAGGTGAATTGCAGGCCTAAAACTACAAAAGCGCTCGAAAATTAATTAATTTATTTAATGTTTGAATTCTAAAATTTACTTTCTTACTGCTTAGGAACACAAACGAATCAATCTTTCATGCAATTACAATGGAGACCGGATCTTTCAAGCTTCAAAAAGGATACAAGCAACATAAAAGTAGTCCCTATGACTCTTGCACTATATTCCAAGTCGTTTGAAAACATATAGATTTGTGTAAGAAACAGATTAAACATAAGTTGCTATTTATTGAAAATGCTAACATCCACCCTAAGGGGCCTATCATACACCCGGCGCAGTGCGGCATCAGGCGCGACTCAAGTGTTTTTTGCTAGTTTCAGCCCGACGCAGTTATCATTTTCACGTCCAGTGCCACGTTGTTTAAATAGCAAATGCACTTGTGCCCATCTGTTCACCCATGGGCGTGCTGGTCTGAAAACAAGGTGTGTTCAGGTGCATTGTTGGCGTGTTGCTATTTTGAGGCAACTGAAATGCCATTGACCAACTGAAACCTGGTCTAAAGTCAATGGTGGAGTATTTTTTGTGTTATTTAAAGGGGTCATGAATTGAGAAATCAACTTTTCATTCAGCCTTTGATATATAAAAGTTCATCGTGATATAAGAATATCCTGTAAGTTTCGGAGCTGAAAACTTCCTTGTTAGTCAAAGAAAAGCTTTTATTGACACCAGGCCCAGCAAACGCTTGATTTCAGAATGTGCCAACCCTTGACGTCAGCGTGTGGTGAAACCTTAACCGAAGAAGAAGAATGCCCAATTCTGTAGCCCCCCCCACCGATTTGTGCATGGCATGTTGTAGATAAATAATATAGGCCTACGTGGAGCTAAACCAGATCGAACGTCCAAGCAATAAACATGCTGCATAAGCTTCATTCGGATTCCAATATTATGAATGCATGGATGAACTTTATTTTTAATGAATATCCAGCTCACGTAGGTAAGACATTGCACGTTTGTTCCTTCATTTCACCATGGATTCGTTTGTAAACAAGAGACTGGATTTGCAGACAGGATGAGATTACATGAATGAATGAAGCAACACACTAATGTGAGTAAAATATGTTTTTTATATGTGATAGTATTGCATTGTTACAGATCGTTTGATATCTATTGATTATGTGTACGTGTCTAACTGAACATAACTTAGCAGGCTGTCACAGGCTGGAGAATCCTTTATTTGAGGTGTTGTTGGTTCATTGTTCTGCGATTCGTGATCAGACTCGGACATGTAATGTTATGGGCCAGGGCTCGCAAAGCCCAACGTCCCAGGGCTATGTGTTTTCCAGACGGGCTACCAAAACGTATCACCGGCCTGCCCAACGGGCTATCTTAAATAGTGAAATAACATTCCTTTCTTGATGTGCGTTGTTCACTCTCTTGACTTGATATTTGAAGGAAAAATACAATCGCAGAAGTTTTGATCATGCTGATTTGTCTGACTCTGCAGTGAGGCTTGTGTGTGCGTGCATGTGTGTGTGTGTGTGTGTTAGTGATGCACGGTTCACGGTTATATCCACCAATCGGGCGGGCCAAGTAATAAAAAATAACATTCCAATTAATTGCGGGTGGATGAGAGATAAATCATTGTGTTTGTTTGATAAAGACATTTTGCGAGCCCTGTGGGAGAATCATTCCGGTTGCCGTTTCCCCACACGCTTTTAAAACAATTCCTCATGTGTACCTCATGTGTTCCTCATCAAGCTCATTGTAATATGCAAAGCTTATCCAATCATAGCAGTGGGTGTTTACTTCCAAGTCTTCAGTGCGGCACGCCCATAAAAACCGAGCGTTCCATGAGAGAGGCTCAAAACCAGGGTAGAAAATAGCCTATTACTTATTCATTATGATGTTTTTGAATATAAAAACCATGCGAACATCATAAGTTGACTGCAGACAACATTATAAAAAAAATAAAAAGAGCCAGTTCATGACCCCTTTAAAGGGCGCGTTAGTAATATGCACCTATAGGCGGGTGCACAACGCACGTACACTCTGCTTGTTACACACACAGGGACGCGCAGCAGCACAGAAACATTTTTAAATATTAAAAATAAAAGGATTCCTCTCTGGAGAAGCGTTCAGTCTTTCCGCTCGCAAATTCCGCCATGTAAATAACGAATCCACCATGATGCAAGCGCAACTGGCTTTTAAAGGGAATGGGAGATGAGACTCTGATTGGTTTATTGCACGTTACGCCAAAAACACACCCATGACTCATTAAGAGACTAGGTACAACTGTTTTGGACCATTTTTCCCGCCGTTAAAATAGCAAAAGTGGATTCGGACATGCCCTAAGTGCACTTGCGCTGTGCTTTTTTAGACCATGCGCTTACAACATTAAAATATAGGGCCCTATTTCTCCATGGCTTGTTTACAATAGTAATGATGAGTAAATTCTTCTTATGAGCTTAATCTTTTGAATGAATCAGTTAATTAATCTGGACTGAAATGATGTAGAAGGACAAATACACTCTGTATGATTTGCATGTGATGTTTAACTCTGTCTTTTTAAAGCTCTTTTAAAAAGTTGGTCACTGCAACATTGAGACCTTTTTGTTTCTCTAGCCTATATGGGCCACAGAAAAAGAAAAAAAAATTTTTTCAGGCTATTCTGTCTAGTGTTAAAATATATACTAGACTATAACCTGCCCCACTCGGCCCCACTCCATCAGAGCCGGTGGAATTGATTATCTTTGTGTGAACTGACCCAGTACCAGACCAACCAAGCAAGTGAGCAGGTATGTAGGCCAACATGGCAATTATCTGAGAAGTTCAGACACTCTCTCTTCTTGTCCGGCTTTCTCTCTTTGTCATTTTGGGTATATTCTCCTCCAGATGTCTTTAAGAGGTGGGATTTTAAAGCCAGGAGAGGCTCGGTTCTGAGAAAATTGTGGGAGAGAGTGGTAGAATGATTTCAAAACACTCTCTAAAAAGCCTTACTTTAAGCATGTTTTCTAACAGGCACTTTAATAGGCTACTATTGACCGTACTCAAGTTGCATGTAAACCAGAATGTTCCTTGAAAGGATAGCACTATGAACAGCATCCGTGGCTACTGTTGAATACCACAGTAAATTATTTAGACTCATGGAGGTCTATTATTATTATTAATTTTGTGGCAATGAACAGAATGCATGCCAAAGATACTGCCAGCAGACCTTGGATAATACCGAGCCCAGAAAATGCATTATAAACAACCACCAGATGGCAGCAAAGGCTTGGCTAATAATGAAACATTTCCATCAGAATATCTAACAGCTTCACATCTGCATTTGTTTCTATAAAATCAACAGCACATAATTAGAAGCATTTAATTTTTGTAATCAACTAGAAAAACAGATATTTTACTTTTTTGTACTCACAGTCAAAGTTAGTATGGCATAGAACATGGCAAAATAATTACTAAAATGTTCCAGTGATTTGCCACACATTGTCATACGTAAACTCATTGCAAACAGTCAGCTTTGAGGCTTCAAAATTGGCCTACATCAGATGTTACTGGGATCAAAACCAGCTAAACCTTTGTTTAAACAGGACAGGTTTATTATGAATACAAGCAAATGACGCAACAAGTATTGAAAAGTCCTGCTGAGAGAGAGGCATTAAGGAATAGATGACAGTATGAGACATTTAAGAACAAACTGTGCATGGGTAGTTGGAAATATTCTCAGAAAAAAATGTTAATAAATAGGGTTAATACATTTATGTCTTCAGTAAATTCTAACAACTTCTAGATAGAGTTAGCCTAGTACTAACTAAGCCAAGTAGAACTATTATTGCTCATTCGGGATTTATTCCAGTGACTCGAGTTTAACTGTTCATCAAAAAGATTCATTTACAGATTAGTTCAGTTGCATTTCGCCAGCAGGTGGCGGCAAACGATCGTTTTTCACGTGTTAAGGCCCGTTCACACCAAGGACGATATAAAGAGACTGTAACAATAAAGATATGGTTCTTAAAATCGTTCTCAGTATAAAAGAATAGCAGAGTTCACGCCACAGCTATAACGATAACGGCACAGAGAAACAATATCGTTGGAATCACTTTCAGAACAATTTTATCCAGCTGATGAAACATAAAAACATTGACAGCCAATCAGAATCCATCCTTCTGTAACGAGCTCGAGCATTTAAAGTGACAGACAAGCACTCGCTTACAATAAACAGAATTATATCGTCCACTAGTGTGGACACTATAGAGTTGTGCAGAAAGGAGTTAGCATTTTAGCACTTCCGGTTCCTTCGTCCTGAAGTCAATGGTTTTTTTGAATGGGATTTTGGTTAAACGGCTGAAATAAGGTTTGTGGTGAACACAAGCTCAAGACTTTTCACGTTTTATTCTAGGACATAAAATACATCAGTATTACCCCACTCGTGATTTTTAAAGCTGTTACGTGTCTTGAAAAAGGGCGGTTGCTAACAAGTGGTTAAATGGGACTATGGAGGCTGTTGAGGAGATTAAACGTCATCATGCCGAACAGGTAAACTCATTCCGCTTTTACAACCTCGTTATGCTTATAATTGTGCTCTTATAAACTAGTCTAACTCCATTCTGGGAAAATGTTTTTAGATAAAAACTGAAAGAGTTGTCGGAAGCTTAGTGGTGATGGGACCACTACCATGATGACCACAGTGTGATGTAGTTCGTTGATAGCCTTACCTTTAGCTTTTTACTTCTGGTGACTGCATTTAGGCTTCAAAAATCATAAAAGTTGTGTTAATCTGTGAAAATTATCTTGACGAACAAAACGTGTAAGTATCATAAACTTTTGTTGATTTTTGCAAAGGGAAAGTTTTTGTTGAGGGAACCAATGTGATGCTAACTGCCGGTTGGCCTACAAAGTGACATCATACATGCACCACTCTATATAGTTATCTTTATAGTTATCGTTGTGTGAATGGGCCTTTATGAGGGAGTCGCCGTTGAAGACCGAAATAGTAGTAGTAGTTTTTGTATCTATAATATTGCATCCATTGTGTGAACTGCTAACTTTATAAAGCCATACAAACAAACGACAAAGACTCATGCCATATTGTGCGATCGACAATTTTGTTCAATCAGTTCACAAACGAGATTCTCAGGGGAGGTATGTTAAAATAATTGATTATTAGGATTGCCTAAGTTTTAAACTTTGGCATATAGCTTATTGCCCTGAATATTTGTGCTACAAGCATCATGATACCTCAAGATCGGCTTGTTGAGGAGGTGCTAAATGATCCAAGTTTTTGTCTAGCGAAAAGAGATTTACATTGAAGAAGGCATATGGACCAGAATAGCATAGATAATTGAGGATAGACTCTTTAGACTTTGGTGACCACTTAGCTATTGGTGGCTACCTACCACCCAAACACCATAGCAACACACAGAAACATGCTAAAAAACACTTAGCAGCAGCAAAGACCTCAACTATAAAAAACAGTAGGCTATATAGCATTGTGGGAAACACAAGCACCACTCAGTTTGTCTCAGTGACATATTACTGGAAGGTGGAACAGTCAAAGTAAGCAAGAAACTTGTGTTTTTTTTACAGTGTTCCTGAAGACATTGCACAAAATATTTTGAGGGATTTTCATTCTGTCAGCAGGGTCAAGGCCCTCTTAACGAGAGTTCGCTGATGCAGATAAATAACAGCAATGGTCAATTTAGTCTAGCAAGAAAGGAATGTTTAATGGAGACAGAAGAATGTCTGAAAGACATGCAGCGCCTGAACCACAAATACAATAAAATAACATTTGGAGTCGCTCTTAAGAACCCAAATAAGAACAGTATGACATTTTATTTCTGGCCGGTGGCTCCACAAATATGAGAGGAATCTCAGATGTGGAATATAGTGCTGTTGATGTTGGACGATCGCATTGTCACACTATTAACCACCATCCATCTGGAGGTGGGAAGAGATACGCTTCAGATCTTTCTACAGCTATCATTGCTCTGAAAAATAAATACACAGGACGACACGTTGACGCATTGAAGCTTTTGTTTTATGGGGAATCTGCCTGGTATCAATCTGTTGGGGGAAGACAGTGGAAGAGGATGCGGGGTGTTCTGAGCACACAGGACAAAGAGGATGCGCGTCGCATTGCCTGCTGACCAGATTTCATCAAAGTGAGAGATGTGCTGCAGGGTCCTTTATGTCACATAAAAGAGATACGCTTCAAACAGACCAATCTGAAGCTGGGCTGCAGGCCTCCATGTGGGGTGTGGAACGTCAGGTTCAAACGATGAAGCAGGCGTATAGTTTACTGCAGCGCTCGATATACAGTGATGAGTAAAGTTTGAACATTACTGTGATGGAATCAGACAGGGAATATTTTACTTTGACATAAAGCTCGATACTGCATGATTATTATTATTATGCTGTGGTATTACTTCAAAAAATACTATGGTAGTGTCCAAATCCATTATGTGATGCAAGTGGACAATAAAAGTTGACAATTATATTTGTTTATAAAGGAATAACATGTTTAAACAATGGTTAATTTAAGCAAAAACAAATCGAAAAGAGAATACCAATGAGATCTCGTATAAGAAAGACGTGAAGTATAGTATATATAACTGGCATCATTCTAGATGTCAGATTCTAGGACTTTTACATCTGCATAAAACAAGAAAACAATATGATATATATGACCATGGGCGGCCAAGGCTCATTGATGCACGTGGAGAGCGAAGGCTGGCCCGCGTGGTCTGATCAAACAGACGAGCTACTGTAGCTCAAATTGCTCAAGAAGTTAATGCTGGTTCTGATAGATAGGTGTCAGAATACACAGTGCATCGCAGTTTGTTGCATATGGGGCTGCATAGCCGCAGACCAGTCAGGGTGCCCATGTAAAGGCACTGATGTTGGACGAGAAGGCCTGGCTCGCAGTCTCCGCTCTAATTCATCCCAAAGGTGTTCTATCGAGTTGAGGTCAGGACTCTGTGCAACTCAGTCAAGTTCCTCCACACCAAACTCGCTTATCCATGTCTTTATGGACCTTGCTTTGTGCACTTGTAACGAATTCCACTGATGGCAAGTTTGAAGGTGAACCCAAGTGCAGTTTATTCCAAAACAAAACATGAACAGATGCAAAATAAACAATGACTTGACTTGACTTGAACAAAGAACTCACCAACAGCGGTTTACAGGGAACACACATGCAAGAACAATGACCGACAAACAACAACTGAAGCACTGGGAAATATATACACAAAGGGAAACAAGGTTAACAAGGGAGAGTGGCTAATAGGCAACACCTGGGGAAAACTAATCATCCATAAAGACTACAAAGAACTACAAAACATGACACAAGACAGGAAATAACAAAAGTCCTCACAAGACAAGGAAACACAGGCTGGGATCATGACAGCACTGGTGCGCAGTCATGTTGGAACAGGAAAGGGCCATCCCCAAACTGTTCCCACAAAGTTGGGAGCATGAAATTGTCCAAAATGTCTTGGTATGCTGAAGCATTAAGAGTTCCTTTCACTGAAACTAAGGGGCCAGCCCAACCCCTGAAAAACAACCCCACACCATAATTTTACACTTGGCACTGTACTGTTCCCCTGGCAACCGCCAAACCCAGACTCGTCCATCGGATTGCCAGACAGAGAAGTGTGATTCATCACTCCAGAGAACACATCTCCACTGCTCTAGAGTCCAGTGGCGGCGTGCTTTACACCACTGCATCTGATGCTTTGCATTGCACTTGGTGATGTAAGGCTTGGATGCAGCTGCTCGGCCATGGAAACCCATTCCATAAAGCTCTCTACGCACTGTTCTTGAGCTAATCTGAAGGCCACACAAAGTTTGGAGGTCTGTAGCTATTGACTCTACAGAAAGTCGGCGACTTCTGCGCACTGTGCGCCTCAGCATGCGCTGACCCCGCTCTGTGTTTTTACGTGGCCTTCCACTTCGTGGCTGAGTTGCTGTTGTTCCCAATTGCTTCCACTTTGTTATAATACCACTAACAGTTGACCGTTGAATATTTAGTAGTGAGGAAATTTCACGAATGCACTTATTGCAAAGGTGGCAACCTATCACGGTACCACGCTTGAATTCACTGAGCTCCTGAGAGCGACCCATTCTTTCACAAATGTTTGTAGAAGCGGTCTGCATTCCTGTGGCCATGGAAGTGATTGGAACACCTGAATCCAATGATTTGGAGGGGTGTCCCAATACTTTTGGCAATATAGTGTATATAGAAATATATTATATAAACACAAACTTTTATGTAAGATGCGATTTATCGTGATTTATCAATTTGACAGCACTATTTGAAATATTTGATGATATTGAAATTCATGTAGGCCTACCACTTCTAAGAATATCATGGTACTTCCATGGTGCACGTCCAAAATGCCATTGTGGTACCACGTCTAAAATACTATGGCATTACCATAGTGCATGTCCAAAATAATTATGGTAGTGCATGAATACTTTTTGGTAAGGAACAGCAAGAAACAGGCATAAAAACTGACTATTTATGTACCTAAAAATCAGAAAACTCAAACTGAAACTGAAAAAAAGAAAAAAAGAAATAAAGCAAAATTATAGGGAAAAACAAATGCAATTTTCTATATTCAGTCCCTGTTTGAGTATTTGCCAGTTTAATTTGGACCAGGTTGTGTTTCATGGAACAAAATTAATAGATATAATACCCTATGTTTCTTAATGTAGAAATTGCTCATCTGCTGTACCGAGCGTGGGGTGCATGTGTTTTGGGATGGGATTAGATGATATTTTAGCTCCAGAATGAGAGATAAGATTTCTCTCTCTCTCTCTCTGTCTCTCTCTCTGTCTCTCTCTGTCTCTCTCTCTGTCTCTCTCTCTCTCTCTGTCTCTCTCTCTCTCTCTGCAGAGCCATACAGAGGAGCTCACAATATAAATGATGTCTGTTTCAGTAATCAACCTCCACAATTGGGTGGAATTAACACACCTGATCATCAGAGAAAGAGCTACAAAAACAGCATGAGCCAAACATGTCGAGAGAGAGAGAGAGAGAGAGAGAGAGAGAGAGAGAGAGAGAGAGAGAGAGAGAGAGAGAGAGAGAGAGAGAGAGAGAGAGAGAGAGAGAGAGAGAGAGAGAGAGAGAGAGAGAGAGAGAGAGAGAGAGAGAGAACAAATGAGATTAGGCAGAATACAGACACCGATACTGATCTCTGAGCAGATTCACTGGCATGAACAGATTGGCACAATTAGACAGGAAATGGCTGTTGACATCATAAGTTTTGTAGAGGGCACAGATGGGCTCTACCCAGGAGACAAGAAGGTGAGAGGGAAGAAAACATTGGAACAGACCCTCATAGCTGAGATGAAAGCTTTTTAAAAAGGTTGATGTGTGTTAGTTTATGGCTTTCAGCATTAAGAGTGAAAACAGTGACACAACACTGAAATATCAATCTAATTGGTTCTCACGTCTTAGTGTATTGAATAGGCTAAATAAAAATAAATTAATGTGCAGAATAGGGTAGTTTAGTCTTAAATTTCAGTCAGGATTGTTCATAGTGTGTACTTCATAGTACGACATCCACAGGATGCATACAATACATTTGTAGACAGCTTCATGACATCACGACATATTGCAGTGGGAATATCTTGCCAGAGCTGTGGGCCATTTACAAAATAGTTATGGATTAGTTTATTTATTAATAAACTGCCGCTTTTGCATAGTTTGTGCTTGCTGTTTAATAATTATTTGAAACTCATCAAACTGGCAGCTCCAGTAGTAAGATGAAAAGATTCATCTTGAACTCTGCCATGGAAACTATGTATAAACCTTATTTAAAAAGGAATTTCTGCCTGTATGATATTTCGCTGTAGCCACATTTGACCAGCGGTTTGGAAAATGGATGGATGGATGGATGGATGATTCCGCTGCAGGCACCAACTTCTGGTCAGACGCAGGAATTAATTTGGCACAACCCTCACAATGCATTATGGGTCTTCTCTAGCCATTAAGGATATGTCGGTCGTACACTTGTTATTGCTGTGCATTGTGGGATTGAATGAGTGCACACGATAATGTCCACTATGGTTTTGGACACCACTACAAATGGCTGTCCCCTCAAATAGTGCCATATTTACGGGTATAGGGGGCGATTTCGGCACAGCCTTTGATTCTTTTGGGATCACATTTCGTTGAAGGAGAATAAATATTTTGTCATCTTTCCTGTGTGGACCTATTTGTTTAAATTGTCAAACCATACTTGAGAAATTACGGTTACATCTACAGTGGGGAGAACAAGTATTTGATACACTGCCGATTTTTCCTAGAAGGTTTTCCTACCTACAAAGCATGTAGAGGTCTGTAATTTTTATCATAGGTACACTTCAACTGTGAGAGATGGAATCTAAAACAAAAATCCAGAAAATCACATTGTATGATTTTTAAATAATTAATTTGCATTTTATTGCATGACATAAGTATTTGATCACCTACCAACCAGTAAGAATTCCGGCTCTCATAGACCTGTTAGTTTTTCTTTAAGAAGCCCTCCTGTTCTCCACTCATTACCTGTATTAACTGCACCTGTTCGAACTCGTTACCTGTATAAAAGACACATGTCCACACACTCAATCAAACAGACTCCAACCTCTCCACAATGGCCAAGACCAGAGAGCTGTGTAAGGACATCAGGGATAAAATTGTAGACCTGCACAAGGCTGGGATGGGCTACAGGACAATAGGTAAGCAGCTTGGTGAGAAGGCAACAACTGTTGGCGCAATTATTAGAAAATGGAAGAAGTTCAAGATGACGGTCAATCTCCCTCGGTCTGGGGCACCATGCAAGATCTCACCTCGTGGGGCATCAATGATCATGAAGAAGGTGAGGGATCAGCCCAGAACTACACGGCAGGACCTGGTCAATGACCTGAAGAGAGCTGGGACCACAGTCTCAAAGAAAACCATTAGTAACACACTACGCCGTCATGGATTAAAATGACCATCTGGATGATCCAGAGGAGGAATGGGAGAAGGTCATGTGGTCTAATGAGACAAAAATAGAGCTTTTTGGTCTAAACTCCACTCGCCGTGTTTGGAGGAAGAAGAAGGATGAGTACAACCCCAAGAACACCATCCCAACCGTGAAGCATGGAGGTGGAAACATCATTCTTTGGGGATGCTTTTCTGCAAAGGGGACAGGACGACTGCACCGTATTGAGGGGAGGATAGATGGGGCCATGTATCGCGAGATCTTGGCCAACAACCTCCTTCCCTCAGTAAGAGCATTGAAGATGGGTTGTGGCTGAGTCTTCCAGCATGACAACGACCTGAAACACACAGCCAGGGTAACTAAGGAGTGGCACGTTAGAAGCATCTCAAGGTCCTGGAGTGGCCTAGCCAGTCTCCAGACCTGAACCCAATAGAAAATCTTTGGAGGGAGCTAAAAGTCCGTATTGCCCAGCGACAGCCCCGAAACCTGAAGGATCTGGAGAAGGTCTGTATGGAGGAGTGGGCCAAAATCCCTGCTGCAGTGTGTGCAAACCTGGTCAAGAACTACAGGAAACGTATGATCTCTGTAATTGCAAACAAAGGTTTCTGTACCAAATATTAAGTTCTGCTTTTCTGATGTATCAAATACTTATGTCATGCAATAAAATGCAAATTAATTACTTAAAAAACATACAATGTGATTTTCTGGATTTTTGTTTTAGATTCCGTCACTCACAGTTGAAGAGTACCTATAATAAAAATGACAGACTTCTACATGCTTTGTAAGTGGGCAAACCTGCAAAATCGGCAGTGTATCAAATACTTGTTCTTCCCACTGTAGTTGAGAAGCGTTTCTCACATCCGCCTTCACCTGAACCTGAAGACCTATCAGAAACTGAGGGTGAGGAAGAGGAAAACTAACCTGTGCTAATTTTTGAAATAAGGCCACATCTTTTCATGATATCTGAGGGTGATCTGAGAGGTCGCTCATCAGGCTTTCTAATTATTTGCTTGCAATGTGGTATCTCTGATCTACTCTGCTTAGGTACTGTTAGATTGGTGGCAGGTGATATGTATAATTAAGGGGAGGGGACATTTTCAATCTAGAGAGCATTTTATAGGACAAAACTTTATTGTTGATATTTTTTATATTTCTTCTGAAAATTAAAATTTCTAAGGTTCATGTTGTCAATTTCTAGAAGTCCATATACTGAACATGACCTCAAAGTTATCAGACAGACTAAAGGCCACAAAAAAATGATTAATTGTGTATGCATGTTGTAATCAAAAGACATTGTGAAATGCTTTCTACATTTAAATATTTTTCACTTAAATTATGTTGATAATAATATAGCCTACATATACATTATAAAAATGTAAAACAGAAATATCTTCACTTGTGGTCTCAAGATATGTGGACCCCAATGTTTATGAAAGTACCATGGTATTACCACAGTTTACTCCGTTAAAGGAATGACAGAAAGCTCTCTTAATTTATGTTCTGAAGATGAACAAAAGTCTTATGGGTTTGGAACGACATGAGGGTGAGTAATTAATGACAGAATTTACATTTTTGGGTGAACTAACCCTTTAAACAGTAAACTGGCCCAAGATGTTTTGGTTATATAATGGTTTGCACTCATTTTTAATGGTTAGATTTTTATTTATTTATTTATTTATTTATTTATTTATTTATTTTTATGAAATCAGGCCAATTTAAGAAAAAATATTTTTAGAGAAAGATTTAAAGCACTTGGGTACCATCTCATGTCTGTGTGTTATAAATGTGTGAGTGTGTGTGAACAAAATAAACACGACAGTTGTTTTCAAAATCTTTTGATCTATATAATTGACACAAGGGTTTTTCTCTTTCTTTTTAAAGAACATACAACAACAATGGACAGATCATTTCTTCAGTCTCTTCAAAATGTTCTACTTTCAACCTTAAACACAAACTCCCCATAATTGTTTACTTAAAAACAAACTAACAAAAATAATAAACTATATACCAGAATGCATTTTTTTCATCTCAGCACATTTTGACAATATTAGCCGCATTCATCAGTAAGGAGAGCGTGGCAGTGCCACCATTACGCCATTGCACCTAGAGGTGGGACTGTTTTCCTGACCTGAAGTCGGACCACTAACTGTCAATGATTTAACAAAGGTGCTAAAGACAGTTGAGACTGATTTCAAGTCAGATCACTCTACAGATAGTGAATTGTGCCACGGCAAGGGTCCATTTCTTCAACCACATCTGATCCAATCGATCAACAAAACTGCCTGTGGGATATTTCTCTGTTCTCGACCCCTGATCATGATGTAGTCATGCGGACGTGGCCTCGTGCGTCATGCAAAGTGCAGCATTTCTAATGGTAAGGGTAAGGGTGTTCTTCATCTTAATGACCTGATCAGATCTGCCCGTCACTGTATATAGTGACTGAAACTGCAGCACTTTCTCTGCAGAGCCAATGGCAACCTTAATCCTCATTCAGGACAGTTACATCACTTCCTGTAACCTCTACAAATGCAAAGTTCATTCATAGAGCGAAAAAATACGCTCTTCTCAGGTTTGGTCAGGCCTGAAACTCTATGCAAGTGCGAGAACGCAAATGCTTCTAGCTTTGCTCAATTTCACATTGCTTTTTTAAAGAGAGTCTCAATGTATTTAAAGTAACAGAAGCAAACTTTGCTACTACAATGGCAGAGAAACAGTTTGAAGTGGATTTAGTTGAGCAAGCTAGTTGAAGTTAGTCAAACTCTCAACATGTTTATAGCTACCTGGACACGTAAATATTTGAAGGTAACTCTATCGCCCCCTTGAGTACTAAGGTGTGTTATCGCTACATCGCAGCGCAAAAACACACATTAGTATGCATGATGGCATGTTATTTGCGTTTACATACTTGCATAGAGTATGATTCTTGCCTACAACTGACAGACTTTCATTGGTAAAATGTTGCGCAACACCGTTTTTCACATCAACATTGTGTGCGTACCATAAACAATCCAACTTGTCCGCTAATGAAGGGCAGGGTGTGGGGCTGGTAAATATTTGAGACACACATTCGTGACTCACTGAGCTAATCTGATCTGACGTGGATGCAGCATGTGTCGAGTACACGTGTATATTCGTATAGTGAGTTCGTACAATGCTTTCTCTGAAGTACACTCACACATAACACACATATCTCTATGAGGTTTGAATCAATATCAAATTAACAATGTCCAGAAACCCCTCCGCATCCCTCTGGTTTCGAGTCTTTCATTCTCCGGCTTGTCCTTTCCCGCGTGTAAAATCCCTTTCTGAGATGATGGTCATTATATATCTGTCCCACGGATTACAGCACATCGCTTTGTAAAATGTGCCCGTCTCTTTCTCATTGCTGGTGCATTAAAGTTTCATCCCATATATTGCTCTAGTGCCATTGAGGGTCTTCAAGGATATACTGAAAATGTGACTGTGGTTAGTAGACGTTTATTTACATCCAGAGTAAATACATGTTGGGTTTTCTTTAGGATGGCCCCCGAAACCCATTTGTGAAGCGGAGTGCGGAAACTGTTACAATAAACGAAAGAGAGAGACAGAGAAAGAGTGAGACAGCTGGTCTTCACAAAACAAGACTCAGTAGAGCTTGTTTTCGTGATTAGAAAAGCTTTAAACAAAGGAGAACACACGGTTCTTTCATTTGCTTTGATCGAGTGTTGAAGGACATTCTCAAGCTGAGACGTCTTATCTTTATGGGTCTTAATTTATAAATAAATATAATCTAAAATTATTTTTGAATAAGGAAAAACCAGCATGTTTTGTTTGTTGGGGTGGATTTTCTTAGCTATTGTTATAGATATCATTGAAGCATTCTCAGAGACCTTTTTCACCACAG
This sequence comes from Coreius guichenoti, assembly GCA_039654105.1. Classification (NCBI taxonomy): domain Eukaryota; kingdom Metazoa; phylum Chordata; class Actinopteri; order Cypriniformes; family Gobionidae; genus Coreius; species Coreius guichenoti. The sequence continues at coordinate 8,474,772 of CM077175.1, forward strand.
ACATAAAGACAAGCAAAAGACCAGCTCTAGGGGTGTCATATATCAAATAAGAGACAAAAAAGTACACAGATCTAAGAATATTATTCCATGGTGTTCTTATTCAAGACAAAAAAATGATGCATTCGCCGGTTTCCGTTGATGTTTGCATTTTTGTTTTGGCAATGTGACTAACCCCGCCCCTCCACAATCCAACCCAGTCCTGTACTCAGTCCCAGTTGGTGGAAACGCCTGTCAATTATCGCCTAAGCAGGACTGTGACCAATGAGAGAAGGTAGAGGCTGACATAAGGAAGGTTCTGGCTGCTTCTTCCAGTCACCACCTTCTTGTTCTCCGGCGGATAGACGTACACTTTGGGTTTGTCCGTGTTTGGGGCCATTAAACGCGGACCACGGGAACACTGATCTTCGACACACATTCCACTTCCTGAACCGCTGATGTCATCACCTAAAGGTGAGAAAACACCAAAGAGATTCATGAACTAAAGTGAGACAGAGTTCAGGAACATTCCACAGTAATGACGAAGCTACATTTTTGGACATTTTTAAATTAGTTTTGAATTTGATTCATTTTAGTGAATCAGTTCATTTTAATGAACCACCCTTACGAAAAAGAAGTTTATTCAAGGGTGCTATTAGTATACTTCTTGTAAACTAAAAATAAGAAAGTATACTTTTCAGTCTACTTTTTATGTACTTCTCAGAAATATACTTAAAATTGCACTTAAGTATACTTGACTTATACTGACAGAAAAGTATATTTGGCCTATACTTGTACTCAATATTTTGATCGAGATATTCTTAAATATAACTGTATTCTAAGTATACTTGGCTTGTAGTTGTGTTTACTCTTTTTATTGAGTAGCCTATTAAATGTAGTATGTAAACTTTATGTAGTATGTACTTACTACATAAAGTATGCTTAAAAATATACTTGAACTTTACTTAAGTATACTTAATAAAATTAACTTGAAGTATACTTATTTTTGTAAGGGCAGTTCAAAAAACAAATCACATCATCAATCACCAGTCGTCAATCAATTAGTATCCCTTCCTATGTAGCAAAATAAGTAGTTTTCAGTTCTGTTAAATTATGTTTTTTTTTGGTTTATTAGTGTGGTTTATATTATGTCTTCAACATTAATGCTGTCATCCTAGTTTGTTTGGTGCTAGATAATACTAATAATTGTTCATATAAATATAAATAATTATTATATATAAAAATAGGTCGCTGTAGTTTTGACTGTACTTGCTGTACAGTCATTTAACTTGCTGTTTCTCAAAGTGGTTGATTTGTGAATAAACATTTTTTAGAAACCAATGGCAAGTAATATAGAGGCAAATCACTGACGACAATACACTATAAAACTGTTGACTTTATGTCATAGACTATAAGAATAAACAATTTGCTATCCACTGTGGCTTTCTTTAAACATTGCCATTCAAAAGTGTGGTATTTTTTTTATGTGATTACATTTTTAATGTGATTTGATCAAAACTACAGTAAAAATAGTAATATTGTGAAATATTATTACAATATATATTATCAAATATATTTTAGCATCCACATGTCACATGATCCTTCAGAAATCATTCTAATATGCTGATTTGGTGCTCAAAAAACATTTCTTCTTATTATCATTGTTGAAAACAGTTGTGCTGCTTAAAGGGGTCATGAACTGCATTGTTTTATGATGTTTCCTGGGGTGCACTTATAATGTTAGAAAGCTTTTTACATCTAAAATTTTTCCTACCCTGATTTTAGCCCTCTGGTTTGAACGCTCTGTTTTAAGGGGCGTGTCTGCTGTGAGACTTCAGTGTAAACGCCCACTGCTGTGATTGGCTAACGTCTTTCTATTTGAAATAGCTAAGTATTACTCTCTCTTTTAGCGCGTTTTTACTATTACAGCTCTCATGGTTAATTAATCATGAAAAGTGTTGCATTACATTTAGATCTATGGCATTATATTTAGATCGTGGCATGAAAGGTTGCAGAGATGAACATTGTAGCCGATCACAGACATGCTGAGCGCATGAAAGCAGTGATCTCGTCATTGCAACTCAGTTTCTGTACACTAACGAATGCTTTCATCATAACGAACAGTGCAAACGTGATATAGTTAAGAGATTCGTTGAATAAAACGGGAGTCACTGATAAACGCGTCACTGATAAACTCCCTGTTTGATTGACAGCTCCAGCGCGCACTGCTCCAACGATTGCAAAGGGAGCTTTCTTTGATCGCGTTCTTTATAGAATTTAATCACCGTTAAATAACAGATTATTTTCATCCTACTAAGAGAAACAACGCAAGTTGACGGTTAGTCACTGGTTTGATTTACTGACACACATACAAAGAACATCTGACTGTACATGAATAATTACATTTCAGATCAGGCATTAGAATTAACACAGTTACTTACATGTTGCATTACTGTCGAGCCCAGGCACTGCACAATAATTTGTAATCCTCAACGGCATGTTTATTGCTTGGTATTGCTTAGGCCTATGTAACTAAAGGCTACCTATTCTATTGCATGTCATGCGCGAATCGGTGGGCGGGGCTAAACAGGCAGTGATGAAGTAGGTGTCGATATTCTTCTGCAGAGGCGGTGCTTGCCTCCCTTTGACGTCATAGATCCCCACTTTGAAAAATCTGTCGTTCGCTGGGCCTGGTGTCAATAAAAGCTTTTATTGGACTAACAAGGAAGTTTTCAGTTCTGAAACTTGCAGGATTTTCTTATAGTATGATGACTTATATGTCAAAAGCTCAAGGAAAATTTGATTTCTCAGTTCATGACCCCTTTAATATATTTGTGGAAACTGACAATTTTTTTCCAGGATTCTTTGATGGAAGGAACAGCATTTATTTGAAATTATATTTCAAATGGCATTATAAATGTATTATCTGTTACTTGCTAAATAAAAGTGTGAATTATTTTTTTTTATTCTTACTGACCCCAAACATTTGAACGGTAGTGTAAGTGTACACAGTACTTACTGGTGTCCTGGAAGTCCACATCATTTCCATTGACGGCATACTTCAGTCGGTTGATCATTATCTTAAGCTGCATGATCTGCTTACGTACAGTCATGTCTGGTTTAGTGATGTCGATCTCCACCTCAGGATTATTGATCTGACTGGCCAACCCGTCTCCCATCACTTCTGGCAGATACCTGACAGAGCACAACGCAATAAGAAAGAAGCATGCAATCTGTTTGAGACGCGACATCACAGACAAGCTAAAACCTAAGTGCACATTTTGCCATGGATGATAATATCTGTGCTCACCAGCTTTTAAAATGCTGCAGATTTTGTACTATAAAATGCTAAAATAATCTACAGAGAGCCATCTTGTATAGTCACTGTACAAGACAGTACAACTGTGCAACACAGATGTGTTTCTATTAAAACTGAGGTTGAGTGAGCTGTTCATGTGTATTTACCTGTCCACATTCATTCCATTCCAACATCTGTCTACATCACTCGGTCCAGACTCACGATCCACACACAGTTTTCTGGGCAAATGGACCCAGTATTGCATCATATCCCTCAACATTCTGGACACATCGGACAACTGAGAGAAAGAAAATGTGATCTCACAAATATGGCATAAAAATAAATAACACTTCTGCTATTGTTTATGCATTTACAAAATGATTCTAATTCAGCTTATACTAATATGAATCATTTTGCATATTATTGAGCTTGCAGTTCATGGTAATATTAACCCTATAAAACCTACTGTATCATATTTGATACACAAATTTTTAAGGCCTCTAAATTATCAGCATGATCATAACGTTGCAGAAAAACCTGTTGTATGTAACCTACTACATGCCTTTTGTCATCTGATTTATAGTTCATACTTTTTTTTTAGCAAGTATAAGGCCTTAATTCTTAAAGGGTCCACATTCAGGTTGTGGTACATGTGTCTTTTTACTGTGAGATATTTACTGATTTTTATAAAGTAAAAGTAAAATAACTTTTATATTAGTAATATTTCAAGATTAACACTTACTGGACTGAAGAAACTTTACTTGATTATCCAAATATAATTTTTTTGTATCAAATGTACATACGGCTTTTGAGGGACGTTTATTTGTACATCTCTCAATCATCATTGTATCACTGCATTATATGTTTCCAGCCACAATAAAAATAGAGCTTTTAAATTAGGAATTTAAATATCATCCTTATGATACATATTATTGTGAAGATATAGAGTGAAAATGGATATTTATAGGCATTTTATGTAAGTGATATACTTTTATAAAGATTTAATTGATTTACATTGCAAGCTATCAGAATTTTCTCTTACTTTTCAGCTATATAAATATCATCAACTGCACCAAACTGACTATTTTTGCTCATTTTGAGCCTCTGAATTTTTTTTTTTTTTTTTTTAACAAATAAATTAAATATTTTTAATAAATACATTGTTTTTCCTCCTTGGGTATGTCATTTTCTCCTATATCATACTATATGAACCGTAAAAGACCTATCAAATATGGTACTCAACAAAAAAACACATATGCAAAAAAAAATTTTTGTCTAAAGGTTCAATAAAATGTTTTTCTTTTTATAAATTAGATTTTTCTGACTATTATTTCATATGTCAGGATTTAACAGGTTAAAAAAATCAGTGTTTGAATGACATTTTTGTGTACATTTTGTATAATGAACAATTTTGTTACTGTGGTAACAAAACTGCCACTTTATGTTCAATGTAAAATCTGGGTCCTGCTACAGTACACCATGTAAACACTTACCAGTTTCTCCAGCTGGGCTCCTGGGGTGCTGCTGACTTCTTCTGCTGTGTTTCTCCCTCGGTTGATCTCCTCCTCGATGACGGAGCTCTGAGCAGGAGATCCACATGCCTGAAGCACCTGAAGAACAAGAAATCATGGCATGGGTTTCGGCACAGGGTTCTGGTTAACTTTGGTTCAAGACATATGAATTCATGATATATAAAAGGTTAAGTCTTTACAGAAAGGTTTACAGTTCAGCACTGACCTTATTGTTGAACGTGTTGAGGTTGTCTTGCATGTAGAGAATAGCTTCAGCAATGCGTTTTGGTAGAGACAGAACCACCGAATCCACACTGTAAGGCCGACTCAGTTTGTCAACTACCTCCAGCATAGCATCTACACACAAACACAGAGTCTTTATATCATGTTGACATGCTGTCAGATGACTTTCAGCTCATGTGTGACAATCTATGTCATGTCCTTTGCCCACCCACTTTTTTTTCATTGGTTCCGGAAGTATTTTTTCCATAAATTTTTCCAAGAAGGAAAATCTTTCAAGCCATCCTAGGTGTATATGACATTCTTCTTTCAGACGAATACAATCAGAGTTATATTAAAAAATGTCCTGGCTCTTCCAAGCATTATAATGGCAGTAAATGGCAGCCCAAAATTTGAAGCCCAAAAAAGTGTATCCATCCATTATAAAAGTAATCCATATGGCTCCAGGGGGTTAATAAAGGCCTTCTGAAGCAAATCAATGGGTTTGTGTAAGAAAAATATCCATATTTAAAACTTTATAAAGTAAAATATCTAGCTTCCGCCAGACCGCCTTCTGTATTCAACCTTTTTCGTAAGTTGAATACGGAAGGTGGTCGTTTCTTACACAAACGCATCGATTTGCTTCAGAAGGCCTTTATTAACCCCCTGGAGCCGTATGGATTACTTTTATAATGGATGGATGAGCTTTTTTGGGCTTCAAATTTTGGGCTGCCGTTCACTGCCATTACAAAGTTTGGATTAGACAGGACATTTTTTAATATAACCCCGATTGTATTCATCTGAAAGAAGAATGTCATATACACCTAGGATGGCTTGAGGGTGAGTAAATCATGGGGTTATTTTCATTTTGAAAATTTTTAAATCGGACAAAAAGACAAAGTTTAAACACTGTGTACTTAGCTTTAATAAGGGGAAGAACTGCAATCCCATGAAACTGTCACGATTCACCAGTGAGAGTGCCCGTGATTACCACCAGAGGGCACTCCACCCCGGACTGTTACTCCATCAAGGACTACATTTCTCATAACTCACTGCCCGGACTCATCATCCCTGATTACATCCACCTGTGTCTCATTACCCTGTTTACCTCACCCTATATAAGCCTGGTTATCTCAGTCATTCATTGCGAAGTCTTGTTTGTTGTAATACTGCATTTCTGAGCGTTTTCCCTGGTTTCTTGTCTCTTGGTTATGGATTACTTGCCCGTTCCGTGGATTAACCTTTTGCCTGTCTCTCCTGTCTTGTTTGCCTGTTTGGACCGCTTGCCTGTGTATGACCTTTTGCCTGTTTTTGACTATGATTGTGGATTACCCTTTAATAAAGCTGCGTTTGGATCCTCAGCCTTCGTGTCTCAGAGCAGTTCATTACAGAAGACTTAGCCTAAACATGGATCCAGCAGAAGAAATCCTATTCCTTCGTCAAGGTACCTGGTACCATTGAAAATTACACCGATCAGTTTTGTACTCTGGCTTCTCGGGTAAACTGGAAGGATTCTGTTTTGAAGGACTTTTATGGTCATGGATTAAACGAACCCATAAGATCATTCATGCCACGACTTTAGAACAGTTTATGAACTATGCCCTATTATTGTCTGGTTCCTCCTACACAGCTGGGGAAGTAGAGGAGGATGCTACCCCCAAACATTTTTGTGAGCCTGTGTCTTTGGACAAGATGGCCATCAATCCTGTGTCTTTGGACAAGATGGCCGTCGGCCTGTGTCTTTGGACAAGATGGCCGCCGAGCCTGTGTCTTTGGACAAGATGGCTGCCGAGCCTGTGTCTTTGGACAAGATGGCCGCCAAGCCTGTATCTTTGGACAAGATGGCCGCCGGTCCAGAGCCCTCTGCCAAGATGGCCGCCGCCACACCGGAGCCCTCTGCCAAGATGGCCGCCGGCACACCAGAGCCTGTTCCTGAGAGAGAATTTCCTGAACCTGAGCCTGTGTCTGTTCCTGTCAATGAAGTACTGACTATTATGGCAACAGCCATTTTGTGTGTGTGGGCTGCACACACATCGGCCCCAACCCCTGACCTGAGTCTGGTTTCGACTCCAGCCCTTGACCAGAGTCCAGAGAGGACTTTGTCTCCTGTACAGAATCCAGAGAGTCCAGAGTCCACTTTCAAACTCTGCTATACACGTTCATGTGTTTTGAAGGAGGCGTGGCTTTAGAGATGCTCTGAAGGGAGGGTGGGATCTTATGCTTTCAAAGCAAACTTGCTATTGCTAGCCTCTCCAAAAATTGCCTACCCTACCTTTAAATTTGCTCTATCGAGACTGACTTGTTTTCATGCTTCATGGGAGAGAGTGTTCCATGCCACGCTCTTTTGGTGCAATTTGCTCGCAGCGACTCTCTGATTGGGATTGGTGGCATTTTCTCATTTTAGTTGAATCTCTTCAAGTTGAATGAGAACTGATGGCTTCAACAAAAGAATAGTCCATCGACTAACAACCTTGGAGCTTGACACAGGTCTGTCTTCAAAAGTTTAAAAGTTAAAATCAATCCCCCTGAAGAAAATTAATGGAATTTTTACTTCCGGAAACCGACTGTTGCATTTTATGGCCCTGTCCCCAATGGCACACTTTATATGCACTTACGGTCTTACAATGGCCGCCGCATGCACATGTCCGTTAAGTCTACAAGACTGTAGTCATTTTAGGGTGCGAGCACCCCAGTTTGTGGTTGATATGTGCCCTCAATGCACTTTTGCCCAGCCTGCACCAAAGCAAGCTTGTACGTCCTGATTTTGCAGAGTTAGATGCGTTCCTGGGTCAACATATTTTGTTGATCTTGGAACAACATTCCTGTCTGAAAATTTAATCCTAACCATATCCCTACCCCTAAGCCTAACCCTACACATAAGTTATCTCTAAAATCAGAGGGAAATGATGGTGAATAACATTGATGTAGAAGCACCTAACCCTGGTTGTAAGACTAAACTTGACATAAACTGTAAACTTGTCTCTCAAATCTGATCGGTTGATTGGAATGTTGTTGCAGGATCAACAAAGATGCTGATCCAGGAACATGTTGCACTTGGTGAAATCAGGTTCTGCAGCGAGATCCACAGCCGACTTCTACCCGACAGTCAAAGTGGTGTTACATCATGAAAGTGAGGACTCGTAGAAAGACAGCAAGTATTTAGGGTGCCATTTGGGACAGGGCTTATCTTGGCCCCGCCTACCTGCCAGGTTCCTCCACTCAGAGTCCAGATCTGCTTGATTAGCGAGGCAGCCCTTCATGACATTCTTACAGTAGTTTGAGCAGGGCTTGGCAAAGGTCATGCCGCTACAGTGAGGACAGTATGTCAGCCTCATGACGGCACGAACACATTCAGTGCTCAGAGACACCTGCAAGACAGAGACAAAGAAATTAAAGAACAGCTGAAGTATATCTACACTGACTCATGTAACCAAAGAACATTCCCTGAATTGTTTTGTGTCAAACATAATAATGATAAAAAAAGATCATTACAAATAAGTCTTTGTCAGTTCCTACAGTTTCCCATGAGGTCCAAGGACGTGGGATGATACATTTTGGTATGATTATTGCATAATACCCATCATGCTTCTCTACAGACAGTTTCTGAGAGTAACCACATGAGGTCGGAGACATCTTTCACAATATTCCCACTTTTTATCAGAAACCTCCACCCCTCTGATGTCAAAACATGGGATTTATTTAGGGCCCCTTGGGGAAAAGTAATGCAATTCAGAAAGCAAAGAAAAACCTGACATTTGCTTGTATAGATGATTAAATGAATTCTAATTTCAGGCAAAACTAGTTTTTGTTTAGGTGTAAATGTAAATATAGTCAGCATGACATTTGATTTCTGTGAATGTAACTTCTTTCTGTCCTAACTGCATCAGGCTGCATGAAACATTATCGCAGCTGCGCCATGCAACTTTGACACAGTTTCACAAAGCTGAATGTCAGTAACTGTATATTGCAATGACTTGTGTGAAGTAACCGGTCCTGAACAATCTTCAATCAAAACCTTCAATGCGATCAGATGATGAAACACTTGCAATCACATGCATGCGTTTTTAAGCATTGCCGTTTAAAAACAGGTGATTTTAAACCGTTGAAGCACAATTAGCAGCGAAAGAGAACTAATTTCAGTAAATGTGCGTGCTCTCTGAGAGACTGTTTCTCAGCGCTGTCTGAAAGAGCTGCGACATGAAGCCGCTGCTAATAGAGCGCGTGAGAACTGAACTGAGTGCTTTTTGCCAACTAATTAGGCTTGAACGGTTAAATATACATACATATGTGTCAAAGTGACCATGTATTTGCAAGTAAACAGTCATTTATGTCTTAAGTGAACGTAAACAGTTGAAAGGATCCGTACAGTCTGTCTTAAAGTGACAGCATCCAAATTTACCTGCTGTCATTATTAATGCTAATAAAACAACAAAAAAGAGAGAAACTGAGAGAAACTTCACTGCTCTTGACTGAATCACTTTTGTAACTTTAATAAGAATAAATGTATATTTAATTTACACAGTAAAGACTATGCATTGTTTTTCTTTGTTCTATACTAGTTTGTTTTCTTTGCTCTTTCTTTATCACTGTTTATTTGTCTTTAGTAAGCTTGAGAGTTTTTAAGACTAGTATTACTTTTTGAAATGATGGTGATAAGAAATATGACATTTCAATGGTATCAAAAATGTTGATATCATAAAAACCTTATTTAAAGCAAAAATAACTATATATATATATATATTATCGTGAAATAAAATTACTCAAATCGTGATATAAGATTTTGGTCATATTGCCCACCCCTATTAAACCTGGATGAAAACTAGCTTTAACACAAAAAAGTTTGAATTCTGGACGAGGATTAATTTGCATATATTGGTATCTTTCCTCATGGTACTGTAGAAAAGCTGTAAAACTGATGTCTATAGAAAAAAAATGTAAGAACAAAGATCTAATTTTCAATGCATTTCAATATGATTAAAGACTGTTCAAGCTTTTTATAGATGTGCAGTTAATTTCTAATTATAATAATAATAGATGACTTTCTGACGTCATTTACGTTACTCCAGTAGATGGCAACAAGTGACAGTTTTTAGGTGATTGAATCACTCAACTGATTTGTTCAAACCCAATGATTCATCCAGAAACAAAACAACTGAGTGACTGTCATGAATCATTGAAAAAGTGAGTCACTGAATCATTCACTCAAACAATTCTTTCAAGAACACGGATTCACTGAAGAACAAAACACCAGACTTACTTTATAAATGAGTAATTGAATTATCCACTCAAACGAGTCATTCAAACATACCAATTCAATGAGAAACAAAACCATGGCTGCAACCGAAATCGCATACTCCGTAGGTGAAAACCAGTATGTGACGAGAGTAGCATGTCCGAATTCACAGTACTCATAAAAGAGTACACAAAAAAGTACCTGGATGACCTACATCTTCCGGCAAGATTCTGAAGTGTGCATAAAATGGACCCTTTACTATCCCATGAGGCCACGGGAGAGGATTTGTGAACGGCAGTGAAGCAATGCAACTGACGCTGGTAGGTCACATGATAATGACAACATGGCGAATGTAGTACAGTAGAACATACTTTTTTAGAGGTCACAAAGTAAGTACTTATTCAAAATAAGTACCTTCTCAAGAGAGTATACAATTTCGGATGCAACCCATTCATTGTCTTTATTGAATCATTAACTCAAATGATTCGTTCAAAAAACACAGATTCATTCAGGAAGGAAACACCATGTCGTGTTTGTGTTGCTAGGAGATGAGCAAGATGAGCAACAGTTAATTCTGCGGCTTCGTCGGCGGAGCACAAATAGACAGAGTAAATGACAATATTGTGTCTAAAATCTAAGTTACTCAATATTAACTTTTTGTTTGTTGAACTGTAGTAATATGACTGGGAAAGGCGTCACATGGGTAGCAGATTCACTTTGCTCTAGATATTAATATGCACATATACTTCACTTTAAAGTTAAATCCAGCAGCACCAAGGGAGGAAGACATTTTTGTCACATGTTGAGACATAAATAACTGGACTGGACCGAGGTAAAAAGACTTGATTCAGACTCCTACACACCTTACACACACACACACACACCACACTTCAAGGAGACCTGGCAGTGCTTAATACCTGAAGGATGACTCAAGTACACACTCTTTAATGAGGAGAGAAGAGAAGAACGAGAGAGAATAAGATGAAAGAGAAATACAGAGAATAGACAAATGGAGTGAATGTGAGAAGGATGTGTGAAGATGCACAGGAAGCTCCGGGGAGGAGGGAAAGTGAGGGCAGGAGAAGAGAGTGTGAGAGAGGGAAAAGATAGAACAAGTTGAGGGAGGATAATACGGCACATTAAAGCCTCTGAGCATCTGTGATTCAGAGCAGGATAGAGAGAGTTTGCTGCCCAATATATGGCTCGGATTCACTTCTGACACCGGACCTACATTTGGACTTCAGCTTTGAGGACTTCAGTGGAATGCCAGGCTGGACATTCAGCAATCTCAAGCTAGTGATTCAAAAATTATTTATAATTTTCATTAATCAAATTAATTGATTGAACCAGTTTGCAAATGTGTTATTTGCTCATTGAATTGGCCTGGGCATTTCATACACTCTCAGGAAAAAAAGGTACAAAAGCTGTCACCTTAAAGGAATAGTTTACCCAAAACTGAAACTTATCCCATAATTTACTCACCCTCAAGCCAGGTGTATATGACTTTCTTCTTTCAGCCGAACGCATTTGGAATTATATTAAATAATATCTTGGCTCTTCCAAGCTTAATAATGGCATTGAATATTGTCTGAGGTTTTGAAGCTCCAAAAAACGCATCCATCCATCATAAAATTAATGTTGGAGGGTTTCAATATAAGAGAAGAGGAGCTTCTACGTCCGACGTCGGATCAGAGGTCACCCTTTCGCTTATACAGCCGTTGCCGGAAGCTGGGGATTGTAGTTTATAAAGTTTTAAATATGGATATTTTTCTTACAGAAACCCACCGCTTTGCTTTAGAAGGCCTTTATTAACCCACTGGAGTCGTATGGATTACCTTTATGATGGATGGATGGACTTTTCGGAGCTTCATAAACTCTGCCATTATTCAATCCCATTACAAAGCTGGGAAGAGCCAGGATATTATTTAATATAACTCCAATTGTGTTTGGCTGAAAGAAGAAAGTCATATACACCTAGGATGGGTTAAGGCTGAGTAAAGTATGGGATAATTTTCATTTTTGGGTGAACTATTCCTTTAAGGGTGCATATTAGTACCTTTTGAAAGGGTACAGCCCCAGTTTTTGTACCTTTTTTTCTGAACGTTTACTTGATACTTGATATGAACACTTACCGAATTATTAAAATACTTTTTCAGTCAGGATATTGCTTTTAATATTGTTTATTGTTCATGCAAATCATTATTAATGAGCAAAAGGTTGCATAACAGTGAACTACATTCTATGCTTAAGGCACAAATACCCTATTACATATTTCTCTTGCTGCAACACTATGTAAATATAATATATAAATAGAATGTAAACGTAAATTGGACGAGCTTGTTCATATAATCATTCCAATCATATTTCAAGGATATATAAGCACCTGTTTACCTCACTTTTGTGACAATTCTTCCAGCATCCCTACTTCTCCTTTATTTTTGTACCTCCAATATTTCTTATTATTACTAAATTCTTTATCTATTATATTTTTGCTTTAGTTTAAGGGGTAATCTAAGTGCTTGAGCAGAGTCTCATATGTAATATACTTATTTAATGTGTAAATAAAGTGCTGTAGGCAACAGTGTGACCTTATGTGACATATTAATCTCAATTAGACTGAACTGGAACACATGAGAATAACTGAATAATTTGTGGAACTGTCCGAAGGAACCAAATTCGCAGAAATGAGTCATACTTTCCAAACACTACTAATTTGTGCCCAGAGGTTCTGAACATTGTAGGTTTAAGATTTTAGACCTCTGAAACTTTCAGAATGACTGAGTTTCCTACTATAGCGATTTAAAACATGACAGCAGATGGAGGAAAGAATGGTGTGAGACGAGCTCATCCGTCATGTACAGATAAATTTGAGTTAAATATCCATGTCTCTCAAAACCAAGCACCCACAGAATCTCTAGGCCTGTATTTTACTTGCCATCCAGCCTTTGCATCCTAATGAGGGCTCCATGGCACATACGCCAGAATCTATTTGGCACCCAAATCCCAAAACAAAGCGCTTAATAGAATTAGCGGTTTAGCTACTGCTACAATAGCTAGAGGTTAATGTCGGCAACAGTATCTAATGTAATCCTTTTATCTGTTCCCATCTTATCGCCTCACGTTATTAATTTCAGCTCTGAATCAGACACCCCAGGGAGCAGATTACACACGTATCCCTGATTCCTGATAATTAGAAGGAACTGCTGGAATATGTGTCAGGAAAACAAACTACATACCAAACAAACCACAGCAAATCTGATCAAGAGTTTTGGAGTAACAAAACAGAAACCAACTGAAACATTTTTGGGACATTTTTCTTGGACAGAAATGAAAAATTCTTGGACCAAACCTCCCTCACCAGAAGTAGTTCAGAGTAGTCCAGACTAAATTAGACTTAATTAAGCTTAAATGGGCTACTGTCATATCTGTTTATCTAAAGTGGTTGAGGAAGTATGCTGTTTGCATGGAAAAACCCTTTAAATCAAGCTGAGGTCATGCCATTGGGCAACAAATAAAAAAGGGTTCCTATGAGATACAAAGTTATCTTTCTTAAGGAGGCTTTACTAATTTTGAGACGTTTGACTGATTTTTGAGAACCTGATCTTTTGAAAAGTTCTTTCATGTCATTACATATTCATGTCATATACATATATTTTATGTGCTTTAAATATACTGTCAATATTATTGTTTTTATTGTATTTCATATATTTTACTTCAGTTTTTGAAAGTAGTCTCTTATGCTCATCAAGGCTGCATTTATTTGATAAAGATACAGTAAAAACAGTAATATTGTATAAAAAAGAAAAAAAATTACAATTTAAAATAACTATTTTAATACATTTTAAAATGCATTTTATTTCTGTGATGGCAAAGCTGAATTTTCAGCTGCATGTTCCTTCAAAAAAATCATTGTAATGCGTTTTAGAGCTCAAAAATTGTGGAAATCGTTATTTAAATTTCAGGATTCTTTGATGAATAAACAGTTCAAAAGAACAGCATTTATTTGTATGTAACAGTGTAAAAGCCTTATATGTCACTTTTGATCAGTTTAATGCATATATTAATCCGTAGGGTTTAATATGGAGTTGGCCCAACCTTTAACAGCTTCAACTCTTCTGGTAAGGCTTTCCACAAGGTTTAGGAGTGTGTTTATGGGAATTTTTGACCATTCTTCTAGAAGCACATTTGTGAGGTCAGGCACTGATGTTGGACGAGAAGGCCTGGCTTGCAGTCTCCGCTCTAATTCATCCCAAAGGTGTTCTATCGGGTTGAGGTCAGGACTCTGTGCAGGCCAGTCAAGTTCCTCCACACCAAACTCGCTCATCCGTGTCTTTATAGACCTTGCTTTGTGCACTGGTGCGCAGTCATGTTGGAACAGGAAGGGGCCATCCCCAAACTATTCCCACAAAGCTGGGAGCATGAAATTGTCCAAAATGTCTTGGTATGCTGAAGCATTAAGAGTTCCTTTCACTGGAACTAAGGGGCCAAGCCCAACCCCTGAAAAACAACCGCACACCATAATCCCCCCCTCCACCAAACTTTACACTTGGCACAATGCAATCGTCCATCGGATTGCCAGAGAGAGAAGCGTGATTCGTCACTCCAGAGAACACATCTCCACTGCTCTAGAGTCCAGTGGCGGCGTGCTTTAAACCACTGCATCCAACGCTTTGCATTGCACTTGGTGATGTAAGGCTTGGATGCAGTTGCTCGGCCATGGAAACCCATTCCATGAAGCTCTCTACGCACTGTTCTTGAGCTAATCTGAAGGCCACACGAAGTTTGGAGGTCTGTAGCTATTGACTCTGCAGAAAGTTGGCGGCTTCTGCGCGCCGTGCGCCTCAGTATGCGCTGACCCCACTCTGTGATTTTACGTGGCCTACCACTTCGTGACTGAGTTGCTGTTGTTCCCAATTGCTTACACTTTATTATAATACCACTAACAGTTGACCATGAAAAATTTAGTAGTGAGGAAATTTAATGAATGGACTTAGTGCACAGGTGGCAACCTATCACGGTACCACGCTTGAATTCACTGAGCTCCTGAGAGCGACCCATTCTTTCACAAATGTTTGTAGAAGCAGTCTGCATGCCTAGGTGCTTGATTTTATACACCTGTGGCCATGGAAGTGATTGGAACACCTGAATTCAATGATTTGGAGGGGTGTCCCAATACTTTTGGCAATATAGTGTGTATATATATATATGGCAAGCAGCGAGGCCGAGAGACCGTGAGAGCGGGGCGAGGGGTGAGTGATAATGAGCGCCAGCTGCGCGCCGCACCGGTCTCGTGTCTCACGGAGGAGCTCGGACGCATAAAAGGAGGAGCGACGACAGTGAAGGACGAGAGAGGACCAGGCCTCCGTGAGACATGAGACCGGTGCGGTGCATTATCACTCACCACCGGCCTCACCCTGCTCTCACGGTCTCTCGGCCTCGCTGCTTGCCACAATATATATATATATATGTATATATATGTATATATATATATATATATACACTACCAGTCAAAAGTTTGGAAACTGTACTATTTTGATTGTTTTTGAAAGAAGTCTCTTCTGCTCACCAAGGCTGCATTTATGTTATTAAAAATACAAAAAAAAGCTTTAATATTGTGAAATATTATTAAAATGTAAAATAACTGTTTTCTATTTGAATATATTTTAAAATGTAATTTATTCCTGTGATGCAAAGCTGAATTTTGAGCATCACTACTCCAGTCTTCAGTGTCACATGATCCTTCAGAAATCATTCTAATATGATCATTTGCTGCTCAAGAAATATTTCTTATTGTTATCAATGTTGAAAACAATTATGCTACTTAATATTTTGTGGAAGTCTTGATAGATAAATAGAAAGCATTTAAAAAAAATGTCACTTTACTGTCACTTTTGATCATTTTAATGAGCACTTGCTGAATAAGAGTATACATTTCTTTCCAAAAGAAAAAAAAATGGACCCATAACTTTTAAATGGTGGTGTCTTTTCTCGGAAAAGTATTTAATATCTAATGCAATTTCTCAAATAAAATTGATCTTATTTAATGATGTTTAGATAATTTTTTCCCACACATCACAACTGACATTGAGCCACTCTCTCATAGCTTGCTGCATTCAATAAACCCTTAAAGCCAAAACAATTGCGTCATGATGCCTTGTTTCCACATTCCCAGCTGTGATGGATCTGTGTTCGAAAACAGAAGGCCTGGTCCAGTGAGGTCCACTGTGTTTGTCGGCTCTAGATTGCTAGCTCTTTAGCCTGTGCTCATCCTAGCCCACAAAAGCCCTGTGTTTCAAAGGATCCTCAAGCTATTTATTCAACTACAGCTGTATAATAATTTTCACAGACATAATGTTTGCAAAATATTGCTGTTTGATTACCATATTCAAGTGCTACAGTAATTCACATACATTCACAACCCATTTTACTTGTGCAATGTTATGTACACTTACAAAAAAGTACCACAGTACTACCATGTTTTTTTTTTAGTACTATGGAGTACTATGTACTAATACCATGGAATACATGAATTTTAGTACCATGAACCAGAATACCATAGTATTACCATCTGATACCATCACTGTACCATGGTACCATGAGTATGTTTTTCGCAAGGTTAAATATTGTACTGTAATGTACTTCAAAGAATACCATGGTATCACCACCAAAAAACACACTGTAAAAAGTGATCAGTTTACTTAACTTAAAAAAAGTGATGAAATCTGTTGCCTTAAAATGATCAAGCAAATAAACTTCATGCGGAATTGAAAAAATTAAGTTAATGTGGAATTGTCAAGTTCACATAACTTAATTTTTTCAATTACACATGAAGTTTATTTACAACTGATTTCCTCACATTTTTTAAGTTAAGTCAACTGATCACTTTGTGTGTTTTTTGGTGGCATGTTTGAATGCTTCTTCAAATGTTGCTTGAATGTTCATAAAACATATTATTTTTCACATATTTTACATTATTGCAGCACCTCTCTTCCCAGTCTGTCAGTAACGCTCTGTTTAGTTTTTGTCTCTATGAAGCCTCTCCTTCTGAAAAGTGCTAGACCAGTGTGTTGTGATCGGTCAACCGCTTTGTGCAGGTTTCAGGAAATTTCAACACACTGCTAACGCAACTCATCCAGGCCTCGCGCTTTTTTTTGCATATGCCTCTGGCGGGAATTATTAAAATGAGGAATATTGTGACGGTAGCTTTGCAGACCTTTTTCATGCTCAAACAGCAACACTACATACTAAAGAAAGTTGAAAATGTAAAAAAGCATAATAGGGCCTTTGTTTGATTTATTCATTCATTAACATATGCTTAAAGTTCTTGCCAATGTTTTCCTGTCTCTCTTTGTTTTATAAGGCACTACTTGTTCTTCTGTCCTTAAATGGCATGTCTGATAAGGGATATGTGTATGTGGTCAGGGTCTAGATGTGCTCTCTTTATAGACTATCTTCTCTTAAGTAATTAGAAAGAAATATGGTTGCACTCCTCCCAGTGTGCAGAGAAAGATGTGCGGCGACTGGCCTACTTCTGAAGTCACGGAGAGCACATGTCGTCCTTAATAAAAATGAATAAAACACAGGAATGACTAAAGAGGAAAGATGGGAAGGCCAGCTGTGCTCATCGCTCTTTTATTCTTTAATTTCCTTCCTTTATTTCAGGCTAATACTCCCCTAATACTTTCCTATGAAACTCTTTCATCTCTGTATATTTAACTTAAATGACCCCAAAGCTACAAGTTTGTGAGCCATAATGTTGAATATCGAATATAATAATTTTGACTCATCTCTCAGTTTTAACTTTTTTCCTGCCTGTGAGAAAACACTTCCCCGCCATTGACAGAATTTTCCAGCTTTCCGTGTTTTCACTGTTATACGGTAGGGGGCGCTATGACGCATCTTCTGAAAGATTACTGAATCTCCTAATCAAACCACATGAAACAAGCAATATCATATGTAAGCAGATGCATATGCAAAATAATGCGATCACCAACATTACACAGCATATAAATCAAAACTGCCTAATGTTACTGAATAAAATGTCGACCCAGGACGAGCTATAGGACTGTGCAAGCAGTAGGGGTGTTGTTGGAATCAATCTACTCCATCTGTGTTTTGATCATCGCTCTGAATACGATTCTCAGCTAAATCCGAATTTTAAGCTTTTTGCTTTTTTATGAAACTTAACCACATTCCAGTGTTGTTCAGATATTCATACAACTAAATATTCTGGGGGCCATGAGAATTTTGTGAAATAATCAAAAACATTGGCGGTGGCTGGCAACTATTTTAAAAAACACTGGCGGGGAAAGAGTTAAAAAAAAAACAAACAAACAAAACTGGAGTTGAAAGAATGAAAAAATATTTTAAATCATTCATGCGATAAAGAATCCAGCCTAATACAAGCTATCTTATTCTACATGGAGTGGGTCGCCTCATGGTGGCAGACATGTTTAGATCACATGACCAAGTAAATGAAACTCACATTATTATATAGGACACTTTCGCTCACTGAATAAATAAAAAATGCAAATAGAGCACTTCTACTATGGCTTTGGAGACCAAAATCTATTGATTTTGCATGATACATTTACACCAATAGGAATCAGTAAACATGAGACAACTTGTGTATCCTTTAAAAGTGCAAGTATATAGAAATATAGATTCTATGGAAGCTTATTTATCCCACTGAATAACAAAATAAAAAAGAAAACTGTGACTTTTTGGGCCCTATTTTAACGATCTGAGCGCATGGTCTGAAGCGCATGGCCCAGGTGCACTTAGGGCGTGTCCGAATCCACTTTTGCTAGTTTAACAACGGAAAAAACGGTCAGCAAGCCCCGCGTATGGTCCAAACGGGTTGTAACTAGTCTCTTAATGAGTCATGGGTGTGTTTTGGGCATAATGTGCAATAAACCAATCAGAGTCACATCTCCCATTCCCTTTAAAAGCCAGTTGCGCTTGCACCATTGTGGATTCGCTATTTACATGGTGGAATTTGCAAGCGCGAAAGACTGAACGCTTCTCCAGAGAGGAATCCTTTTATTTTTAATATTTGGCATGTTTGTGTGCTGCTGCGTGTCCCTGTGTGTGTAATAAGCAGAGCGTATGCGCATTGTGCACCCGCCTATAAGCGCATATTACCAATGCGCCCTTTAAATAACACAAAAAATACTGCGCTATTGACTTCAGACCCGGTTTTTGTTGGTCAATGGCGCAGTCGTTCTCAGTTGCCTCAAAATAGCAATGCGCCAACAATGCGCCTGAACACACCTCGTTTTCAGACCAGCACGCCCATGGGTGAACAGATGGGCGTAAGTCCATTTGCTATTTGTGGCGCTGAACGTGAAAATGATAACTGCGTCGGGCTGAAACTAGCAATAAACACTTGCGTCGCGCCTGCCGTCGCATTGCGCCAGGTGCATGATAGGGCCCCCAGTCTCACAATTGTGACTTTATTTTCTCACAATTGCAAAAAATTATTGAAATACAGCAATAACTGAAATACATTTAAGTTGAAGCACCAAAATTACTATCTGGAACTAAATAAAAACTAAAACTGAAATTAAACTAAAATGAAAACTAAAATGAAAATAAATTAAATCTAAATAGTAATATTTAATAAATAAATAAAATTAAACAATACAAAAGATCATAAAATTAAAAATAAACTCTAAAAATAAAAGCTAATTAAAAGTATTAATAAAAACTATAATAAAAAACAATGATTTAAAGCTTTACAATAATAATAATAATAATAATAATAAAAAAATCACACTTTTTGCTGTACTGTTTTTAATCTAGTCAAAGTTCATGTACAGTATAAGCAAGTTCCATCTAGGATTTATGTCATTAACCAGAGATTCATCCACCTTAATAAAGTAAGTAGTACTCAAGAAGCATGATTTAGATGACTTTACAGCTTAATTAATAAGGGTTTTACTGAATAATTCATGTGCTTCACATTTCTTCTTTTAAACCCTTTGGAATGTTGGCCTGGTTTACTTCCATTGTAAGTGTGTCACTATAACCGCGATTAGTGCTTAAAAGAAAAACTGAGGGATGAGTCTACATTCATTTCTGTGGTAATCGACATTATGCCACAAATGCTGTTGATAGAGCTTAACTTGTATTGAAGCCAGAACAATCCATTAAGAGAATTGGCGAACATAATGAATGAGATGAAAATTATGAATGAGTAACAGAATAGAATGAAGGACTATTCATCAAAAATGGCATGGAGGCATATATAAGGGAAAGAGGGCACAACTGGAGATCAACTTTCTAATATAAAAGAAACAGGGACGTCAGTCTCATTGCAAAACAATCACTGACAGATTGAGTTGGATAAGATAGACAGAGAGCAAGAGATAAGACAGTATGTTTAACCAAACCATCAGAAGAAGAGAACAAAGCAAAAGTAGAACGCTCAACTCCCTTTGGCGCACACACACAAAATAGTTTCAAAACCTAGTTAGTTTTCTTGCTGTATACTGCCTAGATTTGGAAAACCCTACACAGGCAGCAACACTGCATTCCACACAAATAGTGGAAGCTCAAGTTTGACATTAACATGTTGCTAACAATATAATACTCTAATAAACATAAAAATAGCACATACAAATATTGGGTAAAATCATTTATAATAAGTACATTTTTAAATATAGTACATTTTTAGACCTTGCCAGACTTTTGACACACTCATATATTCAAAATCAAACAAATCCCATCCCAATTAGCTTCTCTTCACACAGTTTTGATGTTTTTTTTTTTTTTTTTTTTTTTTTTTTACAAAGATAGATTAATATGTGATGCAATTTGAAAGAATAACAACTTAACTTTTAAGAAACATCAGTCAATGAAGCATTTTTATGATAGAACTTTAGTAATTAGATCTAAACCGTGGCAACTGTGTACTGCATAAATGAAAATGTATGAATGCTTATTTGTCATATTAATCAGAAATTAGAAAATCTTGGGCTGCTGGTGGTGCTTATTGACATTATTGGTCATTTAATGTTTCTGTAAAAAATAACTAACAATAAAAACAAATACTACTTCTAATAACAATATAAAACATGCTAAGGTCTGACAGGCTGCTGGGCTCATGAATATTAATCATGTTGTTGGAACTGATTTGCTGCAATCAAAATGTGAAGTGTGACCGGTAAGCGCCAGCCAATGGGATTGTCGCTTGTGCATTATGGCTAACAACATACATTATTTAGTCGCCTAGTGCAGAATTTAATTGCATATCTGAGTGATTTACTGTAGAGGGTTGTGCAGTGCATTCTGGGATTTTCTTCTCTGTGTAGTTTCCCTCTTATATACTGGGGTTAAAAAAACATCTCTTGGTCATACAAAACAGACTGGAACTGCCAAATCAATCATTTTCCCACCTTAGTTCACACACACACACACAAACACTCACACACACACATACGCACACACATTGCCCTTTTCAATATGCAGTGCTGGCAGTTTCTCTGTGTTGTCAACCTTGACTTACTTTGAAGAGGTCAGGCACAGAGTTAGGTTCCCTTCACTACTCATTTAGATTTCAGGAGAGAAGAGAATTGAGAAGGGGAAAAGAAAAGTGGAGGGAAAGAATGAACAGATGAACCGAAATGGACAACAACAATAAAAAGAAATCAAAGATCTTTCTATCCTTCATCAGTGATAATGTAACATGTATTTAACCCTTTGTGGAACTGTCTGAATCACTGTCAATTTTCCTAGTATGGAAACAAGCAACATGGTTCAACTCGGTTTGGAACGCTTACCTCAGGTTTGGAACTACATGAGAGTGAGTAAATAATGACAGATTGTTTATTTTTGGGTGGAGTATTCCTTGCTAATAGAAGTTTCAAGAGTTGAGAGAATGAGAAGGCCTTACCCAGAATTCAATTTCTGCACAATCATATTTTCACAGAAATATTTGTAACACTTAATGTAAGAAAATACTATATCACTGATGTTTGCTGAGTGACACCCGGCGCAATGCGACGCCAGGTGCGATGCAAGTGTTTTTTGCTAGTTTCAGCCCGACGCAGTTATCATTTTCATGTTCAGCGCCACGTTGTTTAAATAGCAAATACACTCACGGCCATTTGTGAGCCCATGGGCGTGCTGGTCTGAAAACGAGGTGTGTTTAGGCGCATTGTTGGCGTGTTGCTATTTTGAGGCAACTTAAATAGACTGCGCCATTAATCAACAAAAACCTGGTCTAAAGTCAATAGCGCAGTATTTTTTGTATTATTTAAAGAGTGTGTTAGTAATATGCGCCTATAGGCAGGTGCACAACGTGCGTACACTCTGCTTGTTACACACACAGGGACACGCAGCAGCACACAAACATTTTTAAATATTAAAAATAAAAGGATTTCTCTCTGGAGAAGCGTTCAGTCTTTCCGCTCGCAAATTCCGCCATGTAAATAGCGAATCCGCCATGGTGCAAGCACAACTGGCTTTTAAAGGGAATGGGAGATGAGACTCTGATTGGTTTATTCACGTTACGCCCAAAACACACCCATTACTCATTAAGAGACTAGGTACAACCGTTTTGGACCATGCGCCTAGCGCGCTGACCATTTTTCCCGTCGTTAAACTAGCAAAAGTGGATTCGGACACGCCCTAAGTGTTGTACATTTATTCCAATAATAAATATTAGGGTGGGGTTAAAAATATAGATTTTTCGTTTTTAATCGATTCTCATTGTAATGAACTGATATCGATTCTTAAATCCCAAGAATCAATCTTTTTTTAGTCTGTTGAACAAAATGAACAAAACTTTGAACAATAAATCCAATAAATTGTGATCAGCTTTGTGCTTTGTTACTTTTGATGTGAAAGTCTCAGCTTTCAAATGATGGCAATTTTATTACGAAATTCAAAATATACACTATATGGCATATTTGTAGTATTTTTTCCTAGCCTGTTCTTCAATATTTAATATAGCCTATGTTTGAATAAATCCGCCATGTTATGACAGACACCATTTAAATGTCTATATTAAAAAAAGAGTAGAAACATAATTATGTCATTAAAAAGTTATTATTATAAAAAAGGAGCCTAGTAGCCTATACAAATCAGTTAATTTTAAACTTTAATATTAATTTGTACCAACTGGAGTTCTCTGTATAGTTTATTGCATTAGTTGAGAGATATTTTCATGTACTGTACCTGATACTTACCCCAATTAATGGATATCAAATTGAAATCGAATCGAATCGAATTATGTGAAACAAATCGTGAAATTTGTGTCAACACCCAGCCCTAATAATTAAATATACAAAATAATATATTTATCAAATGTTGCTATTCATGACTAAATGTTTGATGTAATAATAGTAATAAAAATACATATAAAAATCATTTTTATTATTATTATTATTATATGAAACATTTAGTCACTTCTGATGAAATATGATATTTTGCATAATATAGAATAAAAATATGTTTTGTAATTTTATTAATAAATGTTATGGTTACACTTTATTTTAAGGTGTCATTGTTACAGTGTAATTACAGTGGGGAGAACAAGTATTTGATACACTGCCGTTTTTCCAGGTTTGCCCACTTACAAAGCATGTAGGGGTCTGTAATTTTTATCATAGGTACACTTCAACTGTGAGAGACGTAATCTAAAATCCAGAAAATCACATTGTATGATTTTTAAATAATTAATTTGCATTTTATTGCATGACATAAGTATTTGATCACCTACCAACCAGTAAGAATTCCGGCTCTCACAGACCTGTTAGTTTTTCTTTAAGAAGCCCTCCTGTTCTCCACTCATTACCTGTATTAACTGCACCTGTTTGAACTTGTTACCTGTATAAAAGACACCTGTCCACACACTCAATCAAACAGACTCCAACCTCTCCACAATGGCCAAGACCAGAGAGCTGTGTAAGGACATCAGGGATAAAATTGTAGACCTGCACAAGGCTGGGATGGCCTACAGGACAACAGGCAAGCAGCTTGGTGAGAAGGCAACAACTGTTGGCGTAATTATTAGAAAATGGATAAAGTTCAAGATGATAGTCAATCTCCCTCAGTCTGGGGCACCATGCAAGATCTCACCTCGTGGGGCATCAATGATCATGAGGAAGGTGAGGGATCAGCCCAGAACTACACGGCAGGACCTGGTCAATGACCTGAAGAGAGCTGGGACCACAGTCTCAAAGAAAACCATTAGTAACACACTACGCCGTCATGGATTAAAATCCTGCAGCGCACGCAAGGTCCCCTGCTCAAGCCAGCGCATGTCCAGGCCCGTCTGAAGTTTGCCAATGACCATCTGGATGATCCAGAGGAGGAATGGGAGAAGGTCATGTGGTCTGATGAGACAAAAATAGAGCTTTTTGGTCTAAACTCCACTCGCCGTGTTTGGAGGAAGAAGAAGGATGAGTACAACCCCAAGAACACCATCCCAACCGTGAAGCATGGAGGTGGAAACATCATTCTTTGGGGATGCTTTTCTGCAAAGGGGACAGGACGACTGCACCGTATTGAGGGGAGGATGAATGGGGCCATGTATCGCGAGATCTTGGCCAACAACCTCCTTCCCTCAGTAAGAGCATTGAAGATGGGTCGTGGCTGGGTCTTCCAGCATGACAACGACCCGAAACACACAGCCAGGGCAACTAAGGAGTGGCTCCGTAAGAAGCATCTCAAGGTCCTGGAGTGGCCTAGCCAGTCTCCAGACCTGAACCCAATAGAAAATCTTTGGAGGGAGCTGAAAGTCCGTATTGCCCAGCGACAGCCCCGAAACCTGAAGGATCTGGAGAAGGTCTGTATGGAGGAGTGGGCCAAAATCCCTGCTGCAGTGTGTGCAAACCTGGTAAAGAACTACAGGAAACGTATGATCTCTGTAATTGCAAACAAAGGTTTCTGTACCAAATATTAAGTTCTGCTTTTCTGATGTATCAAATACTTATGTCATGCAATAAAATGCAAATTAATTACTTAAAAATCATACAATGTGATTTTCTGGATTTTTGAAAGATTACAGACCTCTACATGCTTTGTAAGTGGGCAAACCTGCAAAATCGGCAGTGTATCAAATACTTGTTCTCCCCACTGTATATATTTAAGTTCTGAGTAATATTAACTAACAACATGTACTTACTATAGGGAACCCTCAACCCTCATTTGGTTGAGGGTTAGTTGCATGTAATTATGCATAATTTACTGTTATTACTATGGTAAGTACATGTAACATATGTAACAAGGACACTGTAAAATAAAGTGTTACCAATGTTATTCATAAATCTGTTCAAATGCTGATCCTCATATGATTGTTTGTGTGTCATATAACTATGGATGAAAAACAAATCTATAATCTGTCTATAGGTCTATAACCTTTAGTTATATATTTGAAAATCAGTCATATATTTTTAATCGCCAACTGCTGTTGAACTACTTTAAAAATATAAGTAGCTTGCAGTTTCCTCCCCAACTGGTGAGTAACATCCAAAATATCAATGAATGAGGTCAGGTTGGTTTGATCTATCACTACAGTAATGTAATAGGGCCACGTGCTATGTCTGCGGTACATTTTGGGTTTCATTTACATTTTTAACTTTTACATGTCAGAATATACAGGCACTTTTATTGGGTAAGGATTAAGGAAATAGGGTTTTAAATTCAAACAACAATGCTTAGGATGAAGCTGTAAAGGCTGCAGTTGAGAGCATCTCTCCGTCTAATGTCAGCATTAATTGGATAGATGCAATACTTTTGTTGCAATGTGTCTGTGTGTGTGGGTGTGTTTATATGTACATTGATTGCCGGAGCCTAAGGGATATTCATTTTGTCTTGTTTTCCTGATGCATTGATCCTACGCTGTTTCCCACAATGCCTCAACATGCACCTGCGTTTATGTGTCTGTTTGTGTCTCGGTTCTAGTAGGAGGTATTGGTTTGTGCATTGCCACAGGTATAAATTACGAATACAATGGATACTGAGAAGGAAACCGCAAAATGCTAATTTTATAATTAATTACTTAACCTCATGCCGTTTCAAACCTGCATGCTGTAATTTAAAAGTAGAAACAGAGGCTGTCAAGCCCTAAAGAAATGACAAAAAACCACCATGAGTGTATCATAAATGTTCTCCATACTTGTTCGCTATAGATAATATATTATAGTCTGTCCCTCAAAGCTATCATATAGTGCACGAGTTATATGGATCACTTTTATGATACTTTTACGGTACTTTTAGTGTTGACATTCACTATAAGCTTGTTTTATTGCAAGAGATGTGTGGTGATTCTTCTATAATTTATAATATTGTGCTCCAGAGAACAAATAACCGCATATGGGAATGATATGAGGGTAAACAAATAAAATAAAATAAAATAATAAATAAATAAAAAGTGTAATAATTAAAATTTTGAATGGGAGTGTAGCTGTATATTAAGGGGATATTTTGCCATCCCTTTAATATAAAGCTACACTCTTGTTAAAAAGTTTGGGATCAATAACATTTTTAAAGATTTTTTTTTCAGCAAGGGCACATTAAACTGGTCAAACGTGACGATAAAGACATTTTGGAGGAAAAAAAAAAAAAGAATCCTAAAAAAATATTAACCGGCACAACTGTTTTCAACATTGATAATAATAAGAAATGTTTCTTGAGCACCTAATCATCATATTAGAATGATTTCTGAAGGATCATGTGACACTGAAGACTGGAGTAAGGATGCTGAAAATTCAGCTTTGCATTATAGGAATAAATTACATTCAAATATATTCAAATAGAAAACAATTATTTTAAATTGTAATAATAAGCCCCGTTTCCACCGGAACAATTTGTCCCAGGAACTTTTTCCCCTCAGACCTGTTGCTGTCTGCGTTTCTATTGCGGTCTAAAGTACGGTGAAAATTAGCCCGGTGACATTAGATTACCGTGGAAAAGTTATTTGAAGACACCAAGAGTGAAAGTTACCTACCTGTGAAACCTTCCGGACCGCTTCGCCGCTGATCACCAGACCCTGCGCAAATGTTCTGGCTGCAATGACCGTGCGTGTGATTTTGGTCTTGAGCTCTCTGGGAGTGTCTCCAAATGGCTTCAGAGTTTCTGACTGCTTGGCTACACACTCCAGATACTCCTCTCCAATACTGTACTGAGGGTTTAATGCTTTAAAGAGTCTTTCCAGCAGACGGGCCCAGAATTCGTTCAGCGCCTCCTCGAGATTGAGGTTGGACCCTCGGTAGTAGCGGCGAAGGTCTGAGTACAGATCCTGAAACACCTTTGTGATTTGGGAGAAGAGAGGTCCAAACCCACTCTGGAAGGAAGTCTGGAGTGATGCTTCAGAATGATTCAACAGCTCCAAGAAATAATCTGGAAACACACACACAAGAACAACATTAGAGCAGTGATTCACAGCTTTGGAAAGCTCAAAGGCCACACTCCTAATTTTAAAAAAACATTGGCCATTTCACAGACACGGCTTAGATTAAGCCAGGATTAGGCCTTAGTTCAATAGGACATTTAAGTAGCTTTTATAAATGTGCATAGAAAAAAACATTACTGGTGTACATCTTGAGTCAAAACTGACATATTTTATAATCAGTGCAAGTTGCTTTCAGTTAAAACAGCTCAAACATGCATTTTTGTATGGGACTATAGGTTTAAGCCTTGTCTGTGAAACCGCGCAGGGGATTATTATTTTTTTAATTAATAAAGTGAGTAGACTAATATTTTGCATAAAAATGTATTTTATATCACAGTATACACTCACCTAAAGGATTATGAGGAACACCATACTAATACTGTGTTTGACCCCCTTTCGCCTTAAGAACTGCCTTAATTCTACGTGGCATTGATTCAACAAGGTGCTGAAAGCATTCTTTAGAAATGTTGGCCCATATTGATAGGATAGCATCTTGCAGTTGATGGAGATTTGTGGGATGCACATCCAGGGCACGAAGCTCCCGTTCCACCACATCCCAAAGATGCTCTATTGGGTTGAGATCTGGTGACTGTGGGGGCCATTTTAGTACAGTGAACTCATTGTCATGTTCAAGAAACCAATTTGAAATGATTCGAGCTTTGTGACATGGTGCATTATCCTGCTGGAAGTAGCCATCAGAGGATGGGTACATGGTGGTCATAAAGGGATGGACATGGTCAGAAACAATGCTCAGGTAGGCCGTGGCATTTAAACGATGGCCAATTGGCACTAAGGGGCCTAAAGTGTGCCAAGAAAACATCCCCCACACCATTACACCACCACCACCAGCCTGCACAGTGGTAACAAGGCATGATGGATCCATGTTCTCATTCTGTTTACGCCAAATTCTGACTCTACCATCTGAATGTCTCAACAGAAATCGAGACTCATCAGACCAGGCAACATTTTTCCAGTCTTCAACTGTCCAATTTTGGTGAGCTCGTGCAAATTGTAGCCTCTTTTTCCTATTTGTAGTGGAGATGAGTGGTACCCGGTGGGGTCTTCTGCTGTTGTAGCCCATCCGCCTCAAGGTTGTGCGTGTTGTGGCTTCACAAATGCTTTGCTGCATACCTCGGTTGTAACGAGTGGTTATTTCAGTCAAAGTTGCTCTTCTATCAGCTTGAATCAGTCGGCCCATTCTCCTCTGACCTCTAGCATCAACAAGGCATTTTCGCCCACAGGACTGCCGCATACTGGATGTTTTTCCCTTTTCACACCATTCTTTGTAAACTCTAGAAATGGTTGTGCGTGAAAATCCCAGTAACTGAGCAGATTGTGAAATACTCAGACCGGCCCGTCTGGCACCAACAACCATGCCACGCTCAAAATTGCTTAAATCACCTTTCTTTCCCATTCTGACATTCAGTTTGGAGTTCAGGAGATTGTCTTGACCAGGACCACACCCCTAAATGCATTGAAGCAACTGCCATGTGATTGGTTGATTAGATAATTGCATTAATGAGAAATTGAACAGGTGTTCCTAATAATCCTTTAGGTGAGTGTATATCACATAAATATATATTTATATGTTAAATTATATTTATGTGTTATCCATTAATAGATACATTTATATTTAAGTGCAATAAATCACATAACCATGTACTTATAATAAGTTAAATAAATTACATAATCATGCAATATTGTCTATTTTTGAATTAAATATTTTACATATGTAAGGCACTTCATCTCATTTGATTATTTCCTTTTTATTGGGAATTTGATGGATGCACCTAAAAGATAAGATTATTCATAACAAATGAACCAAAAGAAATGAAACTGTAGGATTAATGGAGTATGTTTTACAAGAAAATACTATTTCAGTCTTTCTACTTAAAAATGTAATGTTTAATTAATTTAATATGTTTCTTTGTAATTATTTGTGAAATGTACTAGCAATGTCTGAGAGAAAACTGTTTCGCACCAAATTGTGTTCTGTTTTTTTTTTCAGAAATAAAATAAATGTTAACTTAAATAAAATAAAATATAAAAGACTTAAACACTTTATTTCAGCTAGTTGCCAAGACAACATTTCTTCATTTTAATTTAGTTTAACTTAATGTACTAAAATAAGTCAAACAAAAAAGTATATAGACATTTTAAAGTATTAAAAATGTAAATACTTCAAAACTACTAAAGCTTTAACTAAAATTTTAAATGAAAACAGAAAATATAAAAATAAAAACTGATTCAAAATATTAATAAAAACTATAATTTCTCAATTATACTAAAATTAAAAGAACTATATACTAGAATTAAAAGCCAAAACAATTCAAAACAGTAATGCATTATAAATCTGATTAGATGAGGTACTATTAAGAATGCAATGTCACAAATAAATTATAGCAGTATAGCCTAGGTAAATGCACTTTTTCTCCATTTGGGTGCAAGCTCCAAAAATTGGATATAGCCGATATATAAACTGTATATAAAAAATTGCCCACATAAAATCAACAGACACGTTGAAACACGTCTATAGGTAAAATTGCATTCTTAGTCAATAGTTAGATAACAGTCAGTTGTGTAGTTTGTGTACCAACACAATAAGAGGCAATGAGATAAATATGAATGAGTTTTTCCACACACACATGCAAAAATGTTCAGCGAGAAATTCGATAAGTATGAATTGTGTTATGTAACCCAGTGATATCATAAGCTCACAATAACCCAGTCACACATCAATCTCACATTACCCAAGAGAGAGTGTTAAAGTACAGAAAGAAAGATACTCTGCATCACAAATCGAATACTTTCCTACTATATACAGTGGTGTGAAAAAGTGTTTGCCCCCTTGTTAAATATGATCAAAGATGGCTGTAAAAAATAAATCTGCATTGTTAATCCTTTTGATATTTTATTTAAAAAATTAGCAAAAATCTAACCTTTAATTGAAGTAATAGAATTGAAAGTGGGGGGGAAATCACATTATGAAATAAATGTTTTTCTCCAAAACACGTTGGGAACAATTATTTGCCCCCTTTTATTAAATACTTTTTGCAACCTCCTTTTTCCAAGATAACAGCTCTGAGTCTTCTCCTATAATGCCTGATGAGTTTGGAGAACACCTGACAAGAGATCAGAGACCATTCCTCCATACAGAATCTCTCCAGATCCTTCAGATTCCCAGATCCATGTTGGCGCTTCTTCTCTTCAGTTCAGCCCACTCATTTTCTACAGGGTTCAGGTCAGGGAACTGGGATGGCCATTGCAGATGCTTGGTTTTGTGCTCAGTGACCCATTTTTGTTTTGATTTTGATGTTAGTTTTTGGATCACTGTCCTGTTGGAAGATCCAAACATGGCCCATTATAAGATTTCTAGCACAGGCTGTCAGGTTTTGATTTTTTTATCTGTTGGCTATTTGAATCGAATCCATGATTCCATGTATCTGAACAAGATCGCGATTATAAGCTGAAGATGTCTGTTCTGAGAATAGACATCACTTTCTTTTCCTCACTGGAATTCCTCCACAACTTGTAACATTCTAAAACAACATTCGGAGGCAATAAATAATACATTTAGGCAATTCTAAAATGTGCATGTGTCGTGTGTACTTAAAGCCTGTCAATCAACATTAGATTCACCCTCAGGCTGAATAACACAAGAACATTAGGCCTTTGCTAGAAGTGTGTCTGCATGTGTTCAGCGATTAGAATATAAAGCTTACAAAATGTTTATCATAGACTAAGTAACCAGAATCTACCTAAATTTACTTTCAGGAGCCACTACTGGATATGAGTGTATAAATTCAGCCATGCTTGTCTGTACATTCATGTACACACACACACACACACACACACACAAGATGCACGACAACTCATAACGATGAACCCAAACAAGGTCAAAATTAATCTTTCTAAATCTTATACCATTTCTGTTCTTACATCTTATGTGTGTGTGTTCAGAGATCTTCCACACATTGCACCAATGGGATTATGTCTGTACAAATACTTTCATGATGAAATACAGAGCAGTGTGCTGTAAATAAGAGCTTTTGTGCCCTACATCTGATTAAGTTCACATTAATCATACTTTTGAAATGGCCGAACAAATGCTATATAAAGGATCATGCACACTGACTTGATCAAGCATTTCAAAACATCCATTTTAAACAGATCATTGACCATTTGGTTTTTCCAGCTGCCTTTTTTTGTTGAAATGACTCAGTTACCGGACTCTAAATCCCATCACATTCACGTCCCCCTGCACTGTGACGATCCCACATTCATTATCTCTCATCACGCTTCAATGGACACTTTTCTCACCTTTCATATTTTCATTTAAAAGCCTCTCCAAAGTGTGTTACCACTGATCCAGGTGAGTCTATCTTCACTCCTCGTCACTCCGAATGCAGGTTTTTAAAGTCTGATTCACAACATGACAGCCTGCAGGGCAGAAATCTTACGGCCCTTAAATATTTGTTCGTTCCCTTTCAGTCAGTACACTATGAGTTACGTCAGTTACTGACGGAATGGGGGTTTCGATTAGAAGCCTATCACCTTCGAGTTCTACAAAACAGAATTTGCATAGCACAACTCCGCCCCACCTCGTGGGTATAAAAGGAGCTGTGCGGCAATCTTGCATTATGTTTCTGCTTCGGAGCCGAGTGCATCACTTGCCTTCTGAGCATCTCTCTACAAGTAAGACGAGCGACTCTTCAGCGGTGTCTGTGTTACGGCGTGTTCCAGCAAGTTCTGCATTCCTGCTGCTGATCTGTGCAGTGATCTGCCACAGAGTGTGTGTTCTCCCTGGGCGCTTCGCCACTGCTGCAGAGTTTTTCCTCTTCTAAAAGAGCTACACGGGCACGTCTTTTTCAAGATGTCTCGCCCGTGTTTTTCTGGGTGCGATCGCGTCATTCATCCGTCTGACAGCCACGAGCGCTGTCTAGCGTGTTTGGGCTTTAATCACGCTGAGGCAGTGCTCGTGGATGAGTCATGTTTTCACTTCGGGAACATGACCATTGCGATGCTTAGATCGAGACTCAATGACCTCAGAAGGGGTAGAGTCCCCTCTGTCATACCCCAATCTAGTTCCTCTTCGTGAGGACCTACTTTGGCTGATGGCCAGGGTGATCTGAGGGTTATGGTGTGGGCCAATCCGATGAACATTCCTCGGGCCACACCCCCCTCCACATCACAAGCTGGTGAGCTTCCGATTGAGATGGCTGGTCCGTCACATCGGGGACCCAGCGTTTCATTCGGGGCTCCAGTGGATGGTATGATGTCAATCGCCGCATCACAAGGCGGGCCTGAGTCCTCTGGAGATGAAGGTTCGGCTGCGCTGCCTCCTTTGGGAGCGCCACCGTTGCCCGAGTCTGATCCAGAGCTGACAGCCATGCTTTCCCGGGCAGCTGTGAACATTGGGCTGGACTGGAATCCTCCACTTCAGCCCAAGCATTCGAGGCTGGACGATTTGTCCCAGCCTCCGGGCCGTAGCGCGGAGGAGGTCGCAGTAAGGTGGCGCATCCCGTCTCTGCCCCTGAGCCTGCCAAATCCCAGGCTAAGCAGAACTCCTGAGACGGGCAGCTCAGAGATAGGCGTCAGTTCTTTTCAGGAGATGGTAGCAGGACCACTCCTTCCCCCGGTGGAGGGCCGGGGGAGAATCTTTTGTTCTCCACTGGCATCACGGCCGGCGGTAACCAATATTTTAGAACTGACTTCCCTACCTCCAAGCCCCAAGAGGGCGCGGTTGACAGTGTGTGACGCAAAGCCTCGCTGCTATCAGCCCCCTCTGTCGCCAGACCCCTGTCAGAGCAGGCCGCCGTGGAACGCTGGTCCTTCCCTGGCCTCCTCTGTCAGGACGTGGAACATGACCCCGCCCACACCTCGGGACGCTCCAATGCCTCCCATGTCGGTCATTCTGCTTCGCTGCCCCATCGTGGGTACGCCTTCATTGTACCCAAGAAGAGTGGTGGGTTACGGCCCATCCTGGACCTGCGCGTCTTAAACCGAACCCTTCACAGGCTTCCATTGAAGATATTGACAGCCAAACGCATTTTTGAATGCGTTCGTCCGTCGGATTGGTTTGCAGCAATTGACCTGAAGGACGCGTACTTTCATGTCTGCATTCTTCCTCGACACAGACCGTTTCTACGGTTTGCCTTCGAGGGGCAGGCATACCAGTACACGGTACTCCCATTCGGGTTAGCCCTGTCTCCTCGCGTCTTCACGAAAGTCGTCGAGGCAGCCCTTGTGCCACTCAGGCAACACGGGGTTCGCATCCTGAACAATCTCGATGACTGGCTGATACTAGCTCACTCTTAGGATCAGGTTTGCGAACACAGGGACCTGGTGCTCAGGCACCTCGCCCGCTTGGGCCTTCGGGTCAACTGGGAAAAGAGCAAACTCTCCCCCGTGCAGAGGATCTCTTTTCTCGGTATGGAAATCGACTCGATCGGCATATACGCACAGCTTACGAGCGAACATGCGCAGTCACTTCAGCACTGGCTTCGCGATCGAGTCCCAAGATGGGCATGGCAACAGGGCACGCTCCGGGTCCCAGTTACTTTGGCCTGCCGTCAAACCTTCACCCCATGGTCGAACCTCATCTTTCTACGGGCCGGAGTGCCCTTAGAACAAGTTTCCAGGCATGTTGTTGTATCAACAGATGTCTCTGCCATGGGCTGGGGTGCCATGTGCAATAGACATGCTGCCGCGGGCTCCTGGAAAGGACCCCAGCGCCTATGGCATGTCAATTGCCTCGAGCACGACCTGGTCAGCAGGTTCCTTAGAGGAGTGAGGAGATTAAATCCACCTCACCCTCTACAGATACCCTCTTGGGACCTCGCAGTGGTACTATCCGCCCTGCAGAGAGCTCCCTTTGAGCCCTTGCAGTCAAGTGGCGCTCTTGATTGCCCTGGCTTGCAAGAGGGTAGGGGACCTGCAGGCATTTTCGGTTGACGAAGCGTGCCTGGAATTCGGGCCGGCTAACCCTCACGTGATCTTGAGACCCCGGCCTGGATTCGTGCCCAAGGTTCCCACCACTCCTTTCAGGAATCAGGTGGTGAACCTGCAAGGGCTGCCCCTGGGGGAGGCAGACCCAGCCTTGGCACTGCTCTGTCCAGTATGCGCCCTTCGCGCTTACGTAGACCGGACGCAGTGTTTCAGGACCTCAGACCAGCTCTTTGTCTGTTACGGAGGGCAGCAGAAAGGGAAGGCTCTCTCCAAGCAGAGGTTGTCTCACTGGATAGTGGACACCATTGTCCTGGCATATCAGGTTCAGGGCTGCCATGCCCCCTAGGGGTTAGGGCACACTCCACTAGGAGTGTAGCCTCCTCTTGGGCTTTAACGCATGGTGCCTCGCTAACAGACATTTGTAGAGCTGTAGGCTGGGCGACACCCAACACTTTTGTGAGATTTTATAATCTCCGTGTAGAGCCAGTTTCCTCTCGTGTACTCGCTCCAAGTGGCCAGTAACTGGACAGGCTCAGGTGTCATCGCTTGCTGTGCCATTCCACTCCACGGACTGGATGCATGCGCATTTTCACTCAGGTGAGTTTCTCAGTAAGCCCTGAGTTCCTCCAGCACTGTTGACGCCGACACCAGAGTGCATGCCTGGTTGGTCAGCCCTCGTGTTAGGCCAGGTGCCTCCATGTGCAACCCCCACATGTGTATTTCCACGGTAAGTCTCTACGAGCCCGTGTCTTTCCTTGGCAAGACACCTTGCCACGCCTGGTATTGAAACATTCCACCTGTGGCTGGATACCCCAGAGTGCTCCATATGCAGCCCATATGTGTATTCCTAAGTCCTCCCTTCGGGCAGGCATTGTGTTGCATTTCTCCACGTGGGATATGCTTCCCAGTGTACCTTGGTATTGGCGTTGAGCCTAGCCCCTCGTTCGGCAGGGAGCTCAGGTCAGCGCAGGACGCTGGAAGACAGCCGTTGTGGCGAGATTGAATTCCGTCAGTAACTGACGTAACTTGTAGTGTACTGACTGAAAGGGAACGTCTCGGTTACATATGTAACCCTCGTTCCCTGAAGGAAGGGAACGGAGACGTTACGTCCCAATGCCACAACCGCTGTGCCGCTGGTACGGCTTAAGCGCTCAGCCTTGGCTCAGCAGGCAAACCTAATGCGAGATTGCCGCGCAGCTCCTTTTATACCCACGAGGTGGGGCGGAGTTGCACTATGCAAATTCCGCAGACCCATGGCATTCTCATGCCATTGGCTCGTTTTGTAGAACTCGAAGGTGATAGGCTTCTAAGCGAAACCCCCATTCCGTCAGTAACTGACATAACGTCTCGGTTCCCTTCCTTCAGGGAACAAGGGTTACATACGTAACCGAGACGTTCTTCGTTATGAAAGGCATAAAAATAGTTTTGATCTCAAACTAATTTTTGTAAAAAATAGAAGACAAAAAAGACAAAAAAGAAGAAAAAAAATCACTTCAACGAAACTAAAATTAAATGTTTCATTGTTCCTCCCACATTAAAATTGAATTGAATTAAATTAATTACATTAAAACACTTAATTTATTGATTAATTTTTTTTTTTTTTAATTAATTAAAATTAAAATGTACAAACAAATATAACATCAATATTGATTATTTTAATGGCATTTCAATGTTAGCATCATAAATTAAAATGTAAATATATTAGTGTGATATTTTAATGCATACTATTAAAATAAAGCTTAAACACACTTAAATACTATATATATATATATATATATATAAAATGTTAAATGAAACGTTAACTGAAATAAATAAATAAATAAATAAAAAATAAATAAATGACTTTTTCAGCTATAGATGTCAAGGCAACATTTCTCATTTTCATTTAGTTTAACTTGACGTCCTAAAATAACTAAAAACATAAAAACTATATGGACATTTAAAAAAAAAAAAATTACAAAAACAACAAAATTACTAAAATGTACTAAAATTACACAAAAAAAAAAAAAGAAAATGGAAAGATATATATATATGTGTGTGTGTGTGTATATATATGCAAAACATTTATGTATTATTTTCAGATCAGAGTTTTAAATTTAACACAAAAGAAGATATTTTAAAGATTGTTGCCATCCAAATTGTATGTGTTCCACAGAAGAAACATGAGGGTGAGTAAATGATGACAGAATTTCCATTTTAGGGTGAATTATCCCTTTAAGTGTCTGATTATTTTTGGGGGTCAATGTATGAGGTGAGGAAACATCCTGACTTTGAATAAAGAGAAAAAAAGAAAGGCCATGAAAGGTAGATACTCCATTCTTTATATTCCTGTCACACTCGTCTGACCCTCCACCCCCTCACTACACCCCTCTCTCGTTCTCCCTCTCCTCCATCTATCTCTCTGACAGGCGTGCGGGCGTAATGATATCAGCAGAATCGTAACAGAACACGTCGGGCTGTTAATTTGCGGCCGAGCCCGTGATGGAGAGACAAGCAGCTGGGGACCACAGAGTGATGGAATGAGAGGAGAGAGAGAGGGGAAGGGATGAAAGGAAGAGAGAGATTTGAATGTGATTACATGTAATTGTATTTGTGCATTCTGACAAAGTGCTGAATGGCTGAATTAAAGGAGTACCAGCCCTCCCTCATTTTATTCAATATTTTAAATTAATGCACACACTGAGACATTTAAAGCTGTGTTGGGGTGGACCTTTCATAGAAGCAATATTTACTTTAGTAGCAAATCCTACTACTACTAAAGGCCAGTTCACACCAAAAACAATAACTATAACAATAACTATATTAGTGCCCACACCAATGGATGATAACATATTGTAAGTGCACTCTGCAGGTTTTTCGTCCGCCGCTTTAAATGCTCAAGCTCAAGTGGGATCACACAGACCAAAACAAAAAAGACTACCCCGACACGGAACGCACATTTCAAAGTAGAATAAAATGTTTGTAGCATTGTTTTTCGGAGAACTTGTTTCCTTAATCTCTGCAGACATATTATGGTATTTTTATGCTTTAGTACAGTACAATATTCTAACATTATTAACTTGTTATGAAATAAAAAGTCTCTCATCTCAGAAAAACAAACTTTGCCCTCTCAGATGTTATACTGTGCTCGTAGTGCACACTCTTCAATTGCTGTATATCACTTCACTATATAAAAAGCAAAAGAAAAAGCATGCAACGTCATAGTTATGTTTTCAATTAATAAGTCATGAAATTTCCAAAGTACCAATACATTTTGTAACTGGTATAGGTATCAGCTGGGATAGATTTGCATGCAGGTATGATGTTCATTCTATTCATCAGGATCAATGTCTATATGTTGTATTTTATATGCATTTTTAGTTTCCGAAACCTTAACCCAAAATACCACTTCATTTTCACTTTGTGTTATTTTCTATATTTTTAATGATTGTGGTGGCTCATACCAACTTACTAACTTTATTGTATTAAGAAAATATAGTTTGGGACTTCTTAATAGCTTACCTTTATTCTTATTTAACAGCTTACCTTTGGATGGTACTTATGTGTGTGTCAACCATTTTTGAGCATTTTTGCTTGGTTCCAATTCCTAAAAATTTGGGACGGCTTAATGACCATGGAAAAACATGGGTTTCATGGCCAAACCAGTTGAGCGTTTGGCCAATTGATGAACTTTTCAAGTATAGAGGACCACTTCAAATGTCAGTTTTCTGCATGTAACTATATTTGCAAAGACATTTTCACAAAATTTGTCCTTCGCAAGTATACCAAATCTGTTCACAGTACATCTGTTATTATCTTAATGGGGTACTTTCCATTGCCTTCTTTTGAGTTTATGATACTGTCTACCCCTTAACCCCAAATTTAACCCTCATTACATTAAGAATTTAATGTTTATATGGTTTCCTCTTAAGCATCATTTACTATTTTTTATATTTTATTATTGTTATAAGGAAGTCTGACCCCAAACAACAACTAATCAGTCATGTTTAGGTGAGCATAAACATGGTTAAACAGTGAATAATGACAAAGTTGTTGTACAGCAGACCATAGACTTCTATTCTGCTTAAATTTAAAGTTAATCACAAATACATTACATTAATCTTAAATCCCAATACATTATTTGTCTCAGTTTTTATTGATTGATTGGTTTGAGGTCCTCAAAAGTGTGTTTTAAAAGGTTTTAATGCATTTGTGAGGACATTTTTTATTTAAAATATATGTGCTAGCCACAAGGACATTCTACATTCTGTAAAGCTACATTGATTCATTTAATTTAATTTCAATATTTTTAAACAATTAGGTTACTGAGTTTTTTTAAATAACTGTTTATTTTATCAGTCATACGTTAGGGTTTAGATTAGGGTCCAATTCTCACTATTAACTAACTATTAACTATGACTTTTGCCTCAATAAACTCCTAATTACTGCTTATTAATAGTTAGTGAGGTAGTTAAGTAAAAACAGTAATATTTTTTCTATTGTAACATTTTAAAATGAAATGTATTCCTGTGACAGCAAAGCCCATCAGCCATTACTTCAGTGTCACATGACCATATTCTGCATCCCATAATCCTACCCAATACCTAAGTACTGGGTATGATTATGGGATGCAGAATATGGTCATGCAAAACAAGGCATTAATATGTGCTTTATAAGTACTAATAAACAGCCAATATCATATATGCACGCTAACAAGCAACTAGTTAATAGTGAGAATTGGAACCCAAACTAAAGTGTTACCATTGTATCATATGGTTGAGGAAACATACAGACAACACCTTGCCCACCACTGGCATTTGAATATGAATAGAATGTTTCAGCAAACCAACAAAAAAACAGTTGAAGCAAAATACATAACATAAAATAAAATAGAACTGAATCAAACTGAACTACAATGAAGCAAACAGAACAGAAAAGAATAGAATAGATGTGAACTGAAAGATTACATTGACGTTTTCAGAAATTTGACCCTTACACAACTCCACAAAAATGCACACACACACGTTTTATGGGGACTTTCCATACACATAATGATTTTTAACCTGTCTCGGATACGTACGTAACCCTCGTTCCCTGAAGGAGGGAACGGAGACGTTATGTCGAAGTCACCGACGTATTGGGATCCCAATACGTCAGTGACGTCAACGTAACGTCTAACGTGACTCAAATGGAACATCACTTAGTATGATTTATAAGCTGTTTTTCTCAAAGGGACCAAAAAATGTCATTTGTCCCCATAACTTAGGGTTTACCTGAGCCACACACAAACACACACTTTTTCCCCTTGTCCTGTGTAAGGCTACAGGGTCCGTCACATAAGCTGAAGAGGTCTGATTGGGGCTTGAACCCACATACGGCCGAGCAGAGCCGCAGCTGAAAGGTCATGTTCTTCACCTGCAGGTCTGTCTACACCTAGTATCAGAGATCATGCATTTGGAAAGTACATGCATTTCAGGAGCTTTATAGTCACAGACGAGCTCTTTAAAGCCTTCTTCAGTGGAGCTTGTAAACTCTGCAGCTCTGTCTGAAGGGTCTTAAATCAAACAGTACACCAGCTGTGGCCTGAATCTCCTCCTGATAACATGCATGTCAACTGCACGACTTGAGTCTCCACAGGTGCACACACAGGTGTACCACATGTCAATGGAGCCTATGGTACTGTGTTCAAAAGTTTGGGGTCCGGTTTTTAATCCTTTTATTAAGCAAGGATGCATTAAATTGATCAAAAGTGACACTAAAGGCATTCTTACAAAAATAAATATTTCAAATAAATGCTGTTCTTTTGAACTTTCTATTCAAAGAATTGTGAAAAAAATGTATCATGATTTCCACAAACATATTAAGCAATGGTTCAAATATGCATATTAGAACGATTTCTGAAGGATCATGTGACAATGTAATAATGCTGAAATTTCAGCTTTGCATCACAGGAATAAATTACATTTTAAAACATAAAATAAAATAAAATAAAATTTTAAAAAACAGAAAAGAGTTATTCTAGATTGCAAAAATATTACTGTTTTTGTTATTAAAAAATATACAGCCTTGGTGAGCAAAAGAGACTTCTCTAAAAAAAACATTTAAAAATCCCAAGATTTTGAATGATAGTGTACAGAGAGAGATTCATTGAATAAGCAATAACGGTGGTGGAAGGTTGTTAAAAAGGTATTTTAAATCGCTATGTATTTGTTTTAGCATTTCTATATCTCCAATTAACAGGAAGAATATTCATATTTAAGGTTTGCACCCAAAAGTTACATCCACATGGATGGCAGGACCCAAGGTTTCCCAGCAGAACATTGCCCAAAGCATCACACTGCCTCCACCGGCTTGCCTTCTTCCCATAGTGCATCCTGGTGCCATGTGTTACCCACGTAAGTGACGCACACACACCCGGCCAGCCACGTGATGTAAAAGAAAACGTGATTCATCAGACCAGGCCACCTTCTTCCATCGCTCCGTGGTCCAGTTCTGATGCTCACGTGCCCACTGTTGGTGCATTCTGATACCTTTCTATCAGAACCAGCATTAACTTCTTGAGCAATATGATCTACAGTAGCTCGTCTGTTTGACCAGACCACACGGGCCAGCCTTCGCTCCCCACGTGTATAAATGAGCCTTGGCCACCCATGACCCTGTCGCCGGTTCACCACTGTTCCTTCCTTGGACCACTTTTGATAGATACTGACCACTGCAGACCGGGAACACCCCACAAGAGCTGCAGTTTTGGAGATGCTCTGACCCAATCGTCTAGCCATCACAATTTGACCCTTGTCAAACTCGCTCAAATCCTTACGCTTGCCCATTTTTCCTGCTTCTAACACATTAACTTTGAGGACAAAATGTTCACTTGCTGCCTAATATATCCAACCCACTAACAGGTGCCATGATGAAGAGATGATCAGTGTTATTCACTTCACCTGTCAGTGGTCATAATGTTATGCCTGATCGACTACCATGTTGGCATGTGGAAAATGAAGGCG
Source organism: Coreius guichenoti (assembly GCA_039654105.1). NCBI lineage: Eukaryota > Metazoa > Chordata > Actinopteri > Cypriniformes > Gobionidae > Coreius > Coreius guichenoti. Next base: position 8,516,341 of record CM077175.1, read on the forward strand.
TATAAAGAAGAGAGAAAACAGAATCATAAAAAATTTAACATAAAAAATGTCTGTCACTGTTCCTCATAAAACTCGTGTGTGTGTGTTTGTGTGTGTGTGAGGGAGAGAGACATAGAGAGAAACGTCTCTGGGATCATAGGTCTGTGTCACTGCAGGTCTTCCTCAACATGATTTGCATGTCAACATGAAACGGGCAATAAGGACGCACGACAGAGCAGCTGTCCTTGTCGCAGATGACATCATCAGAGGTGACCTTCAACAGGAAATTGTTTTCCTGGATGACTCTGTGTAATTGAAAATATTCTTTCAATATATCAGCGCTTGAATTGCTCAGCTGCTTTTCACACTCAGGACTAATAAATGTATTCAGCTAAGAAAATATTACTGATTAATTCTGCAGTGATTCAGACAAAGGCACTTATGAACAAGAAAAGTCATAAATTAAACAATGTGATCTGATAGAAGAGATTATTATCTTCTATGCTGTGGTTTGATTAAATGTAGTTGTCTTTAACACAGACACGTAAACCTTCTGGCCTGCAACATGAATTTGATTGTCTTTTGAAAGTCTTTTTCTGTTTAGCTTTGTATCTACATGTGGCCAAATGTTTTCAACGTATATGTGTCTGTGTCTGATAAATGTTCAGAAACTGTCCCCTACAGCGAAAAGGCACTCCTTATGAATTCCTAAAAACTACTGAGAATCTCCTCACCCTTCCAGAGAATCCAGCACCAAACATACACACACACACACACCCTAAAACACATCGGGAGCCATACTTAACCTCCTAAAACAGACTCATAACAGCTTATTATGCTCTAACATACTTTTAGCTGTAATCCTAAGAAGACAAAACAAACTCTCTTAGAGACGAACCTTTCAACACATAAAGAAACAAATCTAATCATACACATACCTGACGACAGATACAACTAAACAGACAGTAAAAGAGGACGAAGGGGTGTGTGAAAGGATTATAAGATTTACATGTCCTAAGGAAAGAAAGATGATGGATGGATAAAAGACAGACAGAAAGATGGAACTGAATGATACAGTGATGAACAATAAACTGACAGGTAGACAGACAGACAGACAGATAGAACAATAGATAGAACGATAGATAGAACGGCAGACAGACAGACAGACAGACAGACAGACAGACAGACAGACTGACAGATAGATAGATAGATAGATAGATAGATAGATAGATAGATAGATAGATAGATAGATAGATAGATAGATAGATAGATAGATAGATAGATAGATAGATAGATAGATAGATAGATAGATAGATAGATAGATCGTGTAACGACTGAGACAAATCAGACACAATGTAACCTCACCTATACCTTGTTTGGTGTCTACGAAGTTGTAATTTAAAGATCTGAATGATTGTGTATATGATATGTCGATACCTGTGCAACATATTAGTATTACAAGAATCTTTAATAGTTCCTTCATCAGCAACCAATCCAGTTACATACACAAACGATCTGCTTGAGACAAAGAATCGTAAAACTTTCCTACAAAAGCCTAAGTACGATTGGCTCACTGACCACTCGAAGGAGAGGTTAAAACGCAGAGCCATCGCCCTCTTCTCACTCTTGACCGACGACCGACACGTCACTTCTGCTGTCTCTCAGCAGGCCAAGCAGGTCAGGCTGGCAGGCCTACAAACACCTCAAGTCATGTGCAACTTCCTCGACCTCGATGGAGTCGAAATAACCGTGCAAGTTCATCATATCTTCTTCAGTCAACGCAGAAGAAATCGATTGCAACTTCAACACCATCGGACCGAACTATCAAGACTTTCTCCTGTGATTGTATATCGGATGCTCTTCAATCGCTCAGGCAAATGCAAGTAACATACGATATACAAAATCGCTGTGTAGTTAGTTCGAGCTGTAAACCCCTTTGTTCAGACAAAGAAGCTTGTAGTCACTGATGGTTCTCCCAGGTGTTTTTCCATAGCTCCATTCCTCTGTTCTGATCCGGTTCTTCAACCACTTTAACTTTACATCTTACCCATGTATGTGTGATCTGTATGTATGCGATTTCTGTTAGTTTAGTTGTGTTCATGATTTAGTTAATAAAAATTGTGCACAATACATATCTGGTTCTGACTCCCTGCCTGCAAACAAATTGTCACTTGACCCCCTGGAGTCGGCCGTCGCGCCGGCATGATCAACTCGCTTTTTTTCTTATCAGTGCCAAAGAGACTCAAATAACTCTGTCGATTTTTACAATTCAGGCAAGTGTTATACATCATTATAATATGTTAAGTTTCTATTTTTTTTTGTGTACAGTCACAATAAAAACAGATTGTGCTTTTTGCAAAATGAAAACAAACATGATGCACAATCTGCAGCCTCTCTCTCAAAGACGTTCATTCAGAAAGTCTTCAGAAAAGGAACTCTAACTTAGTGAACACTTGTCACACAAACATGAGACATATGTCTAAAGAAACGTTGCAATGTCAGGTTTTAAATAATGTAAATAAAATCGAAAAATCGTGTTTATGTAATCTGTTTGAAAAGAGAGCGATGTCAGTCGTTCGCGAGTGTCTCATTATCGTCTCATTATCCTCTAATGCGCCACGCCCACGGAGCGCGCGTTCTTTTGAGATTCAAATACTGATCGATCCACGCGAGAGCACAGTCAACGCCCACATCAACTCAAATAAACGCATCAAGTGTAGTGCTATACTTTAGCTACATCGTTTTGAGACGCGTTGAGGAATAATCCTGGAATAATTTACCTCATGAAAAGCTGTTTATTTCTAAGAGCAACGGATTCAGCGCTGATTGTGAGGTAAGTTTATTCTGTTAGTTTTCTGTGAATATTAAATGCAAAAAGACCGTTTAAATATGAATCCTGCTGCAACATAAAATGTTATAGACGTAAGACTGTTTAGACAAGATTTCTTTGGCCTGTTTTGGACAGATTATGAAGTGTTTACTGTAAAATAGTCTAGTGTCACATCAATACAGCTTTTATTAGCAAATGTCTGCTCAGATGCTATAAATATAGTACCAGTAAAACGTATTTTGTTTCATATTGATGTTTAAATATTATAGCCTAATGGTATTTTTTAATTTAATATATGTTGATTGTGAAACGTGAACAGCACGAGTAATAAAGGACACATCATTTGATGTGCAATATATCAGAAGACATGGAGTTTGTCAGAAATTATTTTGACAACTTCATTAAGTTTTGTTTTGTAGAAAGCCTTTATTTAAAGTGAATTTCGTTTTGTATAAATTGTATCTTAATTTTAATCAATGTTTTTAATATATTTGCTTCTTATTTAATAAGAAGCATAGCAGACAATAGCCGTAGCGCTGGCATGATCATGCATTGCACGCATGTCTCATAAATGAACCAACGCTTGAAATGATATTTGAGTATTGTGTGTATCGGATAGTTTACAAAATCAAATGATTCAGAAAATGTTTGCCATTGAATTGACTGGGGAAAAAGTGTCCCAATCAACCTGAATTCACCCTATACTCTTTGAAATCATAATCGCATTGCATTTAAATCCCAAATATTTTACTTATAACATTCATCTTTACCAATTATTCAGTTACTTGTATTTACTGAATACTGAATTGTGTTCAGTGTCACAGTATTACTGTTTTTTTAGCATGAGACTTATTTATAAAAAATAAAAAAAAAGTACACTGCCAAAAATGCTCTTCTTAGAATTTTTGTCATTTCTAGTCTAAATATCTACAAATTCTTAAATCAAGATGCATTTACTAGATAAGTAAAATGACATAAGATATTTTTTATTGTTTTGTTGAAAGTAAAATCAAAATGAAGTGAGTGTTTGCTTAAAACATGCAAAATTATCTGCCAATGGGGAAGAAAAATAGTCTTGTTTCTGATTGAAATCTTGTTTCTTGTGTCTGTCCCAAACAGAAATAAGATTATTTTTCTTACCCCATAGACAATTTTACTTATCTAGTAAATGAATCTTGATTTAAGAATTTTTAGATATTTGGCACTGGAAACAAGAAAAAATACAAAATAAGAAGAGCATTTTTTGCAGTGTAGTCAAATCTTTTGATAATTTAAAATATAATAGGCCTTTGTAATGTGCCTTTGTTGACTACATTCTAAATAAACTACAACAAAATATATTTCCTTTGTCCTGTTGCTTAGCTCTCTCAGTCACATACCTGAGGCTCATTCATTATGCAGCTCATTATGCGGTTCATTATGAGTTCTTTTGTTCTCTCAGGTGTGAATCACAGCATTATTCATGATCATTCACGCCTCTTCGCATACGGCCTTTGTAAAGAAAAAGTGTCTTACAAAATGTAAATCAATAGATTGTGTTGTGGGAATAAGTAGGCACAATGATTCTCACATCAGTTTGAAGCAAAAACTCCTGGCAACAACACCCATTAGTCTAAAGTCTTGTGGACACATATCTATTGTGTGTTTTGAGGCCTTAATTTTAAAACAAAAATTTTAGTTTTTTCAAAAACCACGCATACACATTATTCTCTCAAAAATACAAGCATGTACATACATGTTGCTCACATATTATGGTAGCCCAGTTTGTGCTGAATACAGTGTATTACACTTTTGCCATTAATGTGTTTATAAGCAACTGAAAAAAGCACAAATGTCAGAGCATGTCAAAACTTCTAAAGGGCCCCAAAACAGCTCAGACTCCAGAGGGTTAAATGATCGATTTTGTTACACGCTCTAAGCGCTGTAAATGCTAAGGAAGAATTATTTTTCTGTGGTCATGAAAAATACCGGTCTCTTAGAATTAATTAATAATCAATACTGAGTGTTCACAGGATGAACTGATTGATTGATTGTAATGTTAATGTAGCTACATCAAGTTAATCTCATTAACATTCAAATATTCAAAATTAATCATAATGAGCAATCATAATGAGTTATGAATAATTATTAATATTTCCCCTTTGAGCTAACTCGCTACGATAGATAGATAGATAGATAGATAGATAGATAGATAGATAGATAGATAGATAGATAGATAGATAGATAGATAGATAGATAGATAGATAGATAGATAGATAGATAGATAGATAGATAGACAGACAGACAGACAGACAGACAGACAGACAGACAGACAGACAGACAGACAGACAGCAGAGACGGATCCTGACCAAGTACAGGCTCAGTGAGCACAGTCTAGCCATCGAGACCGGCAGACACAGAAAGAGCGGGTTACCCAGAGAGCAAAGGGTTTGTGTTCACTGTAGGACAGGAGAGATCGAGACAGTGAAGGAGGAAGTGCGTCTCTGTCACAAATACATTTCCATAAGAGACCTAAAAAAAAAAGAGACTAAAACAAATAATGATAATATTAGGAGAGGGACAGACAGCAGCACTGGCTGCGAGATATGTGTGGATGTGCCACAGCCTGAGAGACAGCAGGTGAATGTGTGTGTAATGTGTGCATTGCGTCTGACCTCAGTGTGTTTCCCTACAGTCCACCAGTGACCCTCAGTATGTGTGAGTGTATATATATATGTTAAAACACTGTGGTATCAAATGTTCAAATGTTCTAATTTGTTACACTGTTTATTTAAGTTTGTGTTGTAATATTTTCTTCTATTATTTTGATGTTTATTATTATTATTGTTGTTATTATTATTAATGTTCATATATGTATTATTATTTATGTTCATATATTCCTAGCTTTGGCAATATTGTATTTACATTCATGCCAATAAAGCAATTTTGAATTTGATGATAGAACGATAGAACGATAGAACGAAAGATAGAACGATAGAGAGAACGATAGATAGATAGATAGATAGATAGATAGATAGATAGATAGACAGATAGACAGATAGACAGATAGACAGATAGACAGATAGATAGATAGATAGATAGATAGATAGATAGATAGATAGATAGAACAATAGATAGATAGATAGATAGATAGATAGATAGATAGATAGATAGATAGATAGATAGATAGATAGATAGATAGATAGATAGAACGACAGATAGAACAATAGAACGATAGATAGAACAATAGAACGATAGATAGAACAATAGATAGAACAATAGAACGATAGATAGAACGATAGATATTACAATAGAACGATAGAACGATAGAACGATAGATAGATAGATAGAACGATAGATCGATAGATAGATAGATAGATAGATAGATAGATAGATAGATAGATAGATAGATAGATAGATAGATAGATAGATAGATAGATAGATAGATAGATAGATAGATAGATAGATACTTCTTTCTTTTTTTTACAAAGCTATTAAACTAAACTAAAAAAATGAAATTAATGTAGAAATGACAGCGCCTGAGATTTATGATTTGAGAGACTGCCCCAAGTTGCTGTAAATTTTGATCTTTGATCTAGCAATTTTGAATTTGATGATAGAACGATAGAACGATAGAACGAAAGATAGAACGATAGAACGATAGAACGATAGATAGATAGATAGATAGATAGATAGATAGATAGATAGATAGATAGATAGATAGATAGATAGACAGATAGACAGATAGACAGATAGACAGATAGACAGATAGATAGATAGATAGATTGATAGATAGATAGAATGATAGATAGAACGATAGATAGATAGATAGATAGATAGATAGATAGATAGATAGATAGATAGATAGATAGATAGATAGACAGATAGACAGATAGACAGATAGATAGATAGATAGATTGATAGATAGATAGAATGATAGATAGAACGATAGATAGATAGATAGATAGATAGATAGATAGATAGATAGATAGATAGATAGATAGATAGATAGATAGATAGATAGATAGATAGATAGATAGACAGATAGATAGATAGATAGATAGATAGAACGACAGATAGAACAATAGAACGATAGATAGAACAATAGAACGATAGATAGAACGATAGATAGAACAATAGAACGATAGAACGATAGAACGATAGATAGATAGATAGATAGATAGATAGATAGATAGATAGATAGATAGATAGATAGATAGATAGATAGATAGATAGATAGATAGATAGATAGATAGATAGATACTTCTTTCTTTTTTTTTACAAAGCTATTAAACTAAACTAAAAAAAATGAAATTAATGTAGAAATGACAGCGCCTGAGATTTATGATTTGAGAGACTGCCCCAAGTTGCTGTAAATTTTGATCTTTGATCTAAAAATTGATCTTATTTCCAGTCAGTAAGGGGCGAAAACTGGAAACAAATGTTCGCGTCTTTGACACCACGCATGGTTCAGAGAGGCTGTTTTATTTTGTTTATAATAAATATTGTCACATTTTGCACTGTTAATGCCTTTAGTCTTTCAAATCTTACATAAATAGCTGCACAAACACACGCGCACACACACACACACACCCTGGGTATAATCCACCATCGCTGCTTACTGTGCCAAGCATAATTCATGCTCAGAAACACACACTGACCAGATCTCCTCCCTGTGCCACAGCACTTGGGGAAATAATCACAGTTCAAGCATTCTCACCACAAACACACTATATTATGTGTGTGCGAGAAAGTGTTTGTACACACACTGGATTCCTGGAGGTGAGCTGGCAGAGACATGCTTTAAACCCCAAAATTGGCACTTATGAATTCCAGAACGACAGAGACGCTGATTTTTTCAACTTTAAGTACCAAAGTCACCAACAGCACAAAAACTTTGAGAAAAAAAAGGGAGAGATTCTATATATATTTCTTCAGCTTTTAACATTCAAATTCAACAATGATTCTTAAAAAAAGCATTATTCTATTCTACTTTTTAGTTCTACTTGCAACAATAAAAAAATGATCAACTGTGACATTTGGCCAAGATCATAATTAGGATGCCAGGCCTACCCAAACCCCTCTGTTGACCTTTATTATTATTATTTTTATACCTCTCAATATCAAGAAATGCCCTGGTCATGTTTTACATATTCTAAATAAATAAATTAATTAATTAATTAATGAATACTTTTATATTAAATATTAATATAACTCAATTATATTTTGCATTAAGAAAATCAAGTATTTTTTTATTATTATTTTTTTGCATTATGACATTATTTTAATTTATTTAATACTTATTGAAATACCCATGTCTAGTAAGTATATACACCACAGTACTATTATTGCAATGCCTGTAATTTTATTTTAAATGGTCAGACAGTGATTTTTGTTAATTACTGTATCACAATAACAAGAATGACATTTGTATTTCTTTATAGCAATGAGAATTTAGGAGGAAAATGCACTTGAATTAAAATAATTTCACAATGCAAAAAAAGAAAAAAATCTTAATGGTTCTAAAAATAGGCTTTAATTTCTTAATCCCATTTAGAATGCCCATTTTATTCTTTTGTGAGAATCCCCCATCTAAAACAGCAAAACACACACATTTAAAGCATGTAATTGTGTAAAGCATGCTTTGATGTGATTGAGATGTTGTTTGTCTCTTACAGACAGAACTAATCAAAACAAATCACACACCCACACACACCAATCTACACAAAAAGTAAAAACACTGATTAAAACGCCTACACTCAGAGTGAGAGTAAGAAAGGCACATGATGCTAAAGAACGATAGAGAGAGAGAATTATATACATAATATATATATATATACAGACATTATACACATTATTGTAAGACAAGTGTGAGTGTGTTGCTGTCAAAACATTTAGTTTTAGGGCTTGATCTCCATCTCTCCAAACACAATCACTCAGGTAAACAGCGTGAATAACATCCACACTCACAGTTTTCAGCAGGCTTGTGTGTAAGTGAGAAATCCCCACACACACACACACACACACACACACACACACACACACACACACACACACACACACACACACACACCATCTGTCTAATGCCACTAGGAGGTTTTATCAGTGCTGCTCTGAGACATCAAGCACAGGTTTGTTAGGCGAACAAGCCACACTCTAGAAAAAACAGGTTCAATGGGGTTCTAAATAGAACTCTTAATAACTCTTAACTGACTTAATTTCAAGAACCCTTTATGCCAAAAAGGTTCTATAGGAGAAATGTCTTAAATGATTGCATAATACTTATTTACATTTTTTCTAGTGATATAGGGCCCTATCATGCACCCAGCGCAATACGGCTTTTGCTAATTTCAGCCCGACGCAGTTGTCGTCGAACACAGATCATTTTCACGTCCTGCGCCACGTTGTTTAAATAGCAAATGCATTTGCGCCCATTTGTGCGACCTGGGCGTGCTGGTCTGAAAACGAGGTGTGTTCAGGCGCATTGTTGGCGCGTTGCTATTTTGAGGCAACTTAAATAGACTGTGCCATTGACCAACTGAAACCTGGTCTAAAGTCAATATTTTTTGTGTTATTTAAAGGGCGTGTAATATGCGTCTATAGGCAGGTGCACAACGTGCATACACTCTGCTTATTACACACACAGGGACGCGCAGCAGCACACAAAAATTTTTAATATGAAAAATAAAAGGATTCCTCTCTTTCCGCTCGCAAATTCCGCCATGTAAATAGCAAATCCTCCCTGGTGCAAGCGCAACTGGCTTTTGAAGGGAATGGGAGATGAGACACACCCATGACTCATTAAGAGAATAGGGACAACTCTTTTAGACCATTTTTCTCGTCGTTAAACTAGCAAAAGTGGATTCGGACACGCCCTAAGTGCACTTGCGCCGTGCGCTCAGATCATTAAAATAAGGCCCTATGTATGTTTACAAGCTGTGTAATTCATCAAATTTGATCAAAATAAAAAAATAAATACATTAAAACGAATTAAAACAATCAATTAGAACTAAATCCATAACATGATCCCATGGTGGGAACCCCTAAAAGGTTCTATATAGTTCTTGACAGAGCATTTTCTTCAAAGAGTGGCATAATTCTTCTCAACCTCATGATGGAAAGTACAATGGAAAGAGACCATCTTGTATCATGTGACATCAATGAGTATCCAGTAACTCACCGTCAAAGCTCTTGAACTGGCCATTGAGAGAGGCCTGTAAAGTGCGTCCAGACTCCTTCACCTGTGTCTCAAACTCTCGTCTGCTCAGGTTCAGGAGGTTCTCCTCCATTCCAGACGTGCAGCAGGTGTAACCCTGAGGACAGACCCGCAGGTGCTCACCTGAGAGAGACACAATTAACAACGTTATTAGGACCGTTAGTAGAAATGCATTTAACTTTCTCCATCAATCCATTTATTCATTCATGCATCCTTCTATGGGATGTGCTGGAGTAGACTTTACAGAGTGCTTGACTCTTGCATTGTCAATACAAGATCTTGACCAAAAATTGATGCACCTTTTGATGGATGTTTTATATATAGTGTTTTTGTAGTAAATATTTTCAAACTTCATGTTACAAACAATAAATCTCTTGAGAAATAAACACTTCAAAATGTGTATGACAAAAAAATGCGACTGACAACTGAACATCACAGTACAGTTATATAATGGAGTACAAATTATTTTTATGATGATGGGTAGTAATTGAAAGTTTCCACACAATCGACTGGTGTTCATCCCTGTGTTTGATCAAATATTGTACTATAGAAGTGATGACACGGTCAGTTGATATTGAAACTCAATCTGCTCTTTCCAGTTTTCAATTTTCAATGTTCTTTCTTAGCATGACAAATACAAGTTTTTAACAGTTTGCAGCTCAGTGTTGCATACAAAGAAAACAGTGCAAAATAAATGTATATAATTATTAAATAAATGTAATAATTATTATTACTATTAATGTATTATTTTTATTATTACAATTATTATTAACAACAATAAAACAAATAATAGTATTATATTGCTATTTTTGTTATTTAATGATAAATAATAAATTCTTGAAAATAAAATTATTAATAATTATTGCTTCTCTCATTAAACTCATGGATCAGTCAAAAGATTGTGCTTGCAGACCTTTCATTAGTATTCTGTTGTTTTATCATTTTATCAAAACCACATCATTCTTATATATTGCCATCTTGGGCCATACAGATGTGTGTATTTGTGTGTTAGTGTAGTGTGTCTATCTTGTGTGGTGTGTCAGCGTCAAATAAAGCAAGTGTCTACACTCTCAGAAAAAAGGTACAAAAGCTGTCACTGGGGCGGTACCTTTTCAAAAGGTACACCTTTGTACCTAAAGAGTGCATATTAGTCCCTCAAAGGTACATATTGGTTCCAAAAGTGTACATATTAGTACCTAAATGGTACATATTAGAACGTTTTTGAAGGGTACCATCCCAGTGACAGTTTTTGTACCTTTTTTTCTGAGAGTGTACCTGTGGCTTGTGTGTCTGAGCACACGTGTTTGTCAGCGGGCGAGAGTACACACTGTCAGAGACAGGATTCTTTCTCTAAAAAGCTGGGCTGTCAGCCATTTCTATCCTGAGCCTATTCTCCAATCCAAGGGCAGGGGAAGAGAGAGGGAGAGACTCCAGCAGCACAGTTCATTTCCCACTCTCACATATAAAAGCACACTGCAAACAGATGGAATTTAATGCGCTCTTATCTGAGCTTAATGTTACTGCTCAAGAAGGTTTACAGGCCCTTGAACAGCATAACACTTGATTAAACCCACACAACTAATGTGCTTGGCCTTCAACATCCAGTGCAACACAATGAAAACGGAAACCAAGGAAACGGACAAAATGTGTTGCTGTGAACATGGCTGGTTAGAAAAACAAATGAGATTAATAGGGATGTGATTCATTGTCATTTATTTTGTGAGTCTGTGGACAGATGACACTGAGTTCAGCAGTCAGAAAGAGGATTCAGATTCTCATTTATGCCACACAAAGCAGAAAGAAAGAAAGAAAGAAAGAAAGAAAGAAAGAAAGAAAGAAAGAAAGAAAGAAAGAAAGAAAGAAAGAAAGAAAGAAAGAAAGAAAGAAAGAAAGAAAGAAAGAAAGAAAGAAAGAAAGAAAGAAAGAAAGAAAGAAAGAAAGAAAGAAAGAAAAATACGATCTGAAAAAAATGGGCATTCCTTCACAGAAAATGGCAGAAAATCATTTATCCTAATTAATTAATTATTTTTTTTTAGTTTATTAAAAGTTTCTTTTATGAATTGATACACTACATTTATGCACTATAAACTCAAACTGAGCTAATCATTATTATTTATCCTTTAATACTTTAAGGAACAGTGGTGAACCGGCGACAGGGTCATGGGCGGCCAAGGCTCATTGATGCACGTGGGGAGCGAAGGCTGGCCCGTGTGGTCTGGTCAAACAGACGAGCTACTGTAGCTCAAATTGCTCATGAAGTTAATGCTGGTTCTGATAGAAAGGTGTCAGAACACACAGTGCATCGCAGTTTGTTGCAGAACTGGACCACGGAGCAATGGAAGAAGGTGGCCTGGTCTGATGAATCACGTTTTCTTTTACATCACGTGGATAGCCAGGTGCGCGTGTATCGCTTACCTGGGGAACACATGGCACCAGGATGCACTATGGGAAGAAGGCAAGCCGGCGGAGGCAGTGTGATGCTTTGGGCAATGTTCTGCTGGGAAACCTTGGGTCCTGCCATCCATGTGAATGTTACTTTGACACGTACCACCTACCTAAGCATTGTTGCAGACCATGTACACCCTTTCATGGAAACGGTATTCCCTGGAGGCTGTGGCCTCTTTCAGCAGGATAATGTGCCCTGCCACAAAGCAAAAATGGTTCAGGAATGGTTTGAGGAGCACAACAACGAGTTTGAGGTGTTGACTTGGCCTCCAAATTCCCCAGATCTCAATCCAATCGAGCATCTGTGGGATGTGCTGATCAAACAAATCCGATCCATGGAGGTCCCACCTCGCAACTTACAGGACTTAAAGGATCTGCTGCTAACATATTGGTGCCAGATACCACAGCACACATTCAGGGGTCTAGTGGACTCCATGCCTCGACGGGTCAGGGCTGTTTTGGCAGCAAAAGGGGGACCAACACAATATTATATATATATATATATATATATACACACACACACACACACACAGGTGCCAAGCAATTGGTTGTGATCTTTTGGTGGCTAATATTCAGTGTTTTTGGCCGTAACAACCCCTGTTCGATTCTAACTCATGGTGTGCTTGCTAAATTACCCCTCAGAGATCAATAAATCACATCTCTCTGTAAAATGAGCTGAGCTGGGCTGGAGTTCTATTCCGCCTCGATAAATTAGAGTTAACATAAAATAGATTACTCTGTAGGTAAAACTGGAAACATATAAACATCTTGTGGACATCTTCTGGTTTCTGCCTAGTACAAACTAAACAGCGAGAAAAAGAGGCCTTATGTGACCCCTAATAAAAGCATTTAAAATAGTAAGTTAAGCCAGTGCTTTTTTCCCTCTAAGGTCTCTCATGGCCCACTAACACACACATACACAGTAAGATTGGAGATTGAAGAAGGACCAATTCACAGACCATTAACTTATCAGAGAACTCTAGGGAGGAAAACTCCTATTAGGATCCAATTAGACCACAGAATGAGAATCCAAAAAAAGTGTGTGTGTGTTAGAGAGAGAGTGAGTGAGAGAGAGAGAGAGAGAGAGAGAGAGAGAGAGAGAGAGAGAGAGAGAGAGAGAGAGAGAGAGAGAGAGAGAGAGAGAGAGAGAGAGAGAGAGAGAGAGAGAGAGAGATGAGTGAGTTAATGTCATTTTACCAGGGAGAGGAAGGAAATGTTCACTTTAATCTGTTCAGCTCAAAAGCAGTTACACAGATAAAGCATCAAATTAACACACACAGTCTGTAGCCTGTATGAGTAGCAGTATAGCATCACCACATTCAGAAGGAAGTGATTATGGATATCTATCTGAAGAAATCCCTTGGAAGAGGACATTTATAACATGAGATTCCCAGAATGCATTTCCTCCTTGCCTTTTTTGGCATGTGAACGTACACTACCGTTCAGAAGTTTGAGGTTGGTCATATTTTGAAAGAAGTCTCTTCACCAAGGCTGCATTTATTTGATCAAAAATACAGTAAAAACAGTAATATTCTGAAATATTTATAATCTATTTTATTATATTTTCAAATGTAATCTATTCCTGTGATAACTTCAGTGTCTCATTACTCCAGTGTCACATGATCCTTCAGAAATCATTCTAATATGCTGATTTGCTGCTCAAGAAACATTTCTTAGTATTATCAATGTTGAAAACAGTTGTGGAAGCCATGGTACTTTTTTCAGGATTCTTTAATGAATATGAAGTTCAAAATAACAGCATTTTTGGAAAAATAAATCTTTTGTAACATTATAAATGTCTTTCCTGTCACTTTTGATCAATTTAATGCATCCTTGCTGAATAAATGTATGAATTTCTTTGGGGGGAAAATCATACTGACCCCAAACTTTTGTACAATAGTGTACATATGCTGACACGTGCTATTGTAAATTTCCTTCATTCCACTTCTAAAGTCGTGATTATGAGCTTGCTGCGTTCAAGTGCTTTTCTTTCGGAAAGCACAGGGATCATGGAGGGCACTATGTTTATTCTTGCCTATTTATTGGGGAAAACTTATTAAATCCAAAATGTATTGAAGATATATATATATTTTTTAACAAAATGTAGTGTCCCATTTGTAAACATTCACTGCACTATCTAGATAGTCCGCTTGCTGGCGATTCTGGAAATTCGGTAAAATACAGGCTATTTTGGCTGTGTATAAAACATAAAATAATAAAGAATAGCAGTCACAGCAGCAGTCGTTCTCCTTTCCGCCATGTTTAACACTTAAATGCAGACGTCATTCACTACCTTCCTCCTCGTTCATTTTTTAAAGTTAGACATCAACCTTCTTAGTATTCCTCAATCAATTCATTATAAACAATATAACAAGAAAAAACAATACAATTATAAAAGAATGTTTTCCCATTAATTTTTTTGTAAAAATTGTATTGGGTCGCTAACGACCCGAGGTGTGTAACAGTTTAAGTATATTTTTACTGCACAACAATAATTGAATCTTTGATGACTGAATAAGTGCAATTCACCTTTATTCCACAAGAATACACAATATACGTCTGATACACAATGATGAAGTGACGTTTCACTCATAGTTACCGCAGGCAGAAAACAAAAGAATAGGCAAATATCATCAGCAAAACTTGAAATGGCTCAGTGATTTACTGCAGAGCAAGAACTGAACGCAATCAAATATTAGTGTCACTGTCACTTGATGGTGGATCTGGTGAAGAAGCTGTCAGCGATTAAAATATTGATTTTAAAGATGTTGAAAATTATAGTTTTGAGAATATGTTTGAGATCGCGAATATGAGCCAGATGCTGAATGTACCAGATGCTCCAAAAGGTAACAAAATGCTTTATTTTATTCTTCTGTAATTGTTACTCTAATATCAGGAGAGTTTTATATTATCGCAACAGGTAGAGATCCATCCGTGTTAGATATAGATCCGGGTCGCTAAAGACCCGAATATGTAATAATGATTGGCGAAACATTCATGCATTTAAGGGTTAAAGTTTATGGCACGCCCAACTCAGAAACTCGGGTATCAAAATGATCAAAAGTATCCTTCATGCGCAATTTCCGACTAGGAAGGTATGGCAATAGTCATGGTAGAATGTAAATCAATCCCACTGCTGAGCTGTTAAACCTCATTAAAAGCATTACAGAATTTTAAAAGCATTACAGAAAAAAGACACTTAATCCCAAATTGCACTAGGGAGAAGAAAACTGTTATAGACCGCAAAAGTAAACAATAAGTCGCTTTATGTCAATGATCTTCAAAATAAACCTTTAGCAACCTTAACCAGGCCCTGATGGAATTTACATAACTCTTTATTCACAAAACATGCACATCCCTCCTATTCTTAAAATGGTCGCTACACATGGTAAAATCTTTAGAACCCAATAAGCACATGACTTCCTATGTAACTGTAATCCTTTTCACCTTCACCAGCCATCCAAACAGTTTTTATTTTACAGTAAACACAGTTATTACCTTTTATTTCCTTAACGGTATTACTAGAAGTGTACTGCCTAGCAATTAGCCTATCGACGCATTCTGAGGAAGCTGCTTACTGCAGTTACAAAGCAGAGAAACAAGCAGGCGTTGTCCACTTTGCTGTTTCTAAATGTGAAGTGAGTTGTTTTCAATCTGCAAGGGAGACATGTTAGCAACTATTTTAATTTCAGCACATTATTTAGCTGAGATTGCTGGAGTAGTATGATTAATGCTAAGGTCACTGCATGCAAGAGAAAAAGTGTGTGTGAAAAAGCAGATGACATTAATTAGCATGTCAAACTTCCCATTTGTTCCTCACATACAGATGAGTGTGAGTTAGCAGCAGGGACAGCAGTGATTTGATATGAAACATTTAACACGCTAGCTCTTCACCACCCAATCAATACAACACAAGAGCCCTCATACTAAAACACAATCTCTTTTCTGAGGTATTTGATAAATGAGTTTGCCAGTGGCATGCATTTCTCCTAACGATCCACTGCAAACAACTACGATTGTGATGCGGTGTGTCTTGCATTAATGAGAGCATTTGAATTCTGGGATAGATAGGAAGCATTCTATTATAGCATCACTCATTCACATATAAACATTGTAGGAGCTATCGGCACTGTAACAAACCCTTACACAGAAGCTGTACCATGGTAAAATGGTGGTATCAGTAATACACTACCACTCAAAAGTTTGGGGACGGTAAGATTTTTAAATGTTTTTAAAATAAGTCTCTTATGCTCAGCAAGGCTGCATTTATTTGATCAAAAATACAGTAAAAACAGTAATGCTGTGAAAAATTTTTACAATTGAAAATAAGAGTTTTTAATTTTAATATATTTTAAACTGCAATTTATTCCTGTGATGGCAAAGCTTCAGTGTCACATGATCCTTCTGAAATCATTCTAATATGCTGATTTGCTGATTTGTATTCATTTATTAAAAAAAAAATACAAATTAAATCTTACTGACCCCAAACTTTCAAACAGCATATTCAGTTTTTACAACTTCTTCTGAACGGCTGTCAATACATCAAAAATGTACAAAAATGCACTTGTTCTCAAATCAGCTAATCTCAGACTTGAATAAACATCTCAGAAATGATGAAATCTTATCAGAGCTCAGTAATACATCATAGTGTTGTGGCTTTATTAATGCCACATGTATCAGATGAGAGGAAGTAGAGATATCATAGGAAGTTGAAAGATGTGACCCATTCTAGTGAGTTGCCTCGTTAAATTAATCCCAGAGAGAAATCCCACCCACACACCGTTCCTGTCACACACACACAGAGAGAGAGAGTTATCAGGAACATGATGGATTACAGCGTGTTTTAGAAATGAAGCCTGAACAGAGAGACACAGACACACACACACACACACACACACACACAGTTCAGTATCACTGAGCTGGATAGCGTTGTAGGCAGAGAGACAGGACAGATGATCCGGTGTGTAAAACTAAACACAGGATTATCACTGTAACATCTTCCTGTCTGTCGCTGGATCACAGTGTTTATCTCACTGTGATTATTTCCAAAAAAATTCCACCAATGCAGTCCTGGGGTTTCTGAATGCAATGTCTGCAGTGTTTTAGCACCCAATTCACAAAAATATATTGTGCAAATAGAGCATGTTGCAAACAGACCCACCAAATTACTGCTTGACCATGCATACAGATTATAATTTTTTTTTGACTGTATATAATTTGATGAATTGCTGCTGATCAGTAGCAAATGCACACAAACAACCCCAAGCGACCCCATTGGCTCAATTTCTTTTAATAGCTATACTCTCTTAAGCGCCTGATTACAATTCCAACAAAATCATGTTATGATAAATGCTGTTTGAACTACGTTATAATGACAATTAATGTCTATATTAGTTATCTTATATTCTAGCATAGCATACAGATACCCGATTAGCCTGATAGCTAACTCCACAAAAGCACCATGTGATGAACCAACTGTCCTTATTCACTGAAAATCTTCCCCTCTGCTGTTGCTCTCAAATCAAATATGTGCAGTGATGGCAATGAAACATGAGTTAATCAATATTTCATGTCACTGACATCCAACCTGTGCAATAGCCACCATATTTCATTCAAGAGTAATGGCAGAGTGGAACATGTTCAATTTAGTCGCTGCTGAAAAGAAAAAAAAACCTCTTTCCTTCCACTTTTTGCTGTTTCAGCTCAATAAAAAACAGGACAACATGGCACTGACAAGAGGCCCTGTTAAACAGACAGGTAATGCTGAGATGACATTCAGATGATCAAGTTTTGCCGAGAGGAATCTGGATTTCTGATCCGCCCGTCTGCATCTGTTTCCCATGTCTTGAATCACAAGCAAAAATCACTGTAGCAGAGCTGACTGGACAGTTTTCACACGCAGCCTCATCAGCAGGCATTTATTGGTGTAAATGAGGGGTTTGAGAAACGAACCGTGCAAAAAATATGAAAGTTGAGAAAACGAAGGGGGGAAAATACTGTCAGATGTGGCGTAATTCAACACTGCATGATGATAAAAAAGTCTTTCATTTACAAATTTTCCTATAAAGAAAAAACTGAGGGACTTTAAAAAAAAAAATACTGTATCACTTTACAGGTGCTTGGAAATCAGTATTATAAACAAAAATATTAAATATCTACAGAGTCTGACATTATGGTTTTTCAGCATAGGTAGCCTAATAACAGTAAAGCCAGCTTGCAGTTAGTCATCCAGGATTTTCATCAGCTATAATTAAGAAACTCTTAAACTTGTAAATGATAACATAACAGAACATCAGTTACCTACATTTCATGTCAAACGATTAATCGCTATTAATTGCATCCAAAATAAAAGTTTATGTTTACATAATATGTGTGTGTACTGTGTATAATTATTATGTATATATAAATACGCACACGGTCTGAGTATTTCACAATCTGCTCAGTTACTGGGATTTTCACGCACAACCATTTCTAGAGTTTACAAAGAATGGTGTGAAAAGGGAAAAACATCCAGTATGCGGCAGTCCTGTGGGCGAAAATGCCTTGTTGATGCTAGAGGTCAGAGGAGAATGGGCCGACTGATTCAAGCTGATAGAAGAGCAACTTTGACTGAAATAACCACTCGTTACAACCGAGGTATGCAGCAAAGCATTTGTGAAGCCACAACACGCACAACCTTGAGGCGGATGGGCTACAACAGCAGAAGACCCCACCGGGTACCACTCATCTCCACTACAAATAGGAAAAAGAGGCTACAATTTGCACGAGCTCACCAAAATTGGACAGTTGAAGACTGGAAAAATGTTGCCTGGTCTGATGAGTCTCCATTTCTGTTGAGACATTCAGATGGTAGAGTCAGAATTTGGCGTAAACAGAATGAGAACATGGATCCATCATGCCTTGTTACCACTGTGCAGGCTGGTGGTGGTGGTGTAATGGTGTGGGGGATGTTTTCTTGGCACACTTTAGGCCCCTTAGTGCCAATTGGGCATCGTTTAAATGCCACGGCCTACCTGAGCATTGTTTCTGACCATGTCCATCCCTTTATGACCACCATGTACCCATCCTCTGATGGCTACTTCCAGCAGGATAATGCACCATGTCACAAAGCTCGAATCATTTCAAATTGGTTTCTTGAACATGACAATGAGTTCACTGTACTAAAATGGCCCCCACAGTCACCAGATCTCAACCCAATAGAGCATCTTTGGGATGTGGTGGAACGGGAGCTTCGTGCCCTGGATGTGCATCCCACAAATCTCCATCAACTGCAAGATGCTATCCTATCAATATGGGCCAACATTTCTAAAGAATGCTTTCAGCACCTTGTTGAATCAATGCCACGTAGAATTAAGGCAGTTCTGAAGGCGAAAGGGGGTCAAACACAGTATTAGTATGGTGTTCCTAATAATCCTTTAGGTGAGTGTATATGTATATATATATATATATATAAAATTATAGGTGCTTTTTTACTGTGAAGGTATTTTTTGCAAGTGTTAAGTGTTAATGTAGTATTGTAAAAAAAAAAGTTACTGCCTTAAATTTTTAAGTACAATCAACTTGAATGTTTAAGTCATTTCAACTTAAATTACATTATACTGACTTAAAAAATGAGTTGAATCTTGTATAACATAAAAAAGTTGAAAATTGCCCAACTTATTTTGATAAGTTAAAGCAATGTAAAAACATATGTTGTCATAATGTTTTGGTCATACAATTTTTTACAATGCATTCAATAACATATCCTATATAACATACACCTTACTTTTCTTTAAAAAAAAAACAGATTTAGAATATTATTCTGACCACTGACTACTTCCTAGAGTTATGTATGCCATACACGGGTTATATCACCTACTGCACAACTCTTTTTATTGAAAGTTGAAAGTAATGTGTTTTGTTACTTTTGTACTTTTTGTATGTTCCAGCCAGGGTTTAACATTAACACCTGACAACCTGCCAAATGGATTTCAGCAGTGCCGTGTACTAGTCACTCCCAGCCACTCTGGTGGGTTGAATTTTATATTCAAGTAAATAAATATATACGCTGCAGATTTCAGAGTGAAGCACGACGCATTAATTATTTACATGTTTCTTCCAGCGTCTCAGAGCAGCTCCGTTCACAGTAAATGCTGCTCCACATAAACTCAGTCTCTGCATATGTTGTTTATTTGGGTTTCCAATAACATGCATTTGGGAACGCATAAAGTCTGACGCGCTTTGTGTTTCATAGCAAAGTGTTGCACTGTTATAATTTAAATGTGTGGAGCTCACATATGTTGTGAGTTTGGGTTTCTTATAATGTTCATCTGGGAATACAACATGCGCAATTTCACCAGATTTCAAAATAAAAGTTTAAACCCTCGCTCTGAGTTTGCGCGCTTGGATGTCCAAATGTACTTGTTCAAGAAATTACGCTATAGCAGTTCTATCGTAAAGAAGTGGCCAGATATGAAAGATTATGTGGACATATGAATTAAATGCTGTTGGGCTAATATTAAACAAGCATTTGATCATGCTGTAAAGTGTAACAACAACAATCAGCAAGCTGTTGGCGCCCTCTGCAGGCATGTGTTATAATACATAATGTACATAAGTTGATTGTTTATATTATGTATATTGCATTATGTATTTTAACAGTATTATTCAATAAAACCCAAATGATTGCTTTGATACTTTATTTGAACCAATTATTATTGCCTCATTTTTATTATATATGCATTTTAAGTCATTTTAAAGGCTATTGTTCACTTAGGTCTATTTTTATTGCCACAAAAAAATATCTGATCGTCAAAATAATCGGCTGATTACTTGATTACCAAAATAATCATTATAGTGACAGCCTTGGTTAGTTAAAACATTTCAAAATGCTCCTGCGTTGTTTTGCGATTGTAAGCTAAGTGTATCGTCACACCCCTAATATCCGTAATAGCGTAATATCCCAACAACAAAATTGTGGCCAGCGAAAGTGCTGAGTGGCTAGTAACTTTGGAAAACCACTAGCCACAGTGGCTGGTATTCTGATTACGTAATGCACATTATTTGTAATGCGTTACCCCCAATGCTGTAGAGCCCTCTTTGCTTATAGCAGATGGAGTCCTGCATGAAAGCTATCTTACAAGCTATCTTTTCTGCGGTAGGATATTAGTAGTGAACGTTAGCTAAAAACCATCTGGGCTCTGTGGCCCGTGGTGCAGCGTTTTCTGTTCCCTGTGGGAGAGTTCTTCAGGGACACTGACATGGATCTAAATCAGTGTCTAATCTGCTCAGCTGTCAGGCCGACTGCCACCAGGTGAGCATCAGTGCCCTATATCTGCACACTAACCTGCTTTTGAGTCTGTTGATTCGCTTCGCATACCTGTTGTCCCAGTTTCTGAATGAAGCACTGAGCCATAAATGCATTGGGAGAAATACAGCGCAACTGGTGTGCCGAGATGGCCTATAAAGTTTACACAGCACAATTTTAGTTGCATTTTATTGGACTATTTTCATAGGATTGTCAAGGTTTCTTGCACAAATAAAACATTATTATTTTTTTTTTTTTTTTTCAGCTCTCTTGCTGATCTATAGAATTAAATAGGCGGTTTTCATAACAAAGAGGTGAAATGGCTGTTTAGTAGCTGAAAAAAATGTACAAATCAAGGACTCAGTCCTTGACCTGATCTACAGATGGGCTTTGGTTAATCTGTTCCCTCTGCTTTTGTTTTAACATTCATTATGGAAACAGTCTACTGGAAAAGTCAATCCCCTCTGTGTCTTTGTGTTTTGACAACATGAGATGTTTTGGACTTTTGTGATTTTTGTGTGTGTGTGCGTGCGTGCGTGCGTGCGTGCGTGCGCGCGTGTGTGCGCGTGTGTGCGCGTGTGTGTGTGTGTGTAAGAGTCTGAACAGTCCACTGTTTAGTGAACCGTGTTGCTGAGACACAAAGGAAGTATTCATCAAAGACAAATGTAAATCGGGTAATGGTGCAAACACACCCACAAAATTACTGTTTTCTCAATTTGCATGGTGCAACTGCCCAGCTTGCAAGGCAATTCTAGGTGGTAGGCTGAAGAGGATGCAGCAGCTTACCATAACCATAATCGGACATACTATCAGTAACTACTAAAATACAACCAGCTATATACACGGATCCGGCATAACATTATGACCACCTTCCTAATATTGTGTTGGTCCCCCTTTTGCTGCCAAAACAGCCCTGACCCGTCGAGGCATGGACTCCACTAGACCCCTGAAGGTGTGCTGTTGTATCTGGCACCAAGAAGTTAGCAGCAGATCCTTTAACTTTATGTATACTTTATGTCAGACTTGTTTGTTCAGCACTGACTGGTCTGCGGCTATGCAGCCCCATACGCATCAAACTGCGATGCACTGTGTATTCTGACAGCTTTCTATCAGAACCAGCATTAACTTCTTGAGCAATCTGAGCTAGAGTAGCTCATCTGTTTGATCGGACCACACGGGCCAGCCTTCGCTCCCCACGTGCATCAATGAGCCTTGGCCATGACCCTGTCTAATGTTATTAGAGAGAATACAATTCTATATGAAAAGTATAATCAATAAATAATTTATATTTAAAAATCTGTATATAGATGTAATTTTTGAATTTTCCAATAGAAGTTATACATAAAGTATGTATATATTATTATTAATTATAAGTACGCAGCTAATTTGGAATCCATATGCTTTTCCAGACGGTGTAGTTACAAAATCTGTCAGTAGGGGCTAACTGGATAAAGTACTAATGTTTCTGAATCTGGCATATTCTATAATGAAACTTATTTGCATAGCATGTAAGAACAACTTGATTGAAATATAAATATTATACATGCATGTATGTACTATACAAGCACATTTAGCAATTGAATTACAGTGGGTTGTATATGTTTTTATAAGTGTGAATTCGCCTCAAAGTGTGTTTTAAATGAGACGGCACTAGTCAAAAAACTTTCTGCACACTCTGTAAAGCCTAAAGCAGCTGTCCATGAATCAGCAGACACTGTGGTCCCTTCCTGAAGTAAGGGCACAAAAACACAATTCAGCTGTCTTTCTGTTCTTCACTCTTTCAACACAACACCCACATCAGTCACCAGCGACTGATGAATCACATGCATGCACACATTTGTGTTTGTCTGGAATATCTCAGCACCTCGGGCTGGATCAGAGCAAGTGCAAACCTCTTCTTGTTTAACGCAGTTTTTTCTCTATGCATCAGTCTGTCTGTCTGTTTCCCTCTCTTGTTTGCTCTCTCTCTCTCTGCTGTTGCTGAAATCTGTCAGCTCTTTCTCAAGAGAACAGATTCTCAGTCGCCCCAAACGCCGACAGCTCGCTTAACTATGAGTGTTTGAACTAGGAAATAGACTGAGATTTTAGTGGAAGAAAAGCAATGCAACGAGTAAAGGGTAGACTGAGTCAAATCTGACACCCACAGAGATAACCCGAAAGGAAAATGAAATTGAATAATTTTAATGAGAATATTTCTCAGTTATTTCTCTTGAACAGTGATGTGAATGAACAGATGCATTTCACTAAATGTAATGTGTGAAACAGGATTTTTACTGAAAAAAAAAATCTGTAAGTGACTTTTAGCTTAAGCTAAAGTAACTACATTTTTAACAAGCATTCCACATTTTTTCAGCAACAGTGTAGCCTTTCCAGAAACAAACTACTTTTCTCAGCAAGTAGCCTAGTGGTATAGCTTGACAAAACACTACATCACTGTTTTATGTTTGATTGCATTACACACACAGCCTTACAGCAAGTGAGCAGAGACAAGTTCTCTTAACACATTTACATCAAATCTTTCATAGATTTGGACGTAGCGTCAAAGTTTTATGTCACTTTCCACTCCAGCTATTTCCAGTCATGGAAGTACAGCTCCTATCTGCTCAAATCAGAAAAAAAAATGTTGCGTCTATATATACAGTATAAAGACTATATGCCGTTCAAAAGTTTGGGGTCGGTAAGATTTTCCTAATGTTTTGGAAAGAAGTCTCTTATGCTCACCAATGCATTTATTTGATCAAAAATACAGTAAAATCTGTAATATTGTGAAATATTATTACAAATTAAAACAAATGTTTTCTATTTTAATATATTTTGAAAATGCAATTTATTTCTGTGATGGCAAAGCTGAATTATCTTCAATAACACACAATTCTTTAGAAATAATTCTAATATGCTAATTTGGTGCTCAAGAAATATTTCTTATTAATCGCAGTTGAAAAATTGTAAGCAGTGCTGCTTAATATGTTTTTATTCATTTAATGCATCCTTGGTGAATAAAAATGTATTGATTATATACATACATGCATACATTTATAATGTTACAAAAGAATTCTATTTCAAACGTTCATCAAATGATATCTTAATAATCATGTAACACTGAAAAATAAATAAATATTTTATAGCAGTTTAAACTGTAATAATATTTCATATACAGTATTACTGTTTTTGACTGTATTTTCGTTAACTAAATGCAGCCTTGGATTTTATTTTAAAAACAAAGAATTGTACTGATCCCAAACCTTTGAACAGTACTGTATATCAATATTAAAATCAGGAATAATATTTCAAATGAGAAATAAAATAAACATAAAAGGCACAATAAAATGTAACAACAGTTGTATCATAAATCGTGCTTATCTGGAAACATTTTTTTCTATTTTAAGGTTTATTAATTTATTCATTTTAATTTTGGAAAAGAGAAACAAATGTGAACATATACGTTGATCCATAAAGAAACATAAATAAGAACTAAATTGAGTCTCCTGGGCTTTGGAAGAGCAACCTCTGCAATAAAATCTGCCTCTGGCCAGCCTATTCTCAAGAGCGCAGATGCAGAGTCGCCTCAAACTAACTAGAACTAGATTCAACTTGAGAGGAAGAGATTCAGAGCAGAAAGCACAGGTCAAATGAGGCAATTCACATAGAGAAAAAATCTCAAAATACACATATATATTCTCCCTCTCCCCTTCCCTTCCCCCCTCTCCCCTTCCCTCTCCCCTTCCCTTCCCCCTCTCCCCTTCCCTCTCCCCTTCCCTCTCCCCTTCCCTCTCCCCTTCCCTTCCCCCTCTCCCCTTCCCTCTCCCCTTCCCTTCCCCCTCTCCCCTTCCCTCTCCCCTTCCCTTCCCCCTCTCCCCTTCCCTTCCCCCTCTCCCCTTCCCTCTCCCCTTCCCTCTCTCCTTCCCTCTCCCCTTCCCTCTCCCCTTCCCTCTCCCCTTCCCTCTCCCCTTCCCTCTCCCCTTCCCTCTCCCCTTCCCTCTCCCCTTCCCTCTCCCCTTCCCTCTCCCCTTCCCTCTCTCCTTCCCTCTCCCCTTCCCTCTCTCCTTCCCTCTCCCCTTCCCTCTCTCTCTCTCTCTCTCTCTCTCTCTCTCTCTCTCACACACACACACACACATTTTTTTGTGCCCATGTGGGTGGGATACACTCCATCTCACAGCCTAAGGTGAGGTCCTGTTAAATGTGTGTGTGTGTGTGTGTGTGTGTGTGTGTGTGTGTGTGTGTGGCAATCTCTGTGTCCTGAGGGTTACATGTCTGTTCATATGCAGAAAGTTCCAAGTAACATTGACTAGCCTTTGTTTCCCCAATACAGAAACAACTCCATTCCAACATTTATCACCCAGCAGGCAAGAATCAAGTTCATCCAGGAAGACTTAAATACACTCTGGAAAACTGAAATATTCATTGTATCACCTCAGGAGATATGAATGAGAGGTGAAGGCAAATATGATTTAGCTGTCAGGACGGAGTCGTGCTGGGGTTCTGCTAGTCTGCGGCAGAATCACTATGGTGTCCAACAGCATGGGAGCGCTAACTGGACAGGCTAAAGCCTTAACATATCATAACACAAACCATTAAGAGCTTTTCTTTCAGCTACAACATCTACAACTTAAATTAGACTTTTTAATAAAGTAAGATTGGTACTTCCTATCATTTTGAAGTGGGTAGTTGCGAAGGCGTTGCTATAGGGTTGCTGAGGTATTACCATATTGTTTTGTATTTAGCATATTAGTAGCATATTAACTATGTACGGCACATAAATAAGTTTGGCATTGTGCTGCTACACTTGCGATCAGTATGTTTTTTGGAAATGTCCTAAAAACAAGAACAACATGCACAAATACTGGGTAATTAAGTTTCTAATTATATCAAATGATTATGTATCAAGACTTGTTGGTATTGAATGTAATATAAGTACACTACTGTTCAAAAGTTTGGGATCAGTAAGATTATTTAATGTTTACGAAAGAAGTCTGTTATACTCATCAAGGTTGCATTTTTTTGACCAAAAACATTAAAAAAAACAGTATTATTGTGAAATATTTTCAATAGTTTTCTATTTGAATATATTTTGATTTTTAAATGATATAAACGATTTTTCAGCATCAGTTTTCATTATCACATGATCCTTCAAAACTCAAGAAACATTTCTTATTATTTCAATATTATTAAAAATATTACTTTCATTTAATTAATTGATGTAATATCCATATTAATTTCTTATTACTTCAATATTATTATTTATTTATTATTATTTAATGTTGAAAACAGTTATCATGCATGATAATATTTTTGTGGAAACCTTAATACTTTTTTCATGATCTTTAAGTAAAGTTAAAAACAGCATTTATTTGAAATAGAAATCTTTTGTAACATTATAAATGTATTTAATGTCAATTTTGATTAATTTAATGCATCCTTGCTGAATTAAAGCATTTTATTAATCCTAAACTTTTGAGCAGTAGTGTCACCAGTTACACCATAAAATTATTGACCAATAAAAAAAGTTACATTTGTTCAAACATTCAAAAGACTTTAAAGACTAAATTCCCATAGATAATATGGGAAAAAAAATAGTATTAATCATTTTAGGCAAATAAACAACCGTCCAAAAGCATAAACATCTGCTTTTTATTACATTCAGGCTATTTTAAAAGTCATACTTCACAGGAAGTGATGTCATGCTCCTTGTCTTTTACAAAGTCATGCATTGTAGCCAATGCCTACATTAACCCATAACAGTGTGTCTCACCATCACATGGGCATCTGACACAAAGGAGTCTGGGACACAGTCATTGGACCCATCCTGCTGACTCATGTGAGGCCATAACGTGATATTTCAGCACAATGTGCATCTTTGAGTGATATCGTACAAGCGCTGGCACGAACGCTGGCACAAAGCAATCAGAAAGCATGAGGATTAGCTCCAGAAATCTGATGAACTCCTGGCAGAATCATCCTTGAGCGTCCAGGAATTCAGTCACCCAGTTCTTTAAATTCCATTAGCCTGATGTGATTTGTGAACAACAAATGCCAATTAAATACAATTTTAGTGAATAAACAACAGCATCTTTAACACAGTGAGAAATCAAATCTAATATTTTGATTGATTAGTCAGCTGGCATAACATCACAAATTAAGAAGTGAATGAGAGCAGAAGTCAAGTGGGAAGCTGGGCCGCATTCAGCCTGAAACACTGCTTGACTGGGCAGCCCATAGCCGGGCGTCATGCCAGGCTGTCCTATCCGGCCGACACACGCGACAACACGCACTCGCACAGTAAGCAAGGGTCCACAATACTTCATCTGTCCCTGTCTCTGCCTGAGTATAATCCAATTTAAAGTTTTCAAATTCCTCTAACACACATCATTCACATTCTCTTACAGATGCCAGCCTGAACCCTTTCTTTCTCGTCCTCATCGCTCGGGTCACATTCAACCACTAAGAGACCCGCTTTAAGCTCAGATAAGTATTAAGTTTTATATATGTATACTGACAGACACAAATTGACACAGTGGGTTTCCAGCTGGGAAGCATGCAACGCCTCCTTCTGGCTGGAATTGCTGGGCCGCCCTGCCTCTTATAAGTACCGCTGTAATAAAACATAAAATGTCCAAAAAGAGTCATTAAGGCAGGGAGTATCGAGGGGGTTCGCCCCAGGTAAAGGGAGTGCGTCCCGGCAGCAGCACACACTCCACTCTTCAGCCCTGGGTTCCAGGAGCGGTAGCTTCTGTAGAGAGACTTGTCTTCCCTGGGTCAGTGGCACTTATAAGAGGCAGGGTCAGCCCAGCAATTCCAGCCCGAAAGAGGCGTTGCATGCTTCCCAGCTGGGAATATGGGTCCGACGACTCACGGCTTGGCAGTGAGGAAATCCCACCCCGCTCCCTTCCTGGACATAGGAAGAGACTGGTTTCCTGAGAAGAGGCACGCTCGGCATTTAACAGTGGTGGTGACGAGTGTTCATTCGCCTCAGATGAGACTCATGAGCCTCAGATGAGCCTCATGAGGGAGGTATATGTATGTGTACACACACACACACACACAGTGGGAATCTGTTGGGTTCAGTCTTAAAATTTGACAGTGCAGGTCAGGTTCAGGTCTTAGATATGAATGTCAAATTAAAGCCTGTGCAGACCTCTAGTGTGGATCCAAGAATTCCAAACTCCACATTTTTGAGATACAGAGGGGGGTCAAAGGTCACTGAAGCAGACAGTCAGGTCATGGTGGTGTTAGGCCTCAGCTGAGATTCAAACTTTTGGACGGTTGTAGACTCACATTTGTTTATTTGCCTAAAATGATTAATGAGGAGCCATTACACTGACATTATCCTGAAGGTAAGATGAGTTCATTAAAAGGAAATGAGGTTGATATTGAAAAACAAAGCCATTCTCAAGAAAATCCTCAGGAGAGTGCTATTAGATAGCTGAAGCATTAAAAAGTCTGCAGTCTGTAATTGGTGGTGCTGGCTAAGGCAATCATCACTGTTACTACTGGTCAAACTTAGAGTTAGCGATTTGAACAAAACCCAGACCATAAGTATTACACTTTATTAACCATTTATGCTATGGACATGCACGATACCTTAAAGGGAACATATCATGGAAATCTGACTTTTTCCGTGTTTAAGTGCCATAATCGGGTCCCCGGTGCAGAAAACTAGAAAAAGGACAGCCCAGTAACTTTGATTTGGTAAGCCTTTCTCTGCAAGCACATGAAAAAACGAGCCGCTCAGATTTCTCTCCCCTTCTGACGTAGGAAAGGGATCTTATTATAATATTACCGCCCCTTAATCTGCACGTTTCCTCCCACGGCGCCGCTATTTTGTTTTCGCAAGCGACAACGGTGAACAAGACCCTTGTGTGTATTTGAGAGTTTAAACACAACAAAAAATGTGAAAGAGAAGTTACTCACGAGACTTGACGTCTGACAGCCAGTTGTCTGTGTGCGTGTGCTTCAGATAAGTGCGCTCAGAAAACGATCCATTAGAAGTTTAAACTAATATAACTTTAAAACGCGTGGAAATAAATTTATGATTAATGATACATTAATGATGAAAGAAGAACTATGCTATCCGTTAGAGTGATCACGATATAGATGATAATCAAAACCATGCAGATGTCTTGTTAGTATTTGGCAGAGAATCCGATTGAGGTAGGAACTGTGTGGAGAGGGGGCGGCACGCAGTAGCTCATTTGCATTTAAAGGCACATGCACGAAAACAGCCTGTTTTTGACTGTAGTCAGAAATGGGTATTAACAACATGGATTTATAAATGATCTGTGAGGTATTTTAAGCTGAATCTTCACAGACACATTCTGGGGACACCTAAGACTTAAATTACATCTTGTAAAAATGGGCATAATAGGTCCCCTTTAAAAATCATGTGACTTAGTTTAGTTTTTGTACTCAGATTACAAAAATACCCCACAAAATATATTTCAAAAGTCTGATATTTTAAAAGTCTGGTTTAAATGTGGTAAATTTTTCAATGTTTTTGAAAGAAGTGTCTTATGCTTAACGAGACTGCATGTATTTAATCTGTACATACAGTAAAAACAGTAACATTTTGAAATATAACATATATATATATATATATATATACACTGCTAAATGAATCTGAGATCCGTCTTCTAAGTGCGGTCAGAGCCACTGCTCTACCTGCACATTCATTCTTTCATTCACAGCTACACTGGGTCTCTTTCAAGCATGGCACCACTCATGTTAACAGAGCTCTAAAGAGACAAAAAAAAAAAAAACAGAGAGAAAGAGGTATAGAAGGCAAGGAATGGCTACATGTTTGATATCAGCTTTCTTAATATTTTTTACATGAGCGCACAGACAGCAGTGAGAGACAGAGAGTGAATTAAGGTGTTTTGACGGATGAATGGGAGCGGCGTTTAGAGGAATGCACTGTTCTTTCTCACCATCCACTTCTCCCTAATCCCTCTTTCACAGTCACACTGAAAGGAAGCTTTTCATCAAAAGAAGGTTGAAAGACATGAATGCCCATCTCTCTTGCCGTCTCTCCCTGTGTATCTCTTTTTATCCCACTTTCATTTTAAAAACAGCATTCCTGCTTCAGTGTTCAGGTACTGATCTTTTGTTCCAAACCCTTTTTCCATATCTCTCTCTCTGTCTCTCTCTCTCTCTCTCTCTCTCTCTCTCTCTCCCTATGGCCACGAATTTTAGAGAGATCGCATCTTGCCCTTTTTGGAAACAAAAAATCCAGTTCTTAACTAATCCCAGCCACATTTCTGTATTGCCAACAGGACTCTACTTTAATTTTACCATTATGAAGTATCTGTAAAATCACAAGTCTTACTGCAAATTAATTTTCCACAGCATCTATAAAGAGAAGCAGATGATCTCAATTAGATTTTAACATTATCTGAAAAACATGAGTGGTATTTGCCTGAGCGCAATGCTGTGGTTGCTAACAGGTTGCTTACATTATTATTTATCACTAAAGGCATTATCAAACAAGACAAAACAGCTAACAAACACTAATACAATGCTATATCAGATGTAAAATATGTAGAATAACAATTTCAGAAAAAAATCACCAGATCGCCTCTTATTTAACAAACAAACGAAATTATGCTCTGCTAGTTAACTGGAGATGTTTTGTTTGTATTAGGTAGGTTCATCCGTGCCGCGAGATGTTTCAAAAAGTGGTGGGGACAATATCGACCCTGGCAAAAAGTGGTGGGGACATGTCCCTCCCGCGTCCCACCCAAATTACGCCTATGACGAAACTGATTTTATGACTTCTGTTTACAGACATCCCACCCTGCAAAACTAATTTCCGGGAGATGGCACATATAATTACTTAATTAATTTCTGTAATTACATACAGTGGGGAGAACAAGTATTTGATACACTGGCGATTTTGCAGGTTTTTCTACTTACAAAGCATGTAGAGGTCTGTAATTTTTATCATAGGTACACTTCAACTGTGAGAGTAATCTAACAGTAATCTAAAACAAAAATCCAGAAAATCACATTGTATGATTTTTAAATAATTAATTTGCATTTTATTGCATGACATACATATTTGATCACCTACCAACCAGTAAGAATTCCGGCTCTCACAGACCTGTTAGTTTTTCTTTAAGAAGCCCTCCTGTTCTCCACTCATTACCTGTATTAACTGCACCTGTTTGAACTCGTTACCTGTATAAAAGACACCTGTCCACACACTCAATCAAACAGACTCCAACCTCTCCACAATGGCCAAGACCAGAGAGCTGTGTAAGGACATCAGGGATAAAATTGTAGACCTGCACAAGGCTGGGATGGGCTACAGGACAATAGGTAAGCAGCTTGGTGAGAAGGCAACAACTGTTGGCGCAAATATTAGAAAATGGAAGAAGTTCAAGATGACGGTCAATCTCCCTCGGTCTGGGGCACCATGCAAGATCTCACCTCGTGGGGTATCAATGATCATGAGGAAGGTGAGGGATCAGCCCAGAACTACACGGCAGGACCTGGTCAATGACCTGAAGAGAGCTGGGACCACAGTCTCAAAGAAAACCATTAGTAACACACTACGCCGTCATGGATTAAAATCCTGCAGCGCACGCAAGGTCCCCCTGCTCAAGCCAGCGCATGTCCAGGCCCGTCTGAAGTTTGCCAATGACCATCTGGAAGGCCATGTGGTCTGATGAGACAAAAATAGAGCTTTTTGGTCTAAACTCCACTCGCCGTGTTTGGAGGAAGAGGGATGAGTACAACCCCAAGAACACCATCCCAACCGTGAAGCATGGAGGTGGACATCATTCTTTGGGGATGCTTTTCTGCAAAGGGGACAGACGACTGCACCGTATTGAGGGGAGGATGGATGGGGCCATGTATCGCGAGATCTTGGCCAACAACCTCCTTCCCTCAGTAAGAGCATTGAAGATGGGTCGTGGCTGGGTCTTCCAGCATGACAACGACCCGAAACACACAGCCAGGGCAACTAAGGAGTGGCTCCGTAAGAAGCATCTCAAGGTCCTGGAGTGGCCTAGCCAGTCTCCAGACCTGAACCCAATAGAAAATCTTTGGAGGGAGCTGAAAGTCCGTATTGCCCAGCGACAGCCCCGAAACCTGAAGGATCTGGAGAAGGTCTGTATGGAGGAGTGGGCCAAAATCCCTGCTGCAGTGTGTGCAAACCTGGTCAGGAACTACAGGAAGGCCGAGGTCAGAAAAAGTAACGCAAAAGTAACAACACATTACTTTCCATAAAAAGTAACTAGGTAATGCAATTAAGGTGATGATACATGGGGACGTGGGGATACATTATTTGAGTGGGAATCTGTTGGGTTCAGTCTTAAAATTTGACAGTGCAGGTCGGGTTCAGGTCTTAGGTATGAATGTCAAATTAAAGCCTGTGCAGACCTCTAGTGTGGATCCAAGAATTCTAAACTCCACATTTTTGAGATACACAGGGGAGTCAAAGCTCATTGAAGCAGACAGTCAGGTCATGGTGGTGTTAGGCCTCAGCTGAGATTCAAACTTTTGGACGGTTGTAGACTCACATTTGTTTATTTGCCTAAAATGATTAATGAGGAGCCACTACACGGACATTATCCTGAAGGTAAGATGAGTTCATTAAAAGGAAATGAGGTTGATATTGAAAAACAAAGCCATTCTCAAGAAAATCCTCAGGAGAGTGCTATTAGATAGCTGAAGGGGCAACTTTTTGAGCAATGTTGCCGGGGCAATGTTGCCGAGCAATGTTGCTTGGGCACTTTTCTATTCAGAACGGGCAACACATTTCAATCTAAAGTATCCAGATGAAAATGTGTTGTCATTCTCAATGGGAAAGTGCCCAAGCAAAATCACTCGGCAACATTGCCCGGCAACAAAAAGTTGCCCCGTGTATCATCACTTTTAGTTATTTTTTTAGGGAGTAACACAATATTGTAATGCATTACTTTTAAAAGGAACTTTCTCGAACAACGGCAATTATAATCTGTTTTTAACACTATAAAGTTTTAGTCAGTACTAAAAAGTCTCAACTAGTTAGAAAAGCCACAGATTCTTTGAAAAATGGGCTGAACAAGCCTGTCACTCAAACTAACCGTAGCTCAACCTAAAAGATGGTTCTGCTTCTGTGTGAATAAGATCAAAAACTAACAGCCAAATCATGTACATCTGACCATCAACAGACTTCCAGCTCTAGAACCCTGGCTGTTTCCTGATTGGCTGAGAATTTGAAAACCTGCCAGGACTCATTGGTGAAATTTCTCAGTATGGCTAACAGTTGTCTGTCATTCAAATATTAGCAAAAAAGCATCAGTATGACTACACATGTGTGTGCTTGTATAAATATTGCTGGTTGGAATATTTCAGAGGTGACCACACTTACATCATTTTACCCTTTACCCTCCATCACAGAGGCGTACAAAGCATGCATTGTCCAACTCTTTCTCTTTATCCCTCCGTCTTTCTCTCATCATAAAGAGCTGGCTGAGTGAATGAATGAAAAGTTCACTTTTAATTCAGTTGAAATCTGTCTGTGTGTTGTGCCAAAAACACAAAGTGCATGTCAGATCATGTGCCACAGTAACTTTGAGACGATCTCTTCCTCTCTTTTCCATATAATATTTCCAAAGCAGCCAATCAATACACGACCAGTATTGGATGGAAAAACAACAGTGCTCACAGGCATTGGAGAACATCATGAACAATGGAAGAATTCACCGAGTTTGTGCCCATTACTAAATTATACAAAACATACAGTAAAAAGATGATGCAAATAGACATTACAGTGCAGGTGTTCATTAGCAAGGGCTGATGGGAAGGTTGAGATTTCCTCATTGTTCCAATTATACATTTTGCAGTAATTTGGAAAGTTTCTGTGGTTGCCAGTTCACCTACTGACTTCATCTTAAAAGTACAGTGTGTCATTTCTATGCCACAGAATTGCATAAATAATTATTGTTTTCAAACAGGTTTCAATGACTACCTTGTCTAGCCCTATCCCGAATCACGGCATTGGATGAGTCAAAGTTGCTATGTCAGGCTGCTTAAACAAACAGATTTGATTTGGTGCCACTAGTGGCAAGAAATACACATTTTACACAGTCTTTTAGGTTTAAAGCCGGATGCCAAAGAAGAAACTTTTTAAGCTCCATAAGGAACATTTTATTCTGTAGTACTTAAAAACGAGGCTTCAACTGTATGTTGAATCTAATGTCTGCAAACAACCACTAAAGAGTATCGAGCGTGCAGGGTTTTGAAGAGTTTAGTGCTCATTCTCGAATAACTCTCCATGATTAGCACAAACTAAAGTCCCTGGCGATTGAATATTGATCCTTGTGCAGAATAGAACCACCCAAAACAGGAAACATAAGCTAAAGTTCAGAGCATGTAGAAGACGGCGGTGATGTTTTCAAATCTGACACGTCAATGCTTTGACCTCCTTCCAGAAACCGAACAGCTCATTAAAAACAAATGACCTCACACGTGAGTCAGACTCTTTAAGTCATCTGTCAGAAGAAAGGCAAAGGTTACATACAGAACATGTCCTGAAGGGGCAACTATTTAAAATGAGCTGAGATTTTCTGGAGGGCCCTTAAACTGCGAAAGCATTCGCTTAAATTAAGGTCAAACACATGAGCAACACTTAATACATACTTTAAACCAACAACTGATCATCTGACAATGTACTAGGTGGAGCTTTTTTTGTGCAAAAACACAGCCGAAATGCTAGAATATTGTTGGCTAAGGTGTTTTGAGAGGTTTTTTTTAGCATGTTGCTAGGTGGTTTGTAAGGTGGTTCCTTATTGGCCTAATTCAAAAGAGCACACCCCAAGCTTCTATAATATTATTAATTCCATAAAGTGTCCATAGAAAGTGTTCAGTGTATTCATATCCTAACCCTAAAGGTGTGGTCACATTAGTGAAATTTTGGAGGCAAAAATATCAATTGTCCATTGCTATTGTCGATGTATGAAGCACAGCTTACAAAGAAGTCATTTTCAAATCAATAAACATTCTGTTGTTCAACGCATCAAATTTGTGTGACCAACTTGAACCCGATGCAAAGTCTGCATGGGGAAATCTTTTGCCCTCACGCAAAATTCTAGATCATATGGATTCCAATTGAAATTTTGCCCGCAAAAATTCACAGAACAATGGTAAATGTGACAGCATCTTAAACCTTTCCTTAAACCATCTTAAACCAAATCCTTTCGTTTATCTTCGGATTCACATACAAACATTAATCAGCGAACAAACTCAACCGTACTTGCTTGACGCGTAAGAACAAACCTCATTGGTCCTTATGAAAGGACATGCAACATTCAAATTTGGTAAATGGAAGCTCAAGCATGCTTGCTTGATGAGGTTCTTTCTCAGGTTGAGCTTTCGCAATAAAAAAACGAGGTTTGTTCTCGCACGTCAAGCAAGTATAGCGTATAACTCTTGAGCGTCAGAGTTTTGGGTGAACAGACTTTCAATGGAGAGGCAGAAATCTCTCAGATTTCATTAATATCTTCATTTATGTTCCGAAGATGAACCAAAGTCAAACAAGTCTGAAACGACACAAGGGTGAGAGATTGAAGAGAGAATTTTCATTTTTGGATGAACTATCCCTTTAAGTGTGAGCACTATACTGAGCCTTAGCAAGTGGCACTTGCTCATATTTCAGAACAAGGTCCACACAGACTTGCCTGTCTGGACAGGCTCAGTTCAAAATTACAGGCTGTCAGAGATGGAGCTGATGTTCTCTGGCAGCTTAATCTGAATGTACATGACACACAAACACACTTTACCGGCTGCCAGACTGAATCTGCTTGTGGTAAACAACAAGGTGCTTTCTGTCTGTTTCTATGTGCGGGTCTGCTTTTGTCTATATTGTGTGGACTAAATGTCCTAACAAGGATAGGATTTTGTTCTATTGTACTTTTGTATGGACAAGCACCCTTCACATTTTCTTTAGAACATATAAAATTAAGATTTAGTTTGTATTATCTGTTGCCTAGCCTGCTTTTGCTTGGGCAATACATCACTGTGCATTCAGAACGCTGAGTGAGAGAGATAAAGAGAAGGGAATGAGTGAATGAGAGAATGCATGGTAAAACACACACAGAAACACACCATCCTCAGTTTCTGTCTGTTCTCCAGTGGAGTGTGTAGGACAGATCGCTCATGCCCTCATTGGGGCTGAAGGATCCTAAAGATCACGATTAGGGGATGTTTGATAAAAACGGCATGAATTCTTTCCTTGCTTAAGTGCAGGATGTAAATAAAGTCCACTGACGTCAGCTTTGCTTTTGAAAACACACATACATCCTTATATACACAGAGATATGTGACCCTGGACCACAAAACCAGTCATAAGTTGCACAGGTATATTTGTGGCAATAGCCAACAATACATTGTATGGGTCAAAATTATCGTTTTTTCTTTTATGCCAAAAATCATTAGGATATTAAGTAAAGATCATGTTCCATGAAGATATTTAGTAAATGTATATATAAAAAATTTATTATTATTAGTAATATGCCTTGCTAAGGACTTCATTTGGACAACTTTAAAGGCGATTTTCTTAATATTTAGATTTGTTTGCACCCTCAGATTCCAGATTTTCAAATAGTTGTATCTTGGACAAATATTGTCCTATCCTAACAAACCATACATCAATGGAAAGCTTATTTATTTAGCTTTCAAATTGACCCTTATGACTGGTTTTGTGGTCCAGGGTCACATATATAATATAGATGCAGTGCTTTTCACAGGGCAAGAGGGTCATTCACATGAACATTTGAGCAAAATTACACATGCATCATTTTAAACTGCTAATTGAGAAAATTAATGTTACTTACTAAATTTATTACAGTTATTTATTTATTTTTGGTAATTTTTTTGATTGTTACTCTCTTAGAATACACTTTTTTCTTGTATACTTTTATTCTATTTTGCGCTATTGATTCTTTTTATCAATATCAACAAAATTATTTTATTTTTGTTGATTTTTACTTATTTTATTTGTTGCTTGCTCTGCATCATTAAATGAAAGTAAAGTATTTTTAAATTAATGTATATTATATTATATTATATTATATTATATTATATTATATTATTTAAAAACAATAATTTCATAATACTTAAAATCATTAATTTATTATAATTTATTAAATTATTTAAATTAAATAAAATTTGCACTATTGTTAGATAACAATGATTCATAAAAATCAAGAGGGGGCAGCGATGAAAGTGAGATGACAAGTGAAAAGCAGAAAGAGGAGGATGAGAGGGACAGATGGAGGAAAAAACAGAAGAGTGAGACAAGAAGAGAGAATGATGGATAGAGGATGGATGCAGAGAGAGATGAGCAAAGGAAAAACAGAGGGCGGGAAGAACAGGATTACTGCCTTGATGTTCCTCAGATATTCAATTTCTCAGAGGCATTTTAATCCCACGGGAAAACAAACCCTGCAATATCTTTCTCTCCCTCTCTGTTTGTGTTTTGTGTCTCTTCTTATGCGTTGCTGTCTTTAGTTAGACTGAAGAACAAACACTGAATTCATCAAGCTGTACGTAACACCACGTCATTGCCAAAAACCCAACAGAGGCCAAACACTTCCTTTACGCAACCCTCACCTCCACTAACAAACCACACACCGTCACACTGGGTTTGGCTTCTGCACGAACTGTCCTCACTTTCGCATTAAACCATAACAAGATCAACACAGATGCCAAGAGAAGCAGAAGAGGTTGTGTCATAAAGTTAACAGTTTAGTTTTAAAAAGGCCATATTTACTTTTAACGAATTTTTCACATTTTTCACATTTATTCACCCTAAATGTCATTTCAAACCTGTATGACTTTCTTTCTTCTGTGGAACACAAACAAAGCTTTTTTTTTTTTTTTTTTTTTAAATGTGTCTGTTTTTTTGTGTATACAATGAAAGTCAGTGGGGTCCTATTGACTTTCATTGTATGAATGAAAACAGTCAAAACATTCTTCAAAATTCTTCTTTGCATTCAAATATCAGGCCATTGTTGACTTCTTCGAGACTTTTGTCCACTAATAAGTATAATTTCCAGGACTTGGAATGTGACATACAACTGTAAACTGTCCACAGTTATCCATTTATAAAAAAAATAAATAAAAAAAAACATTTAATTGGATAAATCATGCAAAGTCATTGAACCCCTGTACTCTTTCCTAAAATACTCAGTTTTACCAATAAATAAATACAATGCAATACAATATTAAATATTATATTAAAATAGTATATCAAGGGTCAGCTGTTTTCCAATTGCTTTCCAGTTGTTTTTTATATATATAAAACTTTTAAGAACCTTACAGAACCTGTCATACACACTAAATGGTAAACCAAGGGGGATCGTAAAATAAAGATCAGCTGTTTCCTTTGAGTCCTGACTGTGATGTCAGAGTTTTGTGCGGTTGTCTTTGTGTAGTTGGATCTCTTTCAAACATCGAGTTTCTGTCAACACATTCATTGTCATCTGAACACTGGTGAAAGGCTTTAATCTGAGACCGCTGTAACACGCTGTATCATGGCCCATCTCTGCTCAATCTCAACATGATGTCATTAGACTCCCAGAATGCATTAGAACGGTCTATTACGACAAGGCTGCCCACTGTGATAATCTAACCCATGACGCCCGGCAGAGAAGGAATACAGTGAAAGTGAAACACTACAGCACAGCAGTTGGGCCTCTGAATGTGATGGGAACCTGATGAACGCCGTCAAGTAGGGGTGTTCGATTCCAGGGTTTTTGGAGTCGACTCCGACTCCCACTGTAGGAGTCGATGGAATCGAGTCCTCGACTCCATTTACTTTACATCAAAACAAGGTCAGGAATAATAGCCTACAAGATTGCAGTCATTACACACTTAATTAATTTATTTTCCACCTGACACAAAGCCTTAAAATCCCCCTTACTAAAACAACACACTTTTAGCGTGACTGTCCAAATCAGTCCAACTTTGCGATGACTTGAGTAGCTGTCAACCTTGCAGGCTGTTGCCGATTCCTAATTTACAGTGGGAAAAGTCACGAAAAACAGCCGTGGCCGAATATGTCAGGATTAAATAAACAAGAAAGAAGGTATTCTTTAAACGCACATGATCATTGTCTTAAAAGGTTGGACAGGAGAGTTAAAGATACTAAAAATTTATTCAATACATACAAAAATACTGTGTTTATTCTTTTTGTTCGACTTTTTTATGATTTATGGTTAGTTTAATGATTAATGTAATGTAGACGCATGCATTTTCTGTAAAGCTGCTTTGAAACGATATGTATTGTGAAACGCGCTATACAAATAAATGTTAAATGAATTTAATTGAATTAATGATTATGAACACAGGGTTAACCACTGAAAACCGAATATTTATTATTATTAGTCGACTCCTTCATCACTACTGTCAAGGTGTCAACCAACCAGCACCACCACACCGATGGATCATGGACACCCTGAAAAGAACATGCAAGAACATCCACAGACCAAACATTATAAATGAAGCCTAAGCATGGGACTGTGTGAGCAGTAAATGCAGACATGTTAACCATCATTCCAAAAATGTCTTTCAAACTGACAGACAGTTCACTTCCAAGTAAGGATCACTATCAATCTTAAGGAATTTAGTAAGGAATGTCTGCTTCCACTTCACAATTCTGTTAACACTTTTTTTGTATTTCTGAGGATGACAATGGACTTTTTGCTAAGCTCCGCCACTTTTAGACAATATTTACAGAACATCCCATAAAAATAAGTTGGATATTTTTATGAACCATGAGAATTTCAGTAAAATGTATTAAAAAATTGACTGTATATTGAAAGTGGTTAACACTGATTGCGTATTATTCTTATTTGGTCTGAAATAGAGTGTGATATCTACTTAAAGGTGCTATATGTAAGAATTACAGCGAGTGGTTGAAATGGGTACTGCAGTCCAAATTCAAAATATTGTTTGCCTCGCCCCCTCCTCCTCAGACTCGACGCTCACGCGGGTTGCCAGTTTGAGGACACGCAACAGGAATGAGCGCAATTGACAATGGAAGATGAGGAGACACACACTGAGTTGATGAGTTCATTTATCCGCATTTTAATGTGCTTTTTTTTTAGACTTTTAGAAGGACCTTTTTAGGTCGGGTAGAATCTGCAATCTCTGACCAAGTTTGTTCGCTGGTTTCCATGGCAGCAATACGCTGTGTTTTCTGCCAACTGGCAACCTGTGGTGGTGAAATACTATTGGGTAAACTGGTAACTTGCGTTATTGCCAAGCGGCAACCTCCCCTAGTTTCTCTTGAAACCAATATGGAATTGACTTAAACTGCAATTCATCGACTGGCCGCTAGAGCCAAAAGAGAGCAGAATCTCATTGAGCTCCATGTTAAAATGCCCAACTTTACAGCAGAAAAAAACATGTTTACAGCCTGGTACAAATTGTGGTTTTGGTCTATACAGCTTATTTTGCCCTTCATAACAACTGTAAGGGGGGTGAATTTTTTTATAACTCATTCGTTTAAATTATATTAAACCTTAAAGTTCTGCAATAATTAAGGGTGTGCCCACTTGAGTGACGGGTGGATTGCCGTTTGTCTCCTGTCTGTTAGTCATCACGTCACCTCAGCTCCAGCCACGTCCCGCCTCTTTGCCCATTTTCTGTTATCCGGGAGTGACTCGACATTTTAATATATTAAGATAATTTCTACAGTTATTGCACAAAAAAAGAACAGGTAAATAAATGCGTAAACAAATGCATAAATAAATTAATAAAATTAATGGAAAATAACATCATAAAACCATCTAGTTTAAAAAGTAATCATTTCAGTTCTCGATTCAGAAACTTGATTCTTTGTTATGTTTAGAATCAGTCAACAGTTGCTCTTTTCATTTAATTATATCACATTACCGTAATCTACAAAAACAGTCTACAAAATGTCATTTTAATTTATGGTCACCAAAATGATGAATTTAACAAGGTTTATGCTGCTTTCACAAGAACAAAGTGCTGGTATTTAAATCTAATCAGCGGTCATGGAACTATCAAATGTGCTCAGGCAAATCAACAATGCAAAAACTTGATCTAACAGCCATGATTTTTCCAGTGCAGATGTAGCGGATCTGTTCAGTTGGCTGGAAATTAGAAAATTACCTACAAATTAATGCAACAAACAGCTTATTGGAAACGAGTCAGCTTTCAAACAGAGCTGATGTTTCTGGAGGGTATCAATAACCACAAAACACTCATCATTTATGAAAGTAATGATAGATTAGACTAAACAACCCAAAACACCTGGAGCACAGAACACACAATGATCACACACACACACTTTCCCCAACCTCTCACAATGATCTAGCCCTAATCACAGCCTTAGACAGCACAACCACAGACTGTCTGCTTACTATCTGATGCAGTTGCAGATAATCCAGCCTCTAAATGGTGCATAAAAACAAAATGAACTGTGGTTGGTCTCTATACATGTCAATCAGACAGTCTCCTCCAGTCTAAACGGCAATTGCTGGTATGCTATGTGGACCAGACCTAACGCAGTATAGTAAAAGGTCTGACAATGCTGGACAAATCTAGCCCTAACACACACACACACACACACACACACACACACAGTAATGTCCTGGGCTCCTGCTCCCAAGTAATCCCAGAAACCATACATGACAGCACAAATGTAACATTAGCGCGAGCTTCAAAGAGCCAGGTACGGATTAGCTGATCCCTGAAGAGGATCAATAACTGTCACATCTGCTGCTTCAGCTAAAGCCTAGAAAAGCCAGACCGTGTCCACCTTCAGCATTTATATCAATACACACACTCCCCATCCACTGACAGACCTGGGCTGTGTGTGAGCTACATCTATTCAACAGAAAGCAACAAATCACAAGCTTGATTTTTACAGAATGTCGATAACTGAGAGAGAAATCAGATAAAGATCAGTGTGTGTGAATGTTGGCCAAACAGATCAGAGACTGGAATAGATGGTGTGTGTAAATTTATTCCATGTTAAACATTCTCCTCTCCAGTCTTAACATGCAGTGACAACTATAATCGTAAATAGGAAAAAACACACTTTACCTGTATATATAGACAGGTAAAGTGTGTTTTTTCCTATTATACAATTATATATATACACTCACCTAAAGGATTATTAGGAACACCTGTTCAATTTCTCATTAATGCAATTATCTAATCAACCAATCACATGGCAGTTGCTTCAATGCATTTAGGGGTGTGGTCCTGGGCAAGACAATCTCCTGAACTCCAAACTGAATGTCAGAATGGGAAAGAAAGGTGATTTAAGCAATTTTGAGCGTGGCATGGTTGTTGGTGCCAGACGGGCCGGTCTGAGTATTTCACAATCTGCTCAGTTACTGGGATTTTCACGCACAACCATTTCTAGAGTTTACAAAGAATGGTGTGAAAAGGGAAAAACATCCAGTATGCGGCAGTCTTGTGGGCGAAAATGCCTTGTTGATGCTAGAGGTCAGAGGAGAATGGGCCGACTGATTCAAGCTGATAGAAGAGCAACTTTGACTGAAATAACCACTCGTTACAACCGAGGTATGCAGCAAAGCATTTGTGAAGCCACAACATGCACAACCTTGAGGCGGATGGGCTACAACAGCAGAAGACCCCACCGGGTACCACTCATCTCCACTACAAATAGGAAAAAGAGGCTACAATTTGCACGAGCTCACCAAAATTGGACAGTTGAAGACTGGAAAAATGTTGCCTGGTCTGATGAGTCTCCATTTCTGTTGAGACATTCAGATGGTAGAGTCAGAATTTGGCATAAACAGAATGAGAACATGGATCCATCATGCCTTGTTACCACTGTGCAGGCTGGTGGTGGTGGTGTAATGGTGTGGGGGATGTTTTCTTGGCACACTTTAGGCCCCTTAGTGCCAATTGGGCATCGTTTAAATGCCACGGCCTACCTGAGCATTGTTTCTGACCATGTCCATCCCTTTATGACCACCATGTACCCATCCTCTGATGGCTACTTCCAGCAGGATAATGCACCATGTCACAAAGCTCGAATCATTTCAAATTGGTTTCTTGAACATGACAATGAGTTCACTGTACTAAAATGGCCCCCACAGTCACCAGATCTCAACCCAATAGAGCATCTTTGGGATGTGGTGGAACGGGAGCTTCGTGCCCTGGATGTGCATCCCACAAATCTCCATCAACTGCAAGATGCTATCCTATCAATATGGGCCAACATTTCTAAAGAATGCTTTCAGCACCTTGTTGAATCAATGCCACGTAGAATTAAGGCAGTTCTGAAGGCGAAAGGGGGTCAAACACAGTATTAGTATGGTTTTCCTAATAATCCTTTAGGTGAGTGTATATATATATATATTATATAT
The DNA here is from genome assembly GCA_039654105.1 of Coreius guichenoti. NCBI lineage: Eukaryota > Metazoa > Chordata > Actinopteri > Cypriniformes > Gobionidae > Coreius > Coreius guichenoti. Next base: position 8,560,431 of record CM077175.1, read on the forward strand.
ATATATATATATATTAGCAGTCACACTGCAGGATGGCAACTTTATCGGATGCCATGATTTTTAACAATGGCGATTCACTGGCCGTCTGTGAGAAAGTCACACTAAGCAATCAAAGAGTGATCATTTTGGACATTTTTTTTGGCCAAAACCATACTGTGTGCAGTCAGGCCAACATCAGAGCTGGAAAGAGCAAGTATATGATATCACTGCTCTGTTCCTCATTTCACTTCATCTTGTTTTTTCCCTCCTTTTCTCGTCTACAAATACAACACCCTGCTATCCAGCCAACATATAAACAAAATAGGTCATGCCTGACGTCAGATAAAATCAACAACAGTCAGAAATCACTTTGCTTATGTAACAGTGCTAATCAGTGCGATTCCCAACAGCTGGATTGACTCATTTACACAAGAGAGAGAGAAGCACAGGACGCCTTCGCCTGTCATCATATGAAGGGCAGTGCGTAATCAGCTTGTAATGTCTAGTGTGTTGGTTCTGTTTCATGTTCATGTTTCATGTTCTTATCTTGTTTTCCCAATGTCTTCTTTCCTGGTTTGTCATGTGATTCCATTGTGCCCTCATGTGATCTTGTGTCATGTTGTCATTGGTTCATTGTTCTTGATTGTTCACAGGTGTGTCTTGTTAATCATTAGTCTCTGTGTATTTAAGCCCTCATGTTTGCCTT